>CM055961.1:2312500-2680000 GCA_029531755.1 Holothuria leucospilota | reverse complement strand
GGGGAAAATGTTTTAATCCTTTCAGGTAAAAAATTTTTAAAGTTTTTTTTTTCCAAAAAGGGAAATGGTATGGGTTTTTTTCCATTTTTCCCCGTACAAAAGGGGTTTTGTAATAAGTTTTAAAAAAAATTAAATTTTTTTTAACTTTAATTTTTGGGATCTTTTTACCCCTTTTTTTTTTGGGTAAATGTAGTGGCCCTTTGGGAAAAACCGGTGGAAAATGTATTTAATTCAAAAAAATGTTCCCTGAACAGGATTTAAAAATTTTGGGCCAATTCCATGCTTTAAACCCTCTAAATTGGGGGTTTTGTTAAAGGTTCACAAAAAAATAAAGCTTCCTTCCTTAACCAAAATTTTTTAAAAAGGTTGCCCTTTGGGGAACAACCCCCAACACAAATTTCCCAAAAAATTATAAAAATTTTTCCGGGTGAAAAACCCCAAAAAAACCTTTACAGCCTTAATTTTGATTCTTCCACCAGTGGGTCCCCCCCAAAAAAAAAAGACTTTTAATTTTACCTGCCAGGGGAATTTTTTTTTTTTTTTCATTTATGGCATGTTTTTTTTCCTTTTTCCTTCCTAAGGGGACCTTTTCAAACAATATTTAGGATTGTTTCCATTTAAAAAAAAAACTTTTAAACGGGGGTTTAAAAAAACAAATTTTCCAAAAAAAAAAATGGAAAAAAGAATGTTTTCCAAAAAAACCAAAAGGATAAAAATATATTTTAGGGTTTTTAGTTTGGTAAAAGGAAAGGAAAAAATAGTTGGGTGGGAAAGAAAAGTTGGCCACCCAATTTTCCAGGGGGGGTAGTTTAAATTTGGGGTGGTAAAAGAAGATTTAAAAATTTTCTTTTTTGGGGGTTAAAGGGATTTTTTGGGGGAAATGAAAAAAAGGGAAAAGGGTTTCCCGGGTTCCCTCATAACCCAAGGTTTTTTTGGGTTTTACCCGGTTGAACCATCCATATTTTTCCCCCCTTTTTTTGCAATGCTTTGCCCGGGGGGTTTTTTAAAAAATTCCCCCCCCCCCACTTTCCCCCTTTTTACCATGTTAAAACAACTAAGTGGTAAGTGCTTTTAAAAAAAAAATTTTCCTTTAGATAGTCACCTTTTTTTTGGGTTTTTTTTTCTTTTTCAAAAAATTTCTTAAATCCGTTAAAGGTTTTTTTTTTTAAAATTTTTTTTTTTTAATTAAAAAGACCTTTTTTTTCTTTTTTTGCAAAAAAAGGTCTTTGTGGGGCCCAAAAAATTGTATGGAGGGGATTTGGAATTTTAAAAAAATCCAAAATAAGAATTTTTATTTTTTGCCATTTTTGTGCATTGAAAATTTCATTTACGTACATCGGGGGACGTATTGTGATAGTGATTTCTTACAACAAAGAAATGAACAGATAAACAGGATTAATCATTTTTTTACGACCGACAATAGCCCTTGTGATCAACTAGGGCTGTCAATTTCAGTTTAATCTCCTAAATTCTTTATCAACAGTGTAAACTGGCTCTATTGACAGGCACTGTGATATTCGCAATATGCACAAGCTTTAAAAATCTGTACTTAGAGTCTAGCAATCATGTCCACCCACTTTTAGTTTCAATTCACCAAAATTTATCAATGAACGAAACGAAGTGTGGAATTCGCAGTCATTAATTGTATGTTTGATATAGAGCCGAAATGTACGCAAACACAGATACCTTAGGCATGTACGTGTTCTGTACAGAGAAGTTCAAGTGAAATGCACCATAAAATCACAGTAAAGCCAGTGCATGTGTAGGTCCGTAATTGTATGCAAACACCCATACATTAGGCTACGCACCTGCTCTGTAATGACGTTCACGCACATAGCAAGAACATGGGGCGTGGTCCGGGAAATAAAGTTTTTTTGATCGCTGCTTGTACGACTAAATTTCCAGTTGTTACATCATAGTTTGCAGTAGTTACGGAGGATGCTTTTTATGCAAGACACTGCATGTTCATTTGTGTGAAATTAAGAGTGCCATGTGCTTTTATGGCTTTTGTAATAAACGATGTCTGCAACATCACCCCGATACCCAAAACTCCTAGCTGCATAACTTTGCACACAGCAAGCTCTCTCTAGCTAGCTAGCATGGAACAAATATTTACGTATGGCTATATAGTACATGCATGCATGCATTACGTACTGCTATATGAAATACTCAAAACAAATTTAGTAATTTACACGAGTAAGCCTACACAATCTGTTTATGTGTAGGTAAAGCATGGTAGGATGGCGCGAAATGGCCAAGTACATGCACTGAAATATCGCGGGCTTATTTCTGTTTTAACTTTCCTTTAGTGTGAGCGATTGGGTACGAGCAGAGAACGAAAGCTATTGCATTTGTTGGGGAATAGTGGCTTACGTGAGTAGGTGAAAAGTCAGTTCAACACGGAATTATGGCATGAATGAAGATCACGAAGTCGCCGGTTGTTTTTCGAAGCTTTATGGTCATAAGATTCAAAATTGTCATTAACAGGTTTAACGAAAGGTATAAAAAATTTAATTTTTTCAAGACCCAATTAAATTTGTGGTGCTATGGAATAAGGAGTTTGTCCCCTTGTGAACGTTAAAAGATTTGTGAAATTCGATGCAACGGCGATGTTGTGAAAAAATGTTGACATCGGATCGGCGCAAAATCACTGTTGACCTATCTTTATATCTACAAAATTGCAGAAATATCTCGCAATCCTTCAACAAATCATGAAAATCAAAGCTTTCTGACGTAAAATGTGCATGCTCTTAGCTTCATATTGGTGCTAGAGAATTGCACCACACTATAGTAGTAATTCATGCAATGGAACTAGGGGGCAGTGTAATAGTGGCAATATAGTTATCTATCAATATACTGTGTTTCTAGTTCACCTTGTTTAAAAGCTGTAGTAAATCTCTTTCATGTGAAGACTCAGAAGTTAATCAAACAATCAAAATATAATTAATTTTTTATGATGCAGTGTACATCAGCTAGTAGGCCTATTAATAGTTGTTGCAGTAGTGTACTGAACATTGAAATAAGGATTCCCACTCTTTTCCAAGTTCTCAACAATAAGTGGTGCAAAGGGTAAGTAAATTATAAACCATTTTTCCCAAAAGATGTTCAGTTCAATTTTGAAGGATTTTTAGCCATTAATATTAGAATTTTACTGACCCCAGCTGCTTAAAATGTGAACGAACTCTCCAGGCCCTGATTTTAGGCAAGATTCAAGTGAGTGGAAACTACGGGAGTTAATATGTAAACCTATCATGTGGGGTTTGATCCATTACTGTGAAACATGTCAAAGCAGGGAATACAGCTCGCACTTTATCCATGGGTGCACTGACAATATTTCAATTCCGGGATTTGCCACTAGCCTAAGCAAGGCAACAGTTAAAAAGATGTAGGCATTGATGCCTAGGGTAAGAAATTAATGTCACTAGCATGGTGGTTTGCTAGCTAGGCTATGGGAAAGTAAACTTATGCATATGTGTAAAATATGCGCTCCAATGAAGGAAGGTGCAAATGGCAACCTTCAAAAAATGGCTGGGAGGATTAGTCGATAAATGCAAATCCACATCTACGTGCAATTTCTATTGTCCTGCTTGACCAATAATAACCATTTCTAAACAAACACTGTTGCAATTAAATAAAAAACATGCAACACAAATCACTTAAATTTTTACAAAACTCATCACCTGATGAAGCATGTTTTTATCATTTTGGGATAGGTTGAATTCTTGATTTGATGTCTTTTTGGTAATTCCAAATTAATTAGTGTCTTACTTGTTTTATGTTTAAGTTTTTTCTTCAATTCCTTACGGATCTTTACTGGCCCCAAGGTTTTTTGGGTTTTTTTTTTAGAGGATTGTTGAAATTTTGGGGGGGGGGGGGGGTGGGGGGGGGGGGGGGTGGGGGGGGGGGGGGGTGGGGGGGGGGGGGGGTGGGGGGGGGGGGGGGTGGGGGGGGGGTGGGGGGGTGGGGGGGGGGGGGGGTGGGGGGGGGGGGGGGTGGGGGGGGGGGGGGGGGGGGGGGGTGGGGGGTGTTGGGGGGGGGGGGTGGGGGAGGGGTGGGTGGGGGGGGGGGGGGGTGGGGGGGGGGGGGGGGTGGGAGGTGGGGGGGGTGGGTGGGGGTGGTGGGTGGGGGGGGTGGGGGGGGGGGGGGGTGGGGGGGGGGGGGGGGGGGGGGGGGGGTGCGTGGGGGGGAGGGGTGGTGTGGGGGGGGCGGGGGGGGTCGGGGGGGGGGGTGGGGGGTGGGGGGGGTGGGGGGGTGGGTGGGTGGGGGGGGGGCGGGGGTCGGGTGGGGTAGGGGGTGGGGGGCTGGGTGGGGGTGTGGGGGTGGGGGGGTGTGGGGGGGCGTGGGGGGGGGGGGGGGGGGGGTGGGATATTAAATGTATTGGTTTTATTCAGTTTAAGGGCTTTGGGCCGCAAGTTCGAACTTTACATTACATTCCGCGCACAATTCACAAACTCTGCAATCTGGCATGCACCATTGACAGTGGTGTTGACAATGAAAGAAATTTATAATTAATAATAAAAATAAAAATAATTAAAATTTTCGGGGGGATTCAGGCATAACTTCCCCCTGTTTCTTCCCTTTTATAATAGCCTTGGCCTAATTGGGAAAACAATCAGTGAGAGGATGCATGCCACCCTAACAATGGCAAATGCACCCTGTTGATACCATCATTACATCCCCGAAAAAAAAGGAACTCTGACGGTTCTTCCGCAGAATTTACAGTAGCAAAAATTATCCAGCTCAAATACATGTAACTTTTTGATAGAAAAAGATGAGATATTTTTCTTCAAACCATACCAAAATGAATGTCTGCATTTATGAAAGAATACACAGACTTTTTAATATCTATAATGATGGAAAATTCACCCCTTAATTTTTAAATTATCAAAATCCATCAATAACGATCCTAAAAGGAGGAGCAATTTATTGAAAATTGTCAAATTTTCTCGGTATAGGCTGCAATTTGCATATGAAATAGCCTGTGTTTAGCATAGGTTCCCTCATACACAGTAGGCTTCAAATAAAAATTTCTGTGGAATTTGGCTATGTTTTGAAATGGAATTTTACAGAATTTTAAAAGGAAAAAAAACGGAATTTTGTGATTTTTCAAGCCGAA
Source organism: Holothuria leucospilota (assembly GCA_029531755.1). Taxonomy (NCBI): domain Eukaryota; kingdom Metazoa; phylum Echinodermata; class Holothuroidea; order Aspidochirotida; family Holothuriidae; genus Holothuria; species Holothuria leucospilota. The sequence goes on along the minus strand of CM055961.1, from coordinate 2,674,884 downwards.
AATCTGTGGCTCTACCTTTAATATACATTTCTCTTTAAAACTACCATTAGGCCTAGGCTTACATCATGCTTTGCAGGTAAGAAACTCAAAGTTGCTGCACTGACAAAAAGTTACATGCATGGGTGCAATGTGCATGCGTTATTTCGAACCCTGCTACTGTACATGGCTGAGAATGGCTTTGAGCTGTGTATTTATGAGCATATACGATGACAGCAGGTGAAGTTTTGGTACGAATGGAGAATCCGTGACCAGAAGTGGTGTAAATTACAACTTAAACTTACAAAAAATCAAGTGACAAGTTAAGTTCATAAAGTAGCGCAACAAGAAGTGAGAAAGAAGCTGAGAAAAGAAGGTGTCAGTGAGATTCGAACGCGGATCATTTGAAGAATACGACGCGGTATAGATCTCAGTATAGCGATTCCCTGCCCTAACCGATAGCGCTGCAAGCCTAGCTGCCGACAAAAGTTTTAAAAATTATAAGTACAGTACAAACATCTCATTTGAATAAGTTAAAATACATGTTTTTACGTATTTTATTTTCTACGTATACTATCCCTAACCGTATAACCCTAACCTTATCTCTATGCGTACCACGGTATAATCCTATCCCTAACCGTATGCGTACCCTATCCGTATCCCTACTACGTATAACCCTATCCCTATGCGTATGCTATCCGTATGCCTACTGCAGCCCTTCCAAATAAGATATTGGGGTAGGGCAAAAAAATTGTTGAAGTAAAAACGATTACTCGGAAAAAATACACTTTACCCTCGGCAGTAAAAGTCATACAGCCATGTGCAAGGTAAGTAAACGAAAGTTTGGCCTATCTACTTGTTTGCAAATTTCCCTCTACAGTAGGTTAATGTAATTGTTTGTGTAAGCTCCGGAATTCCATTGATAAAACCAATACAGCCGTTTTGGGGAATTTTTCTCACTTTATTCCCACATTAAAAGAGATAAAATGGCTGTTCTGAAATCTAAAGGTCGCACTCTGCCGTGTCACATTCATGTGTGTACAGTGATCACTTCTTCACAGCATAAGATAGCGAGTTTCGTACGTAGATTTAAATACCGATCGTAAGAACTTTTTAAAAAGATTTTCCGTTAAAACTTGAAAAATTGCAACAATATTTTGTATATAAAGCATTTAAAGGTCTTATTCAGAGGCATTTGCATTTTCTTTCTTTGGGGAGTAAGCACAAACTGCTGTTTGTCCTGCCCCCAACACACCTTGAATTTTTAGAGTACCCCTTGGCACTGCTGAGAAAATATTTTCTAAAAATACGATAAAACGGCTAAAAATGGGTGATTTCCAAATGACTGAATGAAAACGGAGGCGTGGCTAGGTCAAGCCTTACGTCACTGGCCGGAGTTGTGTTGACATGCATGGGAATAACGATATACAAACGTAGTCATAGGCATATATGAGCATATAGGAGCATACTTTCAGCACAACCAGTGAAGAATTAACAACAAATTTTTTCTTGAAAGAGATACGTTTGAAGTTTTTAAAGGTTTTGCCTATATCATGAAGAGATCACATACTACATGATCGGGTTTCTTCCTTAAAAACAAGTTCATCATCTAGTGGAAAACGTCATAGAGTGATTAAACAACTTGACCTTCCCTTCACATTATTTTGCTTTTTTTTCTTCTGAAAAGAGACTTAGGTTAGTTTGGACTGAGATTTTTGGAAGGAATTGCTGACCGATATGGAAAAAAAAAAAATCTACATCTTTCACCCCTCCTCCCCCCCCCAAAAACGGATTATAAACACCTAAAAACAGAAAAAAAGAACAAAAATCTAGAACAGATAGTGTGTAATATTTACCAAGACATTGTGTATTTGAGATTCAGCCAATCACCCACTTGAACTGTAGGTATTCTCTTTCACGTCCAAATAGTTGCCTATAATTAAAAGTAAACAAACACGAGGTCAACTATTATACTTGCGTACGTGCGTAGTATCGTAACACACAGACTGAATGGATTTAATACTGGATATACATACTGAAACTACATGTAGGGATGGCCTACCTGCTTTACCGAAAGTCACCACACATCTCTGAAGTAGAGAAAGTAATTTGTGGTGATTCTTCTAAAAGAAAATTTAAAGGTCCTACAACTTGCTGTTGATAGCCCAGCAATTATCTTCAAGCCCAACCATTGGCCAGACTTCCGTTTTTCAAAATTGCTTCGAGGAGTTCACAAATCGGTTTCAACGTACAACTTTGAGATTCTTTGAGCAAGGGGGTTTGCAAAGTTTGGCATCAGCCTGAGGAACACATTGAAAAGAATTGATTTCGGAAGGAGGAGAGAGGCCGTTAGACAAATTTCCATGTCATCACTCATGAACGTGAAGGGTAAAGACAAGTTGAGGCACACCAGAAAGTCCAAGACGAAACCTGGCTAGCCTGCAAAGAAACCTGATACACCAAACAGCTCTCTTTTTAGGGCTACTAATTTCTTCCGAAGAGTGGCTCTTTTCCTCTGCAAACAGCTAAAATGTAACGTTAAGTTTTTTTTCTTTTTTTGCAAGTTTGACTCGAACCTAATACTAAACGTAAACGTTAGAGCCGTTACTATAGGCCTTGGGCCCATAGCTAACTAGCCTGCTCTCCGCCTAGGCCTAGGCTATAGTATAGGGACTAGGACGTATTCCAGGCCTACTCTAAAGCCTTCCCACCTACGCTGACTCAAAAACGTAAATTTAATTTGATCTTACAAGAATAAATCTTTACTATATGCTGTGCAATTTTCGCAATTTCCGATTACCAAGTGTAACTTAGGCTACTAGGTAGCCTATGTTACTATCCTACTACGACTGACAGTTAGTACTAACTTTACCGTATACTATACACTGCTTTCAGTACTGTACGGTACATGCTGGGATAGCTGTGTGCCTCGCGTTAGCACGACCTGACAGCCGCTCCGGCTGGTGACGTCATAGTTTTACCTTTCGAAGAAATCACGTGATGTTACGTTTCAGAATGGGCCAAAAAAAATGTTTCAGAAAATGATTAAAATAGAAAACGCAAATTTTTTGCTTTGTTTTTCCTGTAGGAAAATATATAAATTCTAGTTTACCTAAAATTATGCTTCTGATCAATTGCAAAGACCCTTATTTCCTCTGAATAAGACCTTCAATACTGAATATATTTGCTCAAGTTTCAATCGTGGTGGAAAATTTATCAGACTGTCAAGAAAACGATTTCTTTTCAGTCGCTAAATCGAAGCTTCATTTCGAGCCGTGTAGGCCCAGTGTGCAGCTTTTCACACCGGTAAGTCCTCATACGCCGAAGTCAAGTCAATTTGGCTTTTGGCATTTTACCTCGGCATTGCTGAAAGCCGAGGCTATTTTCCAGGCTGCTACTGTACTACGTATATAACCCTAACCCTATCTCTATGCAGCGTACCACTACTGTACGTCACTTCCGGGCACGGGTTCTCCATTCGAGCCGAAGTTTTTATTTTCAGAAAGCATTTTAATTGCAGATTCTGATGAAATTAAAAATGAAATATTTTGAGAGATTTTTTTTTCGAAATCATTTTTTTTAAATAATGCAAATTTCCTGCGGCATGTTTCGGCAAAATACTGTACGGTGGTGGAGGATCTTCTATGACTTTCATTCCCTCGGCCTCAACCTTAGCCAATACAACTGAAGATGCAGACCTTGGGCCATTTGAAATTTGCCTTCCTCAGAAAGGAATGGGAATCCTTTGTTGTCATGGGGTTATTTAAAGGTTCGAAGAAATTCTTGGATTGGGGGCTATTGTAAAAAGCTATGTAGAAAAGTGGTTTGCAAGGCTTGACGTTAAAAAATTCAGCTTTGTGAACCAGAGAATTACTGAAAGGCCTAGTTCTGCGTTAGTGAGTAGTAAAACTCCACATCAGTGCACTGTTTTAAAACTTAGGGTAACATTGACAAGTTCTTCCATGTTTGTAGTAGAATCTAATTCTACTGCACTTGCTGGTTATTGATCTGGTTTTTTTTTTATAGGGTTTACATGGATTTCCCAGGGCATCCTACTGTATGCGGCCTTAGCCCTCCGTTGCTGCTAACCTTATTTTTACTGTAGGGCCTATGTGTTGTGATAATTAGGCCATTTAAGGCTAGTCCTTCAGTAAGCCCTCAGACTAAAGGCACTTGTACAGTAGGCTATACCCGGGTTGCCCATAGCTACCTATTCATGGCCCTTACAAAGAAATGTTGAAAATCCGGGCCCTTGGCCCTTATCGTTAAGGTTAAAATTCCCAAAATTTTACAATCTTATTCAATCTCACCCCTTTCGTTCGTTTGGGTGATCAGTAATATCATGATTAAGCAATTGAATGAAACTAAACGTAAACATATGAAAGGGTCAAAGCCACTCAGTCAGAAATTTGATGCGTTGTGCAGCCAATGGCACCCAAAGAGGTTGCGTTGGTGACTGGTCACAGAAACAAAGATTATGATTCTACTCTGTTCCGGCCAATAGTGCCCAAAGAGGTTGCATTGGTGACTGCCAATTTAATGCCTTGCACTGGCTGATAGCACCCAAAGGTTGCATCAGTGACAGGTGACAAGAATGGACGATTTAGATATCAATATGTCCCAGCCAATAGCGCCCAAAGAGGTTGCATTAGTGTTTAATACTGTAAGTCCATAAGTGACAAAGGCAGCAAGGATATGGTGGAAGATTACACGGTTATAAATATGAGTAACTGAGCACTGAGTTGAGATTTCCATTTTTGAGAAAAGGCATGATTTTGCACCTACAGTACTCAAGTAAAATCCCCACCAAAAGAACTTATCACAGCAACAGAATATATAATTAAAGATTTATCCCTAGAGAGGCTGACCCAATAAGATGCGATGTGCTTCGAATACTCAGAAGGCAAAAATGCCTAAATCCGCATATCACACAAAGAAAAAATTAGCCTCTCTGAGCTCAAAATGACGACTCCATTATCATTCTGCCAGCAGATAAAGGTCGTTCCACTGTCGTACAACTGTAATAAACAAAGAACAGTACAAAGAGAAAATGAGTAATCTCATAGTGGATTCCAAACTTACCATCCACTTAACAGAGACCCTACCACATCCCTTGAAAATAAGATCGGGAAGGCTATAAAAGAGCTCAGGAACAGAACAAATTAAATAAAAAACAAGCTTATGCAACTCATACCCAGGAACTCGTTGTCATCCAAAAGTACAGTATGGCCTACCAAAAGTCCAAAAAGAAGGTATACCACTCAGACCCATTGTGAACTCCATCAACTCTCCTTCTTACATGTAGCCAGGCATTTTGCAGACATACTGACTCCCTTATCAGGCAAGGGATTTCATACATTAAAAGCTCCCCAGCACTTTGTTTGAAAGGGCTAAGAAGATACAGTATCAATAGAAACAATCCTTGTTTGTTTTGATGTTGTTTTACTCTTCACCAATGTTCCTATAAAAAGATGCCTGCAAGGTAATACATGCACTGTAGGTTACAGGCTGACCCAACTCTCCACCAAAGAACACAAATGACATGGCAAGAAATTGTTTTATCTCGACAACTGTGCCTCAATTCCACATACTGTTTTTAAATGGCATGCCGTTTTATGAACTGTGAAGGTCAGGCAATGGGTTCCCCTTATCTCCTATCACGCTACACATTTTTATGGCCATTTTAGAAGACTACTGTATAGCCTAGCCACTCATACTTAAAGGCCAACGGTATGGTTACAGATATGTTGATGATACCTTTGTGGTATGGCGACATGTGTCGTGAAGAACTAGACAAATTTCTAAATCACTTGAACATCAACACACTACTATTCAGGGTCAACATGGAATTGGAAAACCATGTCGTTATTCCTTTTCTGGATGTCAGTACAAAAAACTGATAGCAAGCTACTGTACTCTTTTTCAGTGTACAGTAAACCTACACACACTGATCAGTACCCTCACTTCTCAACACCATGTCTCCGTGCCCAAAATAAGGTGGATAAATAAACTCTGTTACATGTAGGCTTTATTCTGGTGTGAAGAGATTTAAAGACATGTATGGCCATCACTGATATTGTCTTGACAAAGTTCAAAGAATACCCTGATGGTTCTTTTAGATTTCCAGTTTCTACTGTAGCATTACTTGGATTTAGATTGGATATTAACTGAGCGTACAAGTGCGTCAATCTTTGGTGGTAACCATTGTCCGACGGGTGATTTTTTTGGTTGACTAAGAATCTCAAAATTCTGGGACAAATTTTGGTATGAATTGGAAATGCCCAAGATTGCATGGAAATTGTCATCTCACAACCTTCCCCCAAAAAGCTCTTCTGGGGGGGGCCCCTCTGACCCCCATGCTGTGGTGCCTACAGTACAGCACTGGCGATCTTGGCTTTGCCACCATGATGGATGCCTCCATGTTCAATTCCCAGTAGGAAAACCCTGAACATTGTTGCCCATGACTAACCTCCTTTGCCATTTAACCTGTTTATGTTAACAGGTAAAGGTAGGGTGTCTCATTAATAGGATACATGATCATTATTATTTTAGACAGTTACAGGTACAAACATATCCTTTGTTTCAGCATTGGGAACAGTTGTAGTGAGACAAATAGGGGCACACATCGCCGGATTTTTTCCAAGAGCATGTTTTTCTACATATTTCATGCACACATTCATCCTGTGCCATCTTGCGGTAATTGTGAGTTTTTCTTCGGTGTCCTTTTCTGAGAATTTGAAATAGCCTTGAACTTAGCCTCTGCTATGTCTAACTCAATGTTTTGATTCTCTTTTAGAAATCGGCTACCATTTGCCTCCTCAATATCATAATTTTTTAACTTGGTCCTTACAGCAGCAGCCTTCATAGCGTAGCCCAGTTTCCTAGAAACGTTAACGAGAGTTACAGTAGCACATGATGAAAGGCTTAGCACCTGATTTAGAACTCAGCGGATATTGACACTGTAAAAACACCCACATGACTTTGCTCAACTTTATCTCCTGTATTGCATTACCAACTTTCCTTTCAAGAGAATAATGATCAGCTTGAAGTGTTCTGAAGTGATACTCTCTTCGGGACTATGGACCACGCCATTTTAATTAATTCATTAAGAGACTGAACAAAGGTTTCCTAAGAATTCATTTTAAATTTTACAGAGCTTATTTCTCTCTGTTTTGATCATGATACAGTACTGTACAGTATGTCTTTTACTGTCAGTAATGAGTAGTTCCAATTTTATACAGTAGCAACTGGTTTTTTTATGAGCTACAGTACAGCATAATTTCAAATTTCCTTCCTTTTCTTGTTTACTTGATAATGACAAGCCCTTTTCATGTTTAATGTTTTAGATCTCATGCCCTTTTTACCCAGAGATACTATTTTCATCCTCTTCGATGTTCTCAGGTTACCGAAACATCAGTGGTTCCTATTGCTATCACCACCCTCACATATTGTAGTGTAGAGCAAGTCACTATTTCATCGATAATTGCAATAATCCTGATATAGTTTCTGCTGTAGTGTGAAATACTGTACTGGAACTCCAACCAAAAAAAGAAAGGCAGATCTAAAATACCTTATCTTCATTTCAGTCTTGTTGTCAAAGGATCCTTTTAACACTGTTGTACAGTATTCAAGTGCCCACGTAACTTTATGGCAAGACTATTGTAAGTGTATTAAGCCACAGGCCATGCCCCCCGGTACACTTTTCCACTGGTTGCCACAGAGGAAGAAATGCAAGCAAAGAAAAGGCTGACGGAATTGTAGGTTCTTCTTGTTTGTGTTTATTCCCAGTATTTTTTCTCAGTATGAGTGAATGTAATATTGTTCCGTGAAAACTATACAACATACAAACCACAAAGTTATTTACATGCAACAAAATGATCAATTACAAGTTGAAATGATTACAAGAGTAAAAGGCTTAAATTCATCAAATACAAATATAGAAATCTCTAAACAATAAACAAAACTACGTACATGAGTACAAAAAAAAAATAGTCAAAATACATGGAATATCATCAATATACAGCTCAGATTAAACTTTGAAGTCAGGGTACTCTTACTGTACGCTTATCAGGCCTAATAATCACCTTCTCCTCAGTACGCCTCCTATGAGTAATAAAATTGTTCTATGTGAGGTCCTGTCTAGAGTGCCTAAACTGTCACTGCAAATAAACGATATAGGCTTCAGCTAAAAAATTACACACTCTTCATCAGCAACTCAACTCTTTTTGATGGTCAGTGACAAGGTTTTGCCAGTTAAGTATGCGTCTAAAATTCTGAGATTGTGGCGCCAAAAATTTCATCTTTCCACAGTCTCATGGAGCCTCCTTTCAAATTTTCAATATCTTCATGTTGTATGCAGCACTATAGCATATAACGGCTGCACGTCCTAGTGCAAGCGCCATCGTTACAAATATTGAAAGGTGTCCAAATTATCTATGTATGGCATTCATTTCACAAAATATGTATGAAGCATGTGTAAATACTCTAACCTAACTGAGTCCGTTCAATCTCAAATTTTCAAAACTACAGTAATTTACTTCCCCCAGTATTTGAGGTCCTGTACTGTACTTTTTTTCTTTAGAGCTGGTGGCTGGATGGCACTGCTTCAAATGCCATCCTAACTTTTTGTGTATGGATATACTGTACGTATGCATACAGTACAGTATGTCACAGCCTGGCCTTGTCTGTATATGTTTCCATGAAAGAAGCCACTTTCCGAACTACAGTTACATTGTACCATTAACAATGGTATCTAGCTCTTTTGTGCACAACTTAACTAACTATAACGAACCAATCAAGAGTCCACTCTACAAGAATTAGTGGGCTTTTTTTTTTTTTAATGGAAAGTACATTCACTAGTGGTTAGTCAGTGCATTAGTGCATTGACTTAGTGTGTGCAGGTTTGTGTGAGTTGAATTATTCTGAATGCAGGCAGAAAGTACGGTACAGAAACTTTGCAGAATGGGTCCTATACCAAAATCTGTGCTGGAACCCCCCCCCCCCCACAACACACACACACACAAGTTTTCTTTGTGGGGGAAGGGATAACCTTTATGCACGATTCGCGCAATCCCGCAGCTAATGGGAACTCTTCTTCCCTATATACGTTACTGTACATACAATAGATGCATTTCATGAAGTACCTTAATACTGTATACAGTATAGTGTGCAGTAACTACAGCACTATGGTATACCATAAAGAGTAACTCAACTTTTAGCTCAAGTATAAAACGTGTAAATATTGTCATTTCTACTCATTATCAGCACAGGCATGTGTGCTACTGTACAGTGGTAGTCTACACAAGTCATATTTACTGCATAATCTTTTACACTGCAAATCTGGTAAGAGGTCTAGTACTTATGTAGGGTTTTTTTATATGATGTACTGTAGTAAGCTTTTTGTAAATTATAATGTTGCTCTTTATTCTATCTTCAGAATACCCACCCCACATGAGAGGGAGAATGCCAGGTGGAGGACCTCCTCGCAAGTCACAATTTTCATCAGGTAACAGTATATAGACTGTTTGCTGATTCATCATTGCAGGCCCGTACTGTTTATCCCTCTACTGTACTGTATAAACAGTACAGCCAGTTAATACTTGATTCCACAGTGGCATTTCACTTTAATTGATTAATACAGTATCAGATTGGATAGCATTCTCTCACTACAGTGTATCCTTTATTTGGATTCATACCTCTAACTGCAAGCTTTTTACATCAAAAGGGTAATAATCCGTACAACACACCAGTATGATGAAGATATGATAGCCCACATTGGGGAGTGCATTAATGCTCCAGACTGTACAGTACATACTACTATATGTGCAGTCATTCATACTGCAAATAAATTATTAGAAGGAAGGAAGGTTACATACAGTATGTTGTTTTCCAGAGGCTTTGAAACTGTAAACAGTACCTATGAAGGCTTGTGTGTGCAGTCGGTAGTACGGAATGTATGTTTCCATTTTATATCAGGTTCCACCTATTGTACTGTACAATTTTAAATGCACATTCTGCATAAGAGTTCTGTGCCTGAGTTCTTGTTAAAAAATTCCATGTAATAAACATTTGTCTGCCTGAGACAGTTACTACTGGACAGCTCATTCTATGTATTCTTCTGTTTATTACATGTAATTTTTTGTGTTTTTGTTTTTTTTTTTTGTTTGTTTTTTTGTTTTAAGGGATAACAATGAAGCGGCTGCTTACATGGCCAGACAGAAGCAGGAGGGTTCCAGTCATTGGTATGATGGGTACAATACTACCAGTGTATGCTGTGGGTATCTTCATTTACTTTGGATATGTCATCTACAAGGTGAGACTGGGTACAACCCTCAAATGTCAGTCTCCTACGTAATAGGGGCATTATCATACACTACAGTATAGGTTATAAAACTTGAATGGCAGTGTCCTAATGGGGACATATAGCACAGGTTATAACCTACAATGGCAGTGTCCTAATGGGGACATATAGCACAGGTTATAACCTACAAATGGCAGTGTCCTAATGGGACATACAGCACGGTTTATAACCTACCAAATGGCAGTGTCCTAATGGGGACATATAGCACAGGTTATAACCTACAAATGGCAGTGTCTTAGAATAGGGACATATAGCACAGGTTAATACCTACAAATTGCAGTGTCTTAGAATCGGACATATAGCACAGGTTATAACCTACAAATGGCAGTGTCCTAATGGGAAATACAGCACAGGTTAACCTACAAATGGCAGTGTCCTAATGGGGACATACAGCAAAGGTTATAACCTACAAATGGCAGTGTCCTAATGGGGGCATATAGCAAAGGTTATAACCTAATACAAATTGCAGTGTCCTAATGGGGACATATAGCACAGGTTATAACCTACAAATGGCAGTGTCCTAAAGGGGGCATATAGCAAAGGTTATAACCTACAAATGGCAGTGTCCTAAAGGGGGCATATAGCAAAGGTTATAACCTATACAAATGGCAGTGTCCTAATGGGGACATATAGCACAGGTTATAACCTACAAATCGCAGTGTCCTAATGGAGACATATAGCACAGGTTAAAAGCTACAAATGGCAGTGTCCTAATGGGGGACATATAGCACAGGTTTATAACCTACAATGGCAGTGTCCTAATGGGGACATACAGCACAGGTTATAACCTACAAATGGCAGTGTCCTAATGGGGACATATAGCACAGGTTATAACCTACAAATGGCAGTGTCCTAATGGGGACATACAGCACAGGTTATAACCTACAAATGGCAGTGTCCTAATGGGGACATATAGCACAGGTAATAACCTACAAATGGCATTGTCCTAATGGGGACATATAGCACAGGTTATAACCTACAAATGGCATTGTCCTAATGGGGACATATAGCACAGGTTATAACCTACAAATGGCATTGTCCTAATGGGGACATATAGCACAGGTTATAACCTACAAATGGCAGTGTCCTAATGGGGACATATAGCACAGGTAATAACCTACAAATGGCAGTGTCCTAATGGGGACATATAGGACAGGTTATAACTTACAAATGGCAGTGTCCTAAGGAGGGCGTATAGTACAGGTAATAACCTACAAAATGGCAGTGTCCAAGTGGGGGCGTGTGGTACAGTCAGGGCTGGAAAAAGTGTAAATTTCCCAGGAGGCTGTGTGCGATATTGTTCATATATTGTCAGATTTCCTGGCAGACTAAACATGATGCGGAAAGAGGTGAAGCCCTGGTGGGGGTCCAGAGGGGAGCCCTGTGATTTTAGCATTTTGTAGACCGAACTAGAAATTCACGATATTTTCCAAAAGTCTGAAAAATGTTTCAAAGTTTCCTGTATGTCCCTAATCTTTGCGTGACCGTTCGTATGATCATTGTAATAAATTTCATAATGATTTTAAAACTTATGGACCCCGAATTTTTAAGTTAAAATCAAGATTTTCCATGGGTCGACCCAGATTTATCCCTTAGTCTTTCACTGGTTTCGTGGTGTGCTTGAGGAATCCGATGAGCTGGAGCCTGGGGGTATGTTTTCAGAATGTTCGAAGCAGATATAGCAAGTTGGTTCAGGTTAAGTTTTCAAGGTCAATAATGAAGAATCAGGTCTCCACAAAAGTGAGACTGCAGTAGTATTCAATGACTGAACAGTTCTACAGGGAACTCTGAGGGTTCTGACTGATGCGGTCCATAGAACGTGAACAATAGTCCTGAACTTTTCCAGGAATAACAGTACAGTAGGAGGAGTTTGGAACAGGGAAGGGGAAGTTTCAAGTATCCAGTGGTACCGGCCCAGGGGGGCGTGGGGGGGGCTCATGCCCCCCAATCGATTTCAGAAAAAAAATTGAAAATTTTAAAATGATCTCAAAAGGTGTTTAAGTGACAGATTTCTGTAGGGGTAGGGTGAGGTGTGTTTTTGACCGAGTGGTGGATCTGTTGTAATCATTTTCTATCACAAATGGTTCTCAAACTATCAGAATTATAGCAAATCCTTCGCAGACTATCAGAATTTTCGCGTGCTCTGCGCGCTTCAACCACCTTAATGTTGTCCTTATTATCAATAATTTCCGGTAGCAACTCCCGCAGAAGCACACAGGGGTCGAAATTTAATTTTTTTGCTGCTGTTCCACGAAACAGTGCCTTTTCCAAAATTTACTGTTCCGGATCAGATTTCACTGTTCCAGAGCACAGTACCTCGGCATACGTACAGTTCGTGCACACATGCAAACTGCAAAGACCTGTGCAAATTGCTGTCTACTGTATTCGAGTGGTATGACTGCACGACTTGACCGTAATGTGGGGTGGGTTTATTTTTGCCTGCAGAGGGGATTAGCCAGTGGGATATCCTGATTTTCTTTTGGTCCTTATTGGCTAAGCACAAATTTATCACCTAAAATCTTGCATTGTCCCGAGACCTAGCATTGCAGTATCCCAAGACCTACTGTAGGATGAAATACACTCAAAATTGATGCAGAAGGCACAGCAAGCAAGGCAAGTGGGATTTGAGTGAGAGCATAAAAGTTCCACGGTAAAGGAATATTTTTGCTTGATTTATCCTTTGCATTGCTGTTTAGCAAAGCAATGAGTGGATTCTCCAACATATGAGTGCACATACTGATGTTATTTTCTTGCAGCAAATTTATGTAAAATCGTTCTAGTCGTATCGTTCTCCATAACCTTGATTCAAGTATCATTCCACACAGTAAGTCAGTGGAAGATCTGTGAGGAAAAGCAAGCACTTAGTACCCATTGACTTTGGTAGCGAGATGTCAGCACTCAGAAAGCATTTAATAGTCATTTCAAGTTTGATGCTTAGTTGCTAGCTTGGAGGAATATTAATTCAAAACCCTAAAAACACAACAAAGTTGAGGGAGATATCATGAATAGTTAAGAGGTCATTTGGAACATACCATGCAAGTCAAGGGGTGATGCAAGATGATCTTTGCTTGCAGAGCAATAATGACGTACTGTACTAAAAGTTTTTCTGCGTTTGGTAGTAAAAGTTCAGTATGCCTGTGCATTTACACAGTACTGTACCATGCAGCACAGGGAATAACGCGTGCAAGTGTAACCGACTTTAATTGATGATGGTGGAACGAGATTGCATTTCATACTTAAGCCAAAATTTACAGGGATTTTTTATATTCACGGCATCATTACTTTATCAGAGATTAGCATGTGCATATGCATTTTGCTTCTTGTGGAAAAACACTGTTCCACGGAACAGTGACTTGAAAAGTAACTGTTCCGGCACTAAAAGCACTGTTCTCGGAACAGTGGAACAGTGGGAATTTCGACCCCTGAGCACAGCAACAAAGTTGAAAGCTGTTTACGAATTCTTAGGTAAAAGACTGGCTTTGTGGTTGGCATATACTATAGGTTTGTTGGGAAGTTGAAAGTGTCTCGATGCACAGCATGAATGCAGGATTTTGTTGTGGTAATCTTATTTAATGAAAAATTATGGCACGCTTTGCATGCATTCGTCATGGTTTACACTCTATCTCATGACCATTATTAAGGTTTTGTTACATGAAACTATTCTGATCACAACACTTCTCCAAACAAGAAAAGTACATCTCCAACCTCTGTAAGGGCCTATGGGATCTTTCAACCTAATTTGTAGCATGCTGTGGAAAGTTGGAAGTACGTATTTGCCGTTGTGCATTTTTCAGAATTTTTTACCCAGCGCTTCGCCCGCACCTATTTCCAGCGTGGATGGTGATTGTTAATACACTTACAACGAAAAAGCATTCTGAAACGTGCTTTTCAGTCCTCAACCCCTTTTGCTGTACCTATCAGGGAGGTCTGATATCACCTCCCTGCACCTATCTCTCCTTTCCATTCCCGTTGCTGGAAGCAGTGCGTCTGGATTTTCGTTCAAAATTAGTAAATGTACGATAGTTGTAAAGTGCCCAACATCATACTCTATCTTATCATTTGGATGTCAAGTAATAAGCATCATGTCAGTGCTCCATTTTATATAATTAAACCAGAGCTGCCAAGAGGCCCTATACCTGTGTCTGACAGCCTTAGATACCCTTTTGTAATACACAATGAAGCAAATAAAAAATTTTGTAATAGTTCAAGAATGTTTCTGTGGACTCCACACACATATTTTTACGTAAAACATTTCCCCGAATGGAAGGCAGTAAAGTAGCCAAAAGGGTGGCTTCAGGAGGTTTGGTTTGTTGACAACATACTCTCCTTTTTCACCTAACCAAAAATTAAATTCACTAAATTATGGATATTTTCCAGCCATATATGATCAGTTTCAGAAATATCCCAAAGATACTGTAGCACCATTTTGCATCTAAGCAACCTTAAATTAACAAAAAGTTCTCAAATGGGAGGGGGACACCCTCCCCCTAGACCTCTCCCCCAGGACGGCAGCTTTACGTAGACAAAGGAAGGATTCCACACTGCTGTATACAAATCGCAGGGATGCATAAAAAAGGTACAATTTACGCAGACTGGGGGGAACTGGGGTGGTATTACGATGTAATCTGTGGTGCCCCCCATCACCAGATCCTGGCGACACCACTGCAAATGTCCACAGCAAACAGGAGACGATAAGGTTGTAGCTTCTGGCTTTGAGTCGAGAGCAGGACGTCTCAGCCTGGTATAATCCAGAAGAAGTCATTAAACTGTGCAGGAGCAATCAATGATCGTAAATATGATATAGTAGAGCTAAAGTTCAGGTTCCAGTCCTTTCTCTTATTTCCAAACCATTACTTTAGTAAGATATCCCACTTTTTCAAGGCAGATCATGACTTTCACAATTCTTGATGTAGCTTCCAAAACTTTTAAGGTAAGACTATAAACTCTACTGGTCTGCTGCTGTACTTCTTTGGAGGGAAAAAATGCTCAGCAGCCACATGGTCACCTTGACAATTTCCTTTGTATACCTAAAGGGAGGGGCTTAAAAGGAGGGAGGATACATGATCCAATCAGACAAATTCAGTTTCTCTGACTATTGTTGTAGGGATTTCTGATTGGAGTTTCTACCCTTGGCTTGGCAGATTCATCCCATTTGCAGTCATATCCCTCTTCTGTCTTCTCTAGGATAGGACCGAGCATGAATAACTTACTATCCAAATGCTTCACTTCTCTCTTGCCATTGGTTCTTAATCTTGTTCGTGTAAGTGTGAAAATTAGAAGAAAATATTTCATTTTACCATACATTTTAGCTCCATTAATGTGATGTGCAGTCAAACATGTTTCAGACATGATAGTCCAACCATTACCTTCTATGGTTTTATGTCCAGTGTGCCCTAACTTGTGTGTTGTGACAACATTTAACATATGTTTTTAACTGCAACTTCTGGATTAAATACTTCAACCATAGGCCTGTGTTTAAATTTCTGGTTAAAACTCTTCTTAAAAATCCTCAACTTACACATTGTTACTTTGTGATAATGGCAATAAAATCTTTGAGATATATCTCCTGGGCCGAAATTTCACCATAATTTAGGTACAGTAGGACACAACACAGGTGTGCATGTATCACATACGAACATTTCTTCGTTGCTTGGGTGCTCTGTTCGCTATGTTTTACTGTATTGAAGTAATGCATGTGTCCAGAAGAGGCTGGGCTGGCACCTTCCATTTTAATATTTGGGAATACAAACAACATGAGGAAATTATTTCACTTGTTCATGCCATATGTTTTGATGCAAAAATTTTGCAAACAATTTAAGAAGCACTATAAAATTATGGGCAATGTAAAGGTAGGACTCTTTTAAAATGGCAGGGTAAAATGCTTGCAGCCACATTACTATTTATGGCACAATACAGTATGTTCATTAACTGTAGCTGACATTAAATGAGAAAGTAGTATCAGAGCATATTTGTTTGTACATAATTATTCTACATACTAAATGATAATCTTCTCCCACATGCTCTTAATTTTGGTCACTTAAATATGAATGCTGTTGATCATTGACATTTTTTACAGATTTTCCTGAAGGACAAGCCCACAAAGGCTGAGGACCCATGGGGCCCAGATGACAATGACGCTGATACATACGGCCCAACTTTGGAAAGACAACAACAAGAACATCTTCAGAGACAGCTAGCAGCAGAGCTAAGAGCAGCTAATTATGATGGTATGGGAGGCCATAAAAGACGTACTAGGGGCAAAGGTCAAGGAAGTCAACCGTTCACAGAAGATGATACCCAAGAACCAGTGACACCTTCATCAGGTGAGAGTTTGTCAGAAGTGATAGGTGTCTTCCAGTGTGTGCATGTCGGAGTTGTACTTATAATGTGCAAACAGTGCTCTTCAATTAGACCTTGTGCATAGATTGATGTTACGTGACATCATTTTGGAGGCAAACAAAGAAGCACACTGCACATACGATGTGAATTTCGCACGTATCCCACTGGAATACAAATCAGCTGTCTGCATTTGTTGGTAAAGGTTGTAATAATACATGCCTGCCTTCATTGGGGGGCGCACTTTAAGTTTTGTGATGTCATATGCATAAGGTTATACATGAGTCTGCTAGCCTGAGCTAGCTCAAACCACACATGGGCTAGTGACAGTTAAGTATGAAAAGCCCCATGGGCTAGTACAAAATGCCATAAAGCTGTGTAGTTATACTGTAGCCTATGCCTTTGGAGGCTAGTGCAAATGCCCTTCAGGCTAGTGAAATAAGTTTGTCAAGTGCCCCATGGGCTAGAAGTGGCAGAGTGGCCTATTCCAGCTGCTTTGCACCAGTGTGTTTCACATGTGCATGGGTTCAAATCCCGCTTGATGTATGTGGGTTTTTCTACAGGTACTCCGGCTTTCCCCCCACTTGGCATAGGCTTGCCTCTAAAGTCAGTTGCCCATCCGACGAAGTCGGTTGTTCGCCGGACATAAGCGCCTTTGGGTGTCCCAGTTAACTAGCTGACTTTGCTTTTTTGATGGGCTAGAAGAAAAGCTTCAGAAATTTAGAACCCTGAACTATACTTTATGGGAAAAATTGTGGTTTATAATTGTACTTACCCTTTGGCCAGCCTTAATTGTTGTAAACTGTGATGAATACTGCAGTAGGTAATCCTTATCATTCAAGTGTTAGGTTACACTAACCATGCAAAACTTTATTTCATATGGCCTGACCTAGGCTGATGTGGGACACAGTCATGATCAAAACTTAATTTGCAATGTGGCTATTGTTTGCTTAACTTATTCTGAGAGTCTGTATCATGAAAAGTGAGATTTCTCACAGCATTTTGAAACAAGAAGTGAAAGTTGTAGACTACTGTGATGATATGTATGGATAAATACAGCTAGGCTTATTGCCAGCTATTTACACTGCCCCTAGTTGCATTGCTATGATATATCTATACTGATAGTGTGGTGGCAATTGCTAGCTAGTACCAATATGAAGCTGAATGTGTCATGCACATTTACGGTCAGACAAGCTTGGTTTCTATGGGTTAATTTGTTGAAGGCATTCCAAGACATAGTTTGCTGCAAGTTTTTGTAATAATACATAAAGATAGGGCTCAACCGATGTGGTTTTTCGCTGCCGATCCGATGTCCGATGTTTTTATCACAACATCGGCCGATATCCGATCCGATCCGATATTTTCGCTATCAATGCTTTTACATCGTTTCACAGCGCGATCAAACATTCCTTATTCCTCATGAGCCATGCCTGTGCATGCACATCAGCTTAAAGGAATTTCCTTTAAAAAAATTCCCACCATGTTTTGCTTATACCTTTCATTCACAAAACGATGTTTAAATGACAAATTTTGACAATTCTATGACCAAATGAAGCTTCGAAAATAAGCAACCGGCGGACTATCGGTGACTCTTCATTCATAGCACATAATTCCGTGATTGAACCGACTTTCACCTACTCACAGTAAGCCTACTAATTCCCCTAACAAAATGCAATAGCTTTCGTTCTCTGTTCGTAGCCCAAGTCGCTCGCACTAATGCATGTTAAAACAGAAATAAGCCCGCGATATTTCAGTGCATGTACTTGGCCATTTCGCGCCATCCTACCATGCTTTACCTACACATAAACAGATTGTGTAGGCTTACACGTGTAAATTACTCAATTTGTTTTGAGTATTTCATATAGCAGTACGTAATGCAAGCATGCATGTACTATATAGCCATACGTAAATATTTGTTCCATGCTAGCTAGAGAGCTTGCTGTGTGCAAAGTTATGCAGCTAGGAGTTTTGGGTATCGGGTTGATGTTGCAGACATCGTTTATTACGAAAGCCATAAAAGCACATGGCACTCTTAATTTTACACAAATGAACATGCATGTCTTACATAAAAAGCATCCGCCGTAACTACTGCAAACTGTGATGTAACAACTGGAAATTTAGTCGTACAAGCAGCGATAAAAAAACCGTTATTTCCCGGACCACGCCCCATGTTCTTGCTATGTGCGTCAACGTCATTACAGAGCAGGTGCGTAGCCTAATGTATGGGTGTTTGCATACAATTACGGACCTACACATGCACTGGCTTTACTGTGCTTTCATGGTGCATTTCACTTGAACTTCTCTGTGCAGAACACGTACGGGCCTAAGGTATCCGTGTTTGCGTACATTTCGGCCCTATATCAAACATACAATTAATGACTGCGAATTCCACACTTTGTTTCATTCATTGATAAATTTCGGTGAATTGAAACTAAAAGTGGGTGGACATGATCGCTAGACTCTACGTACAGATTTTAAAAGCTTGTGCATATTGCGAATATCACAGTGCCCGTCAATAGAGCCTGCCAGTTTACGCTGTTGATACGGAATTTAGGAGATTAAACTGAAATTGGCAGCCCTAGTTGATCACAAGGGCTATTGTCGGTTGTAATAAAATGATTAATTCTATTTATCTGTTCATTTCTTTGTTGTAAGAAATCACTATCACTATACGTCCCCCGATGTACGTAAATAAAATTTTCAACGCACGGAACATCGGCAAACATCGGCAAGTGCAATTTGCTATATTTCGCCGATCCGATGTTTTACCGATAGTCCTAACATCGGCGCGATCCGATATCCGATCCGATTATCGGTTGACCCCTACATAAAGACAACTTACATTATGGCAAATTTGTAAAAAAAATGCAGTTAACTGTAATTAATAACAAAAAACCTCCAAATTTGCTGGTAAAAATGCAATTGCCTGCTTGTCCAGTTTGTACTGTGGATTGAATGAATGATGGAAAATGACACAATTGCAAACAAATGAAATGCCCACAGAGATGGTGACATATAACAGTATTATCAGGAAAGTTTTTGCTTTTGACTTGCTAGTGCTTACCAGCTGCTCAGTTGTATCATAAGCTAATGGTAATAACCCCTCCTGCACAGTAATTCAATTTGTCAATGGAAATTTTTTGTGCAGGGAATGAAGACATTGATATCCTAAAACAGCGACTAGAACGGACTGAAAGAACCATGGACAGAATGATGGAGATGATGAATAATATGGGAGTGGCCTTCAACCGGGTGACAGAACAACTCAATAGTAAGTACCATATAGGTCTGCATTGTCAGGGTAACCTCGATATGAGGGAACCAGTTTCCATTTGGTCTTTTCACTTATCCCCTGTGAAGAAAGTCACTTCCAAACCCCAGAAACATGGAGGACCAATCAGGGATAATAACACTCATTCTATATGAATATCCATCAGATTGCAAATTTGAAGCCAGTGGAAAATGTGGATGGAAAACAAGCTTTTCTTGTACCACCATAACATATGTTTTTCACTGAATCCAGTCCCTACCGAGAACGCAAACACATGAAAGGATGATAGGTTTCTTTCCATACCTTTGTGAAAGTTTCATGCCTACATTGTGGATAAACATTGCAGATGTTCCGGATTAGTTTGTTACAGCGAAAGTTGATGTTTCTGTTCACTGCGACTCAAACCTCGTACAGTACGATGTCAGTGTTTTTGGTTGAACTCTACAAGTGACCAATAGCAACAGAGCTCCTCAAAAATATGTATAGTTAGACTCAAGGCTCCACCTTCACTGGAAGGGAAAATAAGTGCAAAATGCACCCTGACGTCAAGGTATAAGTGAAAAGACCAATGCAAACACCTTACCTCATGGCATGGTAACTGTCAAAAGTCTGTAGGTGAATGGCGTTGTTTGGTATGGCCTTCAACTAGGTGACAGAACAACTCAAAAGTAAGTAAAGGTCTTTAGGTGAATGGATCATTATGTTGGGCATGGCTCTCACCCGGGTGACAGAACAGTCAATAGTAAGTATTGGTCTGTAGGTGAATGGAGCTTTGTGTTGGGTGTAGCTTCAACCAGGTGACAGAACAACTCAGTAGTAAGTATAGGTCTGAAGGTGAATGGAGCTTTATGTTAGGTGCGTTTTCAACCAGTTGACAGAACAACTCAATAGTATGGATAGGTGTGTATGTGAATTGCAGCTGGAAATAATGGTTCACAATGTTCACGGATTTTTATGCCTGTTGCTAGGGCAGTCATTTGCTTGTGAATTACATCAGCATTGGGGTGGCCACTAGTGTTCGACCGATTATGCCATAATCGGTAGTCACCGATTACCGATTATTCAATTACACAATCGGGCCGATGCCGATTACCGATCACCGATTATTTACATGTATAGGAAGGTCATGTTTTCTCGCCGTCTGTCGCATATTTCTAACTTTGTACACACACCATAACATAACCTTCACACTGGAGATGAACGATTAAGAACAGTTCCCAGCGATCCATGAGTAGAATATTAATGTTTTTGAAGGATTTCCTTCCCAAATACTATGATAAAAATCAACCATAAATACATGCTTCCGTATGATGTCACAGGCTTAACGTTAGCCAAAGAGTCTATAGGCTTACATACGGCTCTACCTACAGTAGTTAGAGCCTACAGTAGTTCTATCCACCGATCATGTCGGAAGATTCCGTGCAAAGGTCTGTACTGGACTGTAGTAGTGCTACATAGTAGCCTATCCACCCAGATTTAGGCAAAAATATCTAACCACCTTGGCACTTCGGGGCCACTTAACATTCCACTCAACTTGCCTGATTTACTCATCCCATGCTCCCTTAACGATATGGATATATTTTTGGTAATGCGTCTTGCCAAACACTTACGTCTTATGTAAAAGATTCTCCAAATGAAACGTAAAACTAATTCCCGATAAAGTCCCGTAATCGAAAAACTGTTGCAGTTCCAGCGTGAATTTAACACGGGGCCCGTTTCCCTTCGTTCATCAGTTAGGAGCACAGACGGAGTTCATGACCAACATGCTACGTAAATGCGCAGGCAATGCACTTAGCCTTGCATTACGTATTACACACTGTACTGGTGTGCTTTCGTAGGTGAACTTCAACTTCGCAAGAACTGTACGGTAGTTACGTGTGCGCATGTGCAGGTCATAGGTAATTAAAAACTTAACGTAAAGAATGTGGGAAGTGGCATAATTTATGCAGGATAATAAGTTTTCCAAAAGTTGCTACAGTACAGTACGTGCACCAAATGTGTACAGATGATGTGGTTTGCACTGAAACTTGAAAAAAACGTAGCGCGAAGTCATTTCTTCCTGTAGTACAATTTGTATGCAGATGTGCGGCATGGACCATGTCATGCACACCTTCTAGGTAATACTGTGTGCCCTTTCACGCACCTGAACTGTGCTGCACTGAGTTACGGCAACAATTACAGTACAGCTCAGAATAAAATGGACGTTAGTAGCGTTAAGCGTTAGAAAATTCCGTTTGCTAACGATAGTTGCGTTAGCATTGAACCTGTGGTAACGCTATTATCGATACTTGCGGTACCAACGTGCATCGTTGCTAGCGTTATGCCTTTCCGCACCTGCAGCCTTCTCTCCAAGTAACGATCCTATCGTTAATTGCGTTAGAAGAAACATGGTACACGAATTGCATCGGCTTTTTCACATACATCGAAAACGGTACGGCAACGTTGTGAGCGCTACTTGCGATAGCTGCGTTAGGTTTACATGGATTGTACCAGGGAGTTGCTATTTGACAACTCCCTGATTGTACGGCCCAGCCGCGAGCCAGCAGCAGGCTGCATCACTAGCACTTAACGATTCTTATCTTCAAAAATTTTTTCCATGTTCGAAAATATTATTGCGCCTTTTAAAACTTCATGAATCTTTTAATAAATAATGGAAGAACACAAAACTGCTATCTGCTTTACCAAATCTCCGTCATTAAAAAGAAAATGTCGGACATTTGTTAAAATCATTTAAAATATTCAAAAATGTTTTGGAAATTTCGTGGCAAGTCCCGAAATATTTTTGCGCGTTTAAAAACTTCATGCACCTTTGATTAATAACGGATTACACATAGAACTGATGTTTACTTCGGAAAATTTCCGTCATCAAAAAAAAAAAAAAAAGTCCTTTCGGACATTTCTTAAAAGTCATCTAGAATACAAGAAAATGTTTCGGAACTTTCTTGATATGTTCGGAAATATTTTTGCACGTTGAAAAGCTTAATAATGAATTTTTTGATAAATAATTTATGGAAGACATAAAACTGCAATTTACTTCCGAAAATCTCCGCCGTTAAAGAGAAAGTACCGGACATTTGTTAGAAATCATCTAGAACACTCAAAAAACGTTTCTTACCTTCGGAAATTCATTGGCATGTTGCAAAATATTATTGCGCGCTAGAAAACTTCATGAATCGTTTGATCAGAAGTGGAAGAACATAAAAGTGCTATTTAATTCCGAAAATTCCCGTCATCCAAAAAAAAAGTTCATCGGACATTTGTTAAAAATCATCTAGAATATTCGCAAATGTTTCGGAAATTTCTTGGCATGTTCGAAAATATCTTTGAGGGTTTAAAAACTTAATGAATCTTTTGATAAATAACGGAAGAACATAAAACTGCAATATACTCATTTATCTTGTTTGCCGACAATTCTGCTAAAATGATGGTCTGCCATTTCATTCCCCCTAATTCCGATGCGGCAAACTGATTCATACACGAGAATTTGCCGTTACTTATTTTAGAGACTTACTTCACTTGGACGCCGTATAATCCGTCTACGCTTAATTGTCTACGCGGACATGATTCTATTGTGTCCAGATATAATAAGAAAATTAAAATTGTGGCTGTACACTTCCTCTAGCACTGAAAAGTTTTCGACCAATCTTTATTCAGGAGTCACAAGTGAATATGCGAGCTTTTATTGAAACTGAATCAAGTTGCAACTGCCGATATTTCGGACTTCGCATTGGTACAGTATTTACATGATTAACGGCAACATTTTCTTTGGGCGAATTTAAAAAATAAACTACCGATATCAAACAGGAGTCTTCAATTATTCTGTGTTCTGACTGTTCTCACACTTGTATTTGGTACTTCTACACAACACTAACTGAACACTTTGGAAGCGTAAATGCCGTTTTTCGTGACTTTCCCGCCTGATATGTTGCGAACTTATTTCAAAGGCACTGCCAATAAATCAGGCAGTTGCCGACTTTTTACAAGAGTTTTAAGGAAATACTGCCCATGCTGTACTGCGCTTCATGATTTTTACCCGATCCGCAGAAGATCACTGTGGACTAAGCGCTAAACGAAAATAAATGCGTTTGCCGAGTTGTATGAAATTTGTCTTTGTTTTAGAGTCATTTTCTTACTTGCAGTGCTAGTACAACAACATTATGAAGCTGTACTCTGGCACTGACTGCTCATACTGTCATACAGCATAGCGCAGACTACCGCCGCGTGTCTGGTGTAAAATGTTGTCACCTATTGTTTTCAAAATATAAATGCAAGCCCCGTTCTCCCAGGGTTCAAGAATTTCTTAGAATCTGTCAATCATACATGAACACTTTGCACATTTGGGTCAATGGCCATGTTTTTCTCACGGCTGTATCTGATCATCTACCACGAGTAGAAAGATCACAGAAACTGAGGCATGCCGCCCCAGTGGAGAGTTGTCTGCCGCGGCCCGCGAACAGCCCGCTGGTGCGACCGCAGCTTGAGAACCAACTGATTACAGCAACCTATAGTTTGGACAAGTTCTCTCCTCCTCCGTCTCCTACTGCCACCCCCACAGCAGAAATACATAAGCTACAGGATTGCTCTTCAAGACTGAATGTGCGCCCGCTTGTTGGAAGGGACTTCCAAGGCAGGATTCGCTATAAAATTATCTTGCTATTGTATGCACGTACGACCCCCCCCCCCCCTTTCTTGCCCTACTCGGTTCTACTAGTGATGATCACCCTCGATGTTTTGAAGTCACAGAAGGAAAGAAAAAACAACTTAATACTTTACAATTTAAAATCAATGATAATAGGTCTATGATGAGATACTCCAACACAAGCGCAACCTAGCGGCGCAAGCCTATGATACTAAACCCAAACGTAACATTTTCAACTATTCATATCTCCCCTATTGATCGTTTTTAATCGTAATCACTTCGATAGTAAATAAGCTATTGCTAACAGCTTTTTTTTTTTCCTTTTCTTAAGTGTGTAGGGCCGATTTTTCTTAGTTTTAAATCCGCCAGTAAAGTAAGACATACCCAGTTGCCCGATGGATGATAAAATACTATTAAAGTACAAATGGGGTGCCGTAAAAATATTTTCCGACTAAAAATGGTCTTCACAAAACTAAACAATGAAGCCCGTGCCTGGTACCCAATCTCTCCTCGTTGACACATTTTAGCCTGTTTTCTCCAGCCCCCAAATTTATATAACTTCTTTCCAAACACACGCAATCCCCAACAGTTTAGATTTCTGAAGACCTACTTTTACTAGCCCCAAGGGTAAAGTTTTCAAAGCATATGAAGAAATAAATCTGAAATTGAAAAAAAAAAAAAAAAAAAATGCCCCGCCCGCCGTTATCGGAGACGAACAGTTTGCGAAACCGATTAAAACTAAAAACGGCAAATTTGAAATTACCAAGTCATTAATTAACGATACAGTAAAAATTGTGGCTTACCAGTTCTGTACAAGCACAAGACGTTTTTTAAGTCCAACGAAATAAGCACCGTACATATTCCAATTATATCCAGAGTGCCCAGCTGATCGATCCAATTCATAGAAGAGATCTTCTCGCCGTATGAGCTTACCTTTTCAATCTCCCCCCCCCCCTCCTTTACACCCAGACCTTTCTCCTTCCACCCTTCCCTTACCGAGAAAGACCTACAGTAACGTTAGGCCTAGATCAGTTAACCTTGACTAAAACCATGGCCTATTCCGTGAATTTGTAATTCCACCAGGTAATTGCTATGAGTAGGCTCAGTTTTTGCCAAAATTTATCGCGATGTAAAGATTGAACTATCCTGATTTGGGATTCAAGTGAATTTGAAAATGTTTTGACTGTCCAAGAGCTGAACGTGGAGACGGTCCCTGAGGACCCAAGGTATGTTGTTCAGCATTATACCCAGCTGCTAATGCGGTTAAGCTAGTTATATGCTGCGTGTGTATGTGTAGAACATGTTCAGACACGCATGGGCCCAAACTTCGCATATGCAAAAACAGTACAGTTCGTGTGCAGGTATTTGCAGCTAGCTGGTCCAGCTGGGTATGTACGGCGGGAACTTCCAGTGCAGTGATACAGTTATCACAATGCTACGAAGTATTCAAATTAATTAGTTGAAATGACACGTGAGCAGAATATTGCAGGTGTCAGGGGACTTCTCGAAAGTTCTCTCACCAATACCGTACATTGGTACATGTACTAAGGGTACATGAAGCCGTGCACGTAAGGCAGAAATATTGCATGTGTCAGGGGACTTCTCGAAAGTTTTCACCGGAATACCGTACATTGATATATGTACAATATGTATCCGTACACGTAAGGCAGAATGCATATTCCAGGTGTCAGGGGACTTCTCGAAAGTTCTCACAGGAAAACCGAACAGTAAAAATTGTGGCTTACCAGTTCTGTACAAGCACAAGACATCTTTTTAAGTCCAAAGAAATAAGCACACGTAGATCTGTTCGCTTGTCCCACCGAGTGGAAAGTTCACCGAGGGATAATTTGATTTTAACAGTATTACATGTGAAGCAGGCCAAATTGGATTAGTGAAGATAGAAGAAAAAAATATTCTCCCTCTCGCCGATACCTGATAATGTTCAAAAGCTGAAAAATACAGCACCAGAATGCATCTAAGGACACGTAATAATTTCTCAAAGGGGAGGGTCTCCCCCTCCCCTTGTGGACGAGAAAATTACGTACACGACAACAGCTCCATTGCTGCACACTTTACAACTATCGTAGTTTTACTACTTTCGAACTAAAATCCGGATGAACAGATGCCAGCAATGGAGCTGAGACCGTGGGCTGAGAACAGGGGCGTAGATATCTTTTCAACTTTGGGGTGATGGGGTGAACTATCGCAAATGTGCACGGCGGGCGCGAAGCGCGAGCCCATGACGGGTGGGGTCCAGGGGCCCGCCTTAGGGCCCCTGGTGGGGTATGATGCCGAACACTTTACAACTATCGTAGTTTTACTACTTTCGAACTAAAATCCGGATGAACAGATGCCAGCAATGGAAAATGAGAGGGAGGGAAAGTATAGGTGCATGCAGGGAAGTGATATTAGACCGTCCCAGATAGGTGTAGCAAAAAGGGTAAAGGACTAAATCAGAGCGTTACAGAGTGCTGTTTTCGTCATAAGTGTATTAACAATCACCATCTATACGGATAATGGCTCAGCGCGAACTGGCGAAGCGCTGGTAAAAAATTTTGAAAAATTTATAATGGCTGATACGTACTTTCAACCTTCTACATCGTTCTACATATTACAGTAGATTGAAAGATCCCATATTGATGCGAGGTCCCCACAGATGTTTGAAGATGTATCTTTGTTCTTCGGAATGTGTTGTAATCAGAACAGTTTCGTGTATTGTTACCTTAATAATGGTCAGTAGACTGAAACATTGGAGGGGGTGATTACATGGGCCATCCCCTAGTCAAATGTTGGGGATGTATCCCCCATCCCCCCCGGGATTTACGCCCATGGCTGAGAAGTACGTCTACTCCCCCACCCCCATGTGCAGATGCATTCACTCAAGGAGCCAGTGGTAGGTTTTACTTTCTCACATAATGACTAGCAAATACCTTTTCGCCCCGATGATTCTAGAAATCAGTATCCAGGCTGTTAATGTTACCTTGGCGTCAAAATGACAAAAAAAAAAACAACAACAGTGAAAATATTTCTCGCCGATGGGAGTCGAGAAGTTTTGTCGGGGCCTGGTCACATTTACGCCCAACAATAATTAACATCGTTTCGGTGGGCAATACGTTACCGGTACCGATAGATTGGGTCGATAGAGCTTGAAAATATAGGACAAGGTCTAGTCAGGTCATACAGCGCCGCAATGTCTAGACAGTTACACATCGCGTCTACTCGTGGTGGATGATCAAAGATACCGCCGTGAGAAAAACATGGTCATTGACCCAAATGTGCAAAGCGTTCACGTATGATTGACAGATTCTAAGAAATATTTGGACCCTGGGAGAACGGGCTTGCATTTATGTTTTGAAAACAAGTGACATTTTACAAGCTGTCTGTACTGCGCTTCATGAGCAGTCAGTGCCAGAGTACAGCTCCTTGTCGTTTGATAACACTCTTAGGGGCCGCGGCCCACCGGTTGAGAAGCGCTGCTGTAGGCTATATCGAAGTTAGTCAACGTGTTATAACATCCGCCCATATTGACGAGGCTGGATTGATTTAATCGGATTTAAATTGGATCATACAAGTGTTTTTGTGTGGAATATTTAATCTTTACTAATGGTAAGACACATTGTTTTAACAATAGTTTCAGTCCCCAGATTTTCGTAGGCCTACGGGCGAGAACGTGCTCGATCCCGCTTAGAGCATACAGAAGTTACTAAAACAAACTGCCGTGTCCCCTCCCCCCACCACCACCAGTTTATCCTTTTTGGGGGTCAACGGGCGCTGTTTGGCTGGAAACGGGCGCCAAACAGCGCCGGGCGCCCACTGAATTTCACCCTTGTTACCGAGGCCTGTTATTTTTAACGAATGTCCGATAAACTATTTTGTTTTTGTTTCTTTTTTATGACGGAGATTTTCGGAATTAAAGGGCACTTTTACGTTCTTCCGTTATTTATCACAAGATTCATTAAGTTTTTAAACGCGCAAATATATTTTCAAACATGCCAAGAAATTTCCGAAACATTTTCAAATATTCTGGATGATTTTTAACATATGTCGGATGAACTGTTTTTTTTTTTTTATTTTGATGACGGAGATTTCTGGAATTAAACAGCACTTTTACATTCTTCCGTCATTTATTTAAAGATTCATTAAGTTTACGCACGCGCAAAAATATTTTTGAACATGCCAAGAAATTTCCGACCATTTTCGAATATTCTATATGATTTTTAACAAATGTCCGATAAACTTATTTTTTTCTTTTTTGATAACGGAGTTTTTCGGAATCAAATAGTACTTTTATGTTCTTCCGTTATTTTTGGGCGTTTAAAAACTTAATAAATCTTTTTATAAAGAACGGAAGGACATAAAACTGTAATATACCTCCGAAAATCGCTGCCATTAAAGAGAAAGTATCAGACATTTCTAAGAAATCTTGTAGAACACAAAAAACCTTTCTTACCTTCGGAAACTTTTGGCATATTCGAAAATATTATTGCGCGTTTGAAAACTTCATGAATCTTATGATTAATAATGGAAGAACCTAAAACTGCTATTTACTTTCCCAAATCTCCGTCATTAAAAAGTAAACATCAGACATTTGTTAAAAATCATCTAGAATATTTTGAAATGTTTCGGAAATTTTTGGGTATGTTCGAAAATATTTTTGCGCGTTTTGAAACTTCGTGAATCTTTTGATAAGTAAAGGAAGAACATAGAACTGCTATTTACTTCCAAAAATCTCCGCCGTTAAAAAGACATTATCGGACACTGTTTAAAAATCATCTAGAAGAATATTCGAAATGTTTCAGAAATTTCTGGGCAAGTTCGAAAATATTTTGCGCGTGTAAAAAATTCATGAAGCTTTTGATAAATAACGGAAGAACATAGAAGATGCTATTTACTTCCAAAGTCTCCGCCAATAAAAAGAAATTATCGGACATTTATTAAAAATCATTTAGAATATTCGAAAGTGTTTCGGAAATTTATCGGCAAGTTCCGAAATATTTTTGCGTGTTTGAAAACTTCATGGACATTTTGATTAATGACGGAAGTACACATTACTGATATTTACTTCCCAAATTAGCCTTCATTAAAAAGAACTGAATGAGACTTTCGTTCACCTGTTACACTCAACACGTGCATGCCAATGATGACCGTAAACCATTGCATCTAAGAAGGGTAGGGTTCGGCCTGATGGTCATTTTAAATATCACAAATGTGCAAACCAAAGCTTCCACCGACGTTACAGAATTTAAGTCGGTCTAACGCAGTTAACGCTAGTAGCGTTAGGAAGCGTAGAAGTTTACTGCAATTAACGATCCTAGCGTTACTAGCAGTAGGGCAGCCCTCTAACGCTAGTAACGCAACTATCGTGATCGTTACTAGCGTTAGACTCGTATCGGTAGGAATTTTATTTTCTAACGCAAAATTTCTAACGCTTAACGCTAGTAACGTCCATTTTATTCTGAGCTGTACTGTACGATGATTGCTATGATTTGGAGAGCTTAAAATGTTGCAAGTTTTGTGAGTACCGGTGCTGATATTTTGGGCGGGAACTTAAAGAAATGCGTGTTTTGGAGAATTATAAACATTTTTGCAGAAACTTTGAAGTGTATTTTAGCCCTGTTTCCTGTTTTCAAATAATCGGTGGTGGTAATCGGTTGAAGGACAAAATTTTACCGATGCCGATTATTTACCAATTGTGCGATAATCGGCCCGATGCCGATTATCTAACAGATGATCGGTCGAACACTAGTGGCCACACTGGTAGGTTCACAGCATTATGTGGCCACTATGCAGTGGCTGGTACCAAAACTTTTTAAAAGGTGCCATAGTAAACACAAACTGGATCACACAATATTGCAGCATTTTTATTGGAGGAAAAGATTTTGCAATTTCGATATCGAAAACTTTATATTGCAACAATCCTTTTGTACATGCATGAAAGTGATGGAAACTGATGACTCCATACCAGTGTACCCTTTATAGCATAAGGACAAAGAGACTTGTCAATCAAAATTTGATACCTGACAGGGATGTAAAATCATTTCCCTGGATGTGTAGCATTTTAAGTGTTGGCATTGGATCTTCTTCTTAAACTACTTTATCCTTGAAGCAGTGGAGACCCTTTGCACAGCACATCATTTATGAATCTGGTAATGCCCCATATTAATTTTGAATTTTTTTCACAGTTCAAACAGATGGGCCTATCAGTCAAAGCAAAAGAGCTCAGAAAGAGGATGAGGAGGAGGCAGAGGATGATGTCAGTACAGAGGAAGAAGAAGCAGAAGATGAAATTGAATTAGACGAAGAAAGTTGGTCTGAAGAGGAAATGGGGGAAAGGATAAATAGTGAGGAGGCTGGTGATGAAGGAAGGATTGAAGACATCAAGATGAAGCAAGATGATGCCAAAGATGGGAGTGTTAGAAGGAGAAAAGTGGCTGGTGGAGAAGAAGATTAAAAAAGGTGATAATGCTAGTATTCGGTAATACAAGAGAACAAAATTCTAAAGACCATGCAACTATTGAGATCTGTTTGTTTTTTGGCCTTTGTTTCCTTTTTTCTCAGAACAAGGAAAGAATGTGGTCCAATTTCATAACTTCTTAAATGCTGTATACAATACATGTATTTCTTATTTAAAGCTCTTTTGATTGGCAGATGCATTGCAGATATAATCAGAAACCAGTGACAAAAGACAACATAAAAAGTGACATTGTGACATAGGTTCCGCAATTTCCATGTTTGAAAGCATGACATCTCCTTTTTTGGATGGTAAGAATGACAACATGTATACAGCCACATAAGATATCTACATGATGCTTGTTGTATGTGGTTGATCATGTTTTGTTATTCTTTCTAATATCTTATCAAAACAGAGACTCTTTTATCTCCTTTAATAGGCAAAATGATGAAGAGCTTTGTGAAGACTCCATGTAGAAAGAGGATGGATGATGGCATTGCAGAACTGAAGATATTTGTAATTTATCTTCATGAGAGTAAAATAAGTTTTCACAATGTTAAGTGCTATTTTAATACTGGTTCACTTAAATAAACTTCCGGTGTTTAGTAACTGGAACAATTTCTCAAAAGTAAGTTGTGACATGCTGGTAGGTTTTATAGGATGCAGTCAATCTAAAGCTGGTCTCCTGCTGTGCTTTATTTCTTAAAATTTATTTGTTTCCTTTGAATGTGATACAGTGACAAGTAGTACCTGGCAGGTTATAACAGTGTGTTACAGTGGTAGACTTTTGCCTGATTTTGTGTCACCCACTGTACAACTTGCTACAATATGTATGTGCAAACACTATGATCATCTTAACCATTGTGAAATTGATTAAGCAGATTTAAAATCCTCTGCAAAAGTGTGTAAAATGGACCATAAAATTCATCTTGTTGAAAGTTCTGAAAGATGATTTAGCTATTTTTTTGAAAAAAAAAAACACCATAGTGAATATTGAAATTATAAATCACTAGTTGCAACTACTTGCATTCTGAGTTCTTACTTGTGATTTAACCTCAAAACATAAAGACCCCACACTGGAGTCTATTTCTATGGGAAACAATCTGACCTCTGCTACACCAGCTCCTCTGATTCCCCAGATAGTATTAACCACAAGGTCACATTTTTTGAGGAAATTTTTTTACTAGAATTTTCACCTTAGTTCAATTGTAAGTGATCTTAAATGATGCTATTTAAATTCCACCCCAGTTAAAGACCTTTCTCCAGGGTGCTTTTTTTGAGTTTGCTGTGGAAAGGTTGTTCTTTTTTTCACCACAAAATTCCCTTTTTCATTCTCAAAAACAGTTAAAATAAATACTCATGGTGAATCTTAGCAGATTTCATGACACATAAAAGTAGATTGTTTGAAAATAATTGCAAAGTTGCTTTATAAATACAGTGTCTTTTGTAGCAGTAAAGAGATTGGCCATGGGAAATGAAACTGCTTAGCATGAGGTGCTTAAACAGTTGTTGGCATCAGGGAAGGGGATAACAGTAAACTATGTTGGAATGCTTTTCTTGAGTTTGCTGTAGAGAGGTTGTTTTTTTTTTTTCACCATAAAAATTCACCTTTTTTGGCTCGGAAAAATGGTTAAAATACTCATGGTGAATCCTTGCAGATTTCTTAACAAATTGAATGCTTACAGCACAGTTGCAATATGCTACTTTATTACAAGTACACACCCACTTTACAATACTTCACAAGCTGCTGAAGTTTTTTCAGTAGCATCAAGGAATTTGTGAAGAAAATAAATTATCAACCATAACTTGTAGAAGTCAATAACAAGCTGCATAAATGGCAAAAGGTCTCTACTAGGGCTGTGCATTTCTGGTTAATCCACTATCAGTTTAACCATTTTTATTAACCGAATGGTTAACAGTTAACAGAAAATAAAACAAGTCAAGATATATAAACAAAATAAACATTTCGGAAGAGCGCCACCACTTTAAATACCAAAGTTTCTACACTTAAAATGGCGCCAGTAGTGATGATGTCGAAGTAGCGTGCAAGTTAAAACGTTTGCATTAGTTGCAATGTTTTGGCAAGCAGTCCGTACGCATGGGCGAATCACGCATTTATTTAAACTTTTACTTTTACAAACATGATTACTTTTTGTTATGCCACTGATTACCGTTTTCGGTCTAACATAGCACCGTAAGATGAGAAGCCTATGGATATCACTGGCATTATCGCAGTTCAAGACACTTCTCCGGCTATAGCGATACAGTATCACACACGCCTAGAGCAGTGTCGAGTACAAACGTATCACATACAGTGTACTATAGTGTACCTTGTGACCTTGCTGTGACCTTCATACGTAATATACGTGTGTCTGCAAAGAATTCCAGCACCGTTATGTCGTAATGGTATGAAAATTTTTACCCATATGTATTACTGCGTGCTCCATAAAAAATTGCAACGTTGAATTTTAACTTGTCTTACATCGCACGCCTTTTTTACGTAATACCTACTGAAAATACCAGTTTCTTTGTAAGTATGAACGGCAAAACTTTTCGGTAACGGCAGGTACCCTCATACTTTACGTTATAACGGGACTCGGCATAGTTGTCTCGTATGCAATACTGTACTGTACAGTGTACGTACGGTATGTTCATGCAACGTGCGAAGCAGCAAAGCACATGGCTGGCCGGCCAGCCCGGTTTGTTCAGCAAGCTCAATCAGCTCTGCTAATTACAAATACTGTACTGTACAATGCACGTACGTACAGTGCGCAAGTTCGTTCAGCAAGTCCGACGAACTGTGCTAATTATGTTCGAAAATAATATGATTATTTATGAAGTTCACCATTGGAATTTCACTCATCTTTGCGAATTTTGGGGGGTTGAAACTTTTTCAGGAATTATACTAACGTTGGAAAAATTATAAAAAAATGTTTAATCGTCTTTTGTTAAAATTATTAAGTCAGCTTAAATGGGGAGGCTAACGTAGTTACAAATATTTTAGTTGCACCTACAAGGCTTGTAGGCCAGGGTTGCATAATTAAGCCCAGAACTACATAGCTTGGTCACTATTTTGTGCAGATTGCGTATGTTTTGAGACTGATGAACTGTAAACACATAATCTTGGAAGTTACGCCCGGGAAAATGCCCGAAGCGCATTTATCTTGAACGATAATAAGCATATATTTTCTGCCATCTAGAGGTAACTTTTTTAGTCTTATCTATCAAGTTTATGGTGCTCCACACTTTAAAAGGTATGGTGGGTTGTTGTTGTAGCGTGTACTGCATAGTTTAATCCATGCACCTTGGATAATTTAAATCCTTTTCAAAAGTTGCGTGTAAGAGTTTATTGTCACATTATTTCGGCAAACCACTCCCAGATCAGGGGGCGAACGGATCGATATACCAGTCAAAGCAACGCAATGCAGACTGTGCAACTGACATTACAAAGGTCTTTTTTTTAAACCTATTGTAATTTTCATCCAAAGTTTACCCATTGTTACGTGGTTTTGGGCAAGCAACTTCTGCGGTTTACTGCATAAACGAGTTTAGGTATACTGGTGAACTGGGGCGACAGATTTATAAGGATGCAAAAACGGTTAAACGAAACAACATTTGGCGGTCGGTTAACCGTTTAACCGTCGCAGCCCTAGTCTCTACTGTCTATCTTGGTGACAATCGTCACAGTGAGAAATAGTTGCAACTCAGTGTAACATAATTGCACAGGTATTGTAGCAAACTTGTACGGTGGGAGGCCTTCTAAGTTCTCACATTGATGTTGGGATGTTGTTGGTAGGATTTCATCATTTTGTACTATATCTCATTTACTGTTGCCGAAGATTTAATACTTATATATTATGTATAAGTTGCATGGTTACATCTAAAACAAGAGTTGCTACCGTCATCATTTCTGTTAAAGTAGGTAAACTTCTCCTCCCCTGCTTTCCTCCCCCCTCCCATCCTCTATTCATATCATCTGACAAAAGGATACGACAAATGCATTACATGTTAGGAAGTCTGTATTAAAGTTGCATCTGACTTGCAAAGACTTGTGGGGCTGAGTTTGCTTGCCTGGGTTATTTTAAAGTCTTCATGGAATATTGATGATGTTATAAGGGCAATGTAGAATGACGTAAGGATCACAGAATCTTGTTTGTTTAACTATCATGTTGGTTATTTTATACCCAAGTCACCTGTAATGTAAATATTAGCATTTAATCAATCTAAATCCAAATTTGTTTGAACAAAAAGTTATTATTTGTGAATTGGCAGAATGTGTTGCTTGGCAAACAATTTTTGTCTCTAATAAAATAAAGGTTTAGTATTTCAAGAGCATTATAGTAAATCCTTTCACAATTCCTTAAAATGATGATATGATTCTTGTCAGTGGCAAGTACTAGTGATAGACCACTCTACGTCGCCTCTTCCATTATCCCCACACCCTGGTGTCATTATAGCTAGAGCGTCAGTAGTAATTATCTAAAATATCAGTTGCAATTATCGGGGAATGATTTATTATTCAAATTTTGTGTAGCAGTTTTGAGAATTGTTTTCTTCTGTAGTGTAAAATCACTGAAAACCTTATGGTTATGCACACAAAAAAGTGCTACACATTTTTGCATTTGTGTGGCAATTTGGCTAGCTTTTGTAGCAAATTGCGATGTGATACAGAATAAATTATTCCCTGCAATTATGTCCCCCTTAAATAGCAGCTATCCTCTCTGACCTCTTCAAGGAGACATTTTTCTCTTTGTTACCACACAGTTTGTAATGTTAAAGTGATATTAATTATTGAATCTAATGCAAAGATTCTATATTTCCTGGATTTAAATGAAACTACTGTACCTGAAAGATGTTGAGGAGACTGTAACTGTGTAGCAGATCTGTCAAAAGTAAGCTGTAACAATTCATTAATACAAGCAAGTGTTTTATTATCCAATCATTGCTATAAGAACTCATTGCTTTATCAGCTGTTATATCTTTTATTTATAATATTAATATCTCAATGATATGTGGTTTGATTTTGTATTAATATGACTAAAGTGCAGGTCACACTAGAGCGATTTCGGATAGGATTGTGGTCCGACTTTGGTGTGAAATATTCACCATTCCTGGTCAGAAAGAGCCAAAAATTTGCCACCCTGTGTAATATATGATTTTTCATCAGTGGAGTACGAAAATGAGATGTAAGTTAATTATTTCATGACGTCACATCAGCAGACAGCATTTATCAGACACGCATGCAAAAATTGGAGTGATTTTCGAACAAATACCACTCTCTTGAGCAGTATAAGTTGTATAATGGTAGCAGAACAGTTAATCGTGAGACAAACTAGGATCAGGTATGGATATAATGTGACCATCCAAGAACAAAGTCTGAATAAAAACTATCAGTCCGATTCAGAAAACTTCGGATTGGATTTTGGATTGAAAGTCGCTATAGTGTGACCCGCCCTTAAGACTTACGTATATATGTTTGTCAAGTCACATGCATTTTTCTTTTATAGTATTATTTTGTTATTGCAGTGTTGTGAAATTTTGAAGAGGTTGTCAAATGCTTTTGTGCAATATTTTACTGTGTATTCATACTATTTGTGGCAATATAAAGTACTCGCTGAAACTGTGCTCATTTGTACTAGCTTCAACTTTAACTTGTATATACACTTATTTATGTCAAGAAAGAGAAGCTCAATACTGAAAATGTAAGAAACATATGTTAGGCACCTTGGCATATCAGGTATCATGTCAAATATAGGCAATGTTGTGATCTCCAGTACCCATGCAAGGAGCACAAAGCTTTCTTTTGATTCTAAAAGTATGGGAAAAATTACTGTTCTATATATTTCAAAAATTTTTAGTCAGGCTAGCAAAGAATTGAGTAGCACTGCCTGCTAGGGGGCTGTCTTCCACTAAGCTATCATTTGCCAGGTAATGCTAGGTAAGTGAGGGTCACATATGTAAATAGGAGGTAAGTATCAGGGCCTGTAGATTCCTAAACCAGGGAGTTTTGTGGAATTTCAAACATTGTGTAATTTCAACAATTTGACATAATCAAATGGACTCTTAGTTTCACATATACCTGATGTGCCATGGTTTATCCTACATTTAGAGAAGTACAGTATAATGGTGGCGGGTATAGTACCTTGTATATAGGAAATAATGCTTTAAACTTGAAAGTGTGAACAAACATTTTGATGTGTAAAAAACCAACTGTGATAAACCTGTAATCAGAGTAAAGAGTCAGCTTACAATTCCTGCTGTATTGTAACACTTTTACAATACTTGCTGTATTGCAATACTAGTTAATCAGTGCGGTACAATGTGACCAATTTTTTTTAAAAATGAGACATGATGATTATATCAAGGTGCCCAGTGCTCCTTAAAGTACAACTAGCTAACTACCAGTTCACATAATTCTCCCAATTGTAGTAATTACGAAACTGCAGTATGTATGAAACCTTCAGGGGACTACTCTCTGTTCTGACATCTTTATATTTTGACTACATGAAGGTCAGTGTTAGGATGAGGGTTAGGTTAAGGGACAGGTTTTAGCTGTCAGTATTGTGGTTATACCAGTGTCAGAATAGAGACGATGAAGCAAAGCAGGGCTGTCAACTTTTAGTGACTGGTGAGAGTGAAATTCTGGGAGGCTACTGATGCGGAGCAGCCAGCCAGGGGGACTTTTCTTCAAAAATACCCCTAGATTGCAGGAAATGGCACTTCCTGTGCCTCATTACTGCATGCCCATAATATTGCCAGTTTTCAGATGTTTCATGTTCCTGGAAATTTTTAAGGAGCCAGTTTGTTCACATTATAAATAGGCCTACGAAAAATTGGAATTCCAAGGCCTACTGGTATATATTGCTGACAGCCCAAAATCGAATATAAATATATCTGGTGGACTCAGATATAATTGCTTACATTTGGATTGAAAGGGGCTAGCTTGATGATGGTGATAGCTGGTTTTCTTTCTGATGCCCGACACATCACAATATTGAGACAAATGAGAAACTGATGCTTCATCGTGAGATTGCGCCGAAATGCGTAACTGTCCCGCTGAATGTGTTAGAGTTGACAGCCCTGAACAAAGAGGTGCAACCAAACCTAATAGGACAAAGCAACTGTTGTTTAACTATAGCTGCATGTATAAAAGTTCCTAATGGAGAATCCCTATTGACATACAGTACTGTGTTAATTTGTCAAGAATTCCTTCAAAAGGTTTATTAATGAGTTGATTGGTGCTGGTCCATTTTTTCATCACTCCTTGATGATTTAAGTGATGTCGGGCATTTAACTCAAATGTTTGATCAAAATGATTTGAATAATGTCACATTCAGGATAGGTTAATTTGCAGTACCTGTCAGATGTCAATAATATCAGCTTCAGGCCAAGATGATCCCACAGAACTGACAGTCATAAGAGTTGGCAAGGAATAGGGAAAGTATGGCAACGAATTGGGAGATATGCCCTTCACTGCTACTTTATTTTATGGACTTCTCAAGGTTGACTGGCACTGGGTATATTATGACATGGGGGTTTCTTAAGAACACCTTTGTCAATAATATTATTGAAAAATCAGATTCTATGGAAAATTCATCCCTTCCTGGATCTAAATTTGTCAAATACAAGCCCCCAGAATGTTATAAATGATAGAAGAAAGGTATGAAGCAATAAATCAACAATACTGAACACCTGCTCTACAGCTATTAAACTTATTCCCTGCCATCACAGAATTCTGTGGTTGGGAACAACTTGGTAAATAGAATATTTGTAAATGGTCTGCTAGGTCAATAAAACTCAAGTGAGGGAGTAGGTGCAGCTGGGGAGCACCTTGTTTATGAGCTCTGCATTATGACTAGATATATTTTAGGCTGACGGGTATTTTATTGGACTGTAGGATTGTGGCTTCTGTGGGATCAACTTCTCATGTTTTTTTCTTAGTTCTATTGATTGTTATCATTGCAAATCCTCAAAATGAAGGTACCATTTATCATAATTATTTGAGTAATTTGTGTATGTTTTGATCTGTTTCTACAAAGACGAGCATTAAATGATATAAATGTGAAATAATGTTACTATGATCTTTATTTCTTGCATTTATAGATTATCAGTGGTAATGAAATACTGTGCTCCACAAATGAAAGTCCATTCAAGGTTTAGTCATCATTCTGGAAGTTTCATGTAACGATTAAATCCAACCCATTGTGTTATGACAATTTCAATTTAACTCATGACTTTGTAACTTAAAGACAGACAGTCATCACCCCAAAGTATATTTTTAGTGTAGGGGTATCAAAATTCTCAGTTGGTGACTGCTCTTTGATTGACATCAAAGTTTGAAAATTTGAAAGATGCAGAAGAGCATACATTCCACACAAGGCAGAGTGTGCTTTTATTACATTTTATAGCCTTGTATGCTCACCAGGACATGGCCTTAAGTAATAAAACAGCTTTATTCCTGCACAAGGAGGAGCTTCATAGTACAGTTATGGGAGGAGCTAGAAGTTGCATAGTTGGGAGAATTGGAACTGTCTGGGATGATGAAAATTCCCCTTTAATCATCCACCCAGACCATGTGACAGGCATTTTGTAACAGTTCATAGAGCATGATGTATGAAATATGCCAACTACATTTTAGTCTGACTTCAATAATGAGCTGTTATCAACCTGCCTGGTATCCATTGCTGTTGTTATGCATAATGGCAGCACACTTACAGGCTAAGGCAGGGCTAGCCTACAGTAGTTACTTTACGAGAGCATTAACTTAAAGAAGGTTACAACTGACTAAATGCTCTACCATATGCATCTTTGCATTACAATAGGTCTACTTCAAAAGTAGATACAAGGGTTTGAAAGATAACACCAAGGCCGGATTTAAGCACAGGCCAGCAGGGCACGTGCCCAGGGGCCTCCACAAAATTACATTGTATTGTTTGGGTAGAGTAATCCAGACTGAATCTAGAGGTAGCCACCGTATGAAACAGAGGGAATCCCACATTGTCCATTACCTTATTTTTGGCTGTCTTGCATATAATTATAAGGCTGCACTAAAGCTCAATTCAGTCTGACCATGAACTTATCTAGCCAAAATTTACCTACCAGTATAGTCGAAGGGGGCCCCCATAGTTAGTTTGTGCCCAGGGCCCCCCAAAGGTTAATCCAGCCCTGGATAACACCCAGCTATGATGTAACGTGCCTGCTACTATGAGGTACAAGGTCAGAAACTGACTTAAAAAAATATAATTCTTACTTGAAAGTCAGTATTTTTCTGCTCTGTGATATCTCATCATATATGTAGGTGTACTACCATAGAGATGGTGAGCTCATATCCATGGCAACTGTATACAGGGACAGAAGATCATGGAACTGTTGCTGCTAAATTTGTAAATATTTACTTTTTGGTAATGTAGATATGAGATAACATGGTGTACAGAACTCACTCCAATAAAATGCTTGTTGATATATTACAAAGCAATAAACAAAAGACCACATCTAGAAACAAGTATCCTGTTGTAGGTAAAGTGTCATGTCTATTTCATGTAGCGCAATATCTCAGCATAGTGTGACTGTACAGTGATGCTACAACAGAAAATTAAACTTTGCTTTGTCATGCAAAGTGATATCCCAGCAAAATACTGTAATATTCCAGCTAAACCTAGTTTACTTGCAGCAATTCTACCATCCAGTCAATCAGCCAGTTCAGAGTTACTACTTCAGGTCACAGGTCATACAGGTACAGAATGCAGGTATAAATGTCATCATAAGTTACACTGAGTTACATTATTCTAACTGTGCTTTCAGACACACTTATGTAATTTGATACAAAAGACTTTCAACAAGACATTTCAGAGTTACTGTTGGGCAGAGTGCACAATTTACGAACCTAAGCACATGTATTATGTACTTATATGACCTATGACCTGTAGCCAATGTGCATGGGGAGTGTAAACTCTGAACTGGCTTATTATCTCGTCCCCACATACGTAGTATGTGGGGGATGAGATATTGTGCTTCGTTTACCATTGAAAAGTGCACACGTTTCCCCCTGCCAGTCGCCATAGCAACCATAACCATGGAAATGCATGGTAGGGAAATTTGGGGCTTTATGACCGCTACTCAAGGGTGGGGCAAAATGGAGTGGTGAAGGTCCTGTTTCCTGGTCATGTGACCAAATATGCCTAAAATTTAGGTCAAAGGCTCTGATGGTCAAATGACATTCACAAGGTCAAAAGTGTGTCGCGAACGCCTCCTAAACTAAGAACAAGATTGAGCCCAAACTTGGTGAGCGGGTGCATAGTCCTTGGAACTTGTGCCTGACATACCCTCAGCATGATAGGTCAAAGGTCAACCATCAAAAAAGGTCAAAATAAGCAATTTTCCAAATCTGGCTATAAAACCTGAATGCAACAGTAAATGGCCCTGATTTCTTGACATAGCTTTCGTATTGAAGCGCTCTTGGCACAACTTGACACTTACTCTTCCGAGGTCACAGGTCACGAGGTCAGAAGGTCAAACGACAATTTTGGGGTCAAAAGTGTGACACGCACTCACTTAAAACTGAAGGTACTAATGACCCCAAACTTGGTGAGGGGGTGCATGGACCCTAGAATTTGTGCCTCCAATATCATCAGCATGATAGGACAAAGGTCAGAGGTCAAAGGTCACGATAGGTCAAAATAAGCAAATTTTTAAATCTGGCTGTAAAAGCTGAACGAAACATTTAACGATCCTCATTTCTTCGCATAACCTTCTGATGGACACCTACTTTACGCAACTTTACACTTGACCTTCTGAGGTCAAAGGTCACGAGGTCAGAAGGTCAAACGACAATTTTGGGGTCAAAAGTGTGCCGTGCGCTCACTCAAAACTGAAGGTACTACTGACCCCAAACTTGGTGTGGGGGTGCACAGTCCTTTTGGCTGTCTGTAACTCTGTTGCTTACCTTCTCTTGAAGAACTACCTATATTCTTCATCTCTTGCATGGCAACAACGACGTACGTGTGCATCGCATATCGCAGGGGCCAAGTTCAGTTCACACACGCACACGCAATGCACGCACGCAAGTACAGTCGGTATATGGTGTGAGAGTGACTGCGCTGCTTTAGTACACTGGATACAGTCATTACAGTGTACATATACTGTAAGCAGCGCCAAGTTCCAAACAAATGACGTCACAAATAGACCGTGTGAATCATGCAGGCTACCTTTGATCTAGTCCGCAGTCTGCTGACCTAGTTCAGGGAGCAAAGTGTACGTGAGAACTACCTTGATCTGGCCGCCCGGCAGACGTGTGTTGCTCTAGTCCGCAGTCTGCTGACCTAGTATGGGGATTCCCATACCAGGGGCCGGGCTCTATTTCATAAAAGTTAGAAATATTCCTATCTTGAACTTAGGAAGAATTCATTCCTATCTTCATGATGAAGTTGTTCCTAGGTTTAGGAATGATCTTTGGTAGATTTAGAAATGTTCTTAATTGATCTGGCAGGAAATTCACAGATAAAAACAATGTCACTTTTGATTTATCCCTAAATATCCCAGCAATATACCCATTGTCAAAATTGGGCTACCGCACCATCAAAAATTTTGAATGGTCTCAGT
This sequence comes from Holothuria leucospilota, assembly GCA_029531755.1. Lineage (NCBI taxonomy): Eukaryota > Metazoa > Echinodermata > Holothuroidea > Aspidochirotida > Holothuriidae > Holothuria > Holothuria leucospilota. The sequence goes on along the minus strand of CM055961.1, from coordinate 2,632,253 downwards.
CTTTCTCAAATTCACATATACTCCTGGGTAATTGACCTCTATGGGTCATTTATATGTTTAAGACCCGTCATTTTAAGGATACTAGCACTCAGTCTCCAAAAAGAGACCAAAAGTTTTGATTTATACAAACGATCCTGTTTTGTTTTTTAAAACATTCTAAATCTTGTTACTAGGACGTTCACACTATTGTACAGTATGCTGTATAGCACGCACTGCTGTTCAATTGTGACAGTTCATAGCTATGGTAACAATCATGTACGCTCATACAACAATCATTGCAGAAACGCAAGCAGACGATGTTACTCTCACAGTAATAACGCGGGAAAAACTTTGTGTTGCAATAGCCTAGGCCTAGTTCAGGGAGCACAGTGTACGTGAGAACTAGGCCTAGGTACCCTAGGCTAGTGGTGCTCCTGCACCCACATTGACTGTACTCCAGGGTCCGAGACACTTTTTTCAATTTCGGGTGCTATTTTCAAAAAAAAATAGCCCCCCCCCCCCCCCCAGTTCCATTTCGAGTGTTACTTTGGGATTTTCGGGTGCTATTTCCTATTCATTGATAAATGATATATGGCCCTAAATGCATTACTAAAGACAGCAATGCACTACTACTTCCCTTCAAGTGCGGTAGAACATAGACCGGCCAGCCTGACATAGCAAAAAAAAAAAAAAAAAAGACGAGTGTGTTGGGACGTGGTTAGCTATTTCCATCATGGGCCGTTCATACACAATATACGTGAGTAAGTGTGAAAGCGTACACCCACCCCCCCCCCCCTCCCTTCCCGTACGTACAGTACGTAGTGCAATAGTGCTATGCACACCTGATATTGGCTTAACATAACATAACATAACAGGTTAAAGGGCAAAGGAGGGCTAAGGCCCCATAAGATGCCCTGAAGTCCATACAACCTTAACTGAAAACAAAGAACCAACCAACACCAAACGAGCCCAGCACAAGTAGATTCTACCACACTTATGGAAGAACTTGTCAATGTTAACCTTAAAGCAGTGCACAGATGTGGAGTTAACTACCCACTCAGGCAGACTATTCCACTCGTTAACAACTCTATGAGAAAAGCTGAACTTCCTAATGTCAAGCCTTGCAAAATTCTTAACTAGCTTCTTACAATGGCCTCGGACCCGAGAATTACATTGAACCTTTAAATAATTGCAAGAGGACAAAGGATTCCTTTCAGAGAGAAATTTGTACACCTGAAGCATGTCCCCCCTTGTAAGCAACCAAGTTAACTAACATCACAGCAGTTCCGAGTTCCACGCAAATAACATCACAAAGACACTTCTGCTTCTGCTTCATACTGTGCAAACACCCGAGTCCAAAATCGGTTATCACGCACAGGTCAGTGTGGAAGGGGAGTTGCCTAGATTTTAGAGTGAGCCTTAGATACTAGATTTCGAAGATTAACGTTGGCTAGGCTAGATTTCAAAGAGCAAACATCAGGTGCTGCACGTATGTTTGGTGGAAGGAAATTCCATTCACGAGCGGTTCTTGAGTACATCGAGTATTGATAACATCTCTTACTAAAAGGAGGGGGAACAATTATGTGGGTGCCTTGATTATGTCAAGTGGTCCTACAATACATGTGCGTCAATCCTGGGGGGACACGTCCCCCCCACATTTTGGAAAAACGCCCATTGACTTAAGATTTTTACACAGTAAATTTTTGACAGAAGTGGCCATGTTCCCCCCCCCCCCCATTCGAGTAAAGATTGACGCCCATGCTACTATGGTTACTCTGCAACTGGATGGTGAGGGGAATGGAGTTATGAACCTCCTTATAGATAGCGATGAGACGAAGTCTGGTACGGCGCTCTTAAGTGGTTCCCATTTGAGATCTGTTAACATGTTGGTGACGCTATCCCCAGTGGCGTAGCTAGATATTTTTTTTGGGGGGGGGGGGGCAAATGCAAGTAATTTTCGACAGATAATTATCCTAAGGTAATGATACCATCACCTGGAGTGTAAAATTCTGGGGACCTTTTCTTTTCTTTTTTTTTTTTTTTGCTTTTCGGGCAATTTTGAGACTGACTTTTGATTTTCACGTTGACGTTTCGATGTGTAATTCTGCTTAAAAACATAAAAAGTGTTGTAAGTGTTTCAAGTGGATTGTTTTTATTTACTTCCGACAGAGACTAGAAATTTCCGACAGAGGCCTTCGGAGGCTTTATGGGGGGCGACCGCCCCCTGCCCCCCCCCCCTCTAGCTACGCCACTGGCTATCCCTGTAATTAATAGTTGTTGAGAACAAAACGGGCTGCACGTCTTTGAACATTCTCGAGTGTTGTTACTTTTTGATGTAAGGATCCCATATGGCCCCACAATATTCCAGCTTTGAGCGGACTATAGCGTTTTGTAGGCAGTTTCCTTGACACCTTTGCTACAAGAGTGGAGATTTCTTTGTAGTAACCCGAGCATTTTATTTGCTTATATGACTGATATGAACCAGGGGTCAAATAGCAACTTCATTCCCACTACCATGCATGAATGAGCAGGGAAGGGGCACTAACAGACTAACTCATGGACGTAGAAGCTGTACTCGATCCATTGAGGTGGGGACTGTGCACTGTTTCGGAATGTTGTCCTGGGAGAAGAACCCAAGGGTATGGGGTTCCATCTCCTTTAGAAAGTATTTTATGCACTTGGTGCAATATTTGATCAAATTTTAAGCAATAAGACTGCAATTTTTGACATTTTACAGAGCGTTTTTGTCCTGGAAATGAGGGGGAAGGAGCCCACCACATTTTTGACGGTGGAGGCTTTAGTCAACCAACCCCCACCCCTTCGCCTCTTATGCCTCTCACTAATTGCATCTTTATACGTTTATCATGGATTCTACCACCTCTAGCCATCTGTTATTGAGAATCCTGCATTCTAATTGGTTAAACACTGACCTGCTTTTGCACAACATACGGTCAGTAAACCTAAACACTGATAAAAATGAAGTTTTCACACATTTTCGGTGGTAGAAGAGGAATAAACCACATTTGTCTGACTGTTATTGTCTCATAACCGTTTGGACTCCCAATTTGCAAAATAAGGGACTCGGTTTCGCCTCGTCCGCCAAATGCGTGCTGTAAAACGCTTACTGCTTGTGTGTTTTGCCCTTCAGTGTCCTGGGAATCCATTGGGCATGGCGTCACATGAAATCCCTTTATGAGGGATTTCATGTGACGTCATGTGACGTCACGAGATCGCGCGTCTCTATGGTTTTTGAAGGGCAAGATCGCGCGTCTCTAGAGGTTTTGAAGGGCACACGTCCCTTGTGTCACAGTAGTATCTAGGCCTATAGTTTTGCTGTGCGTGTGTGCTGTAAATACACTGAAGGGCAAAACGCACAAGCAATAAGCGAATTTACAACTCACGCGCACGGCATAACCATTGATACTACTGTGACACAATGGATGCTTGCCCTTCAATACAAAAAGGACGCACGATCTTGAGAGAAAAATAAAGTCCAAGAAAATGAGAACGCCAAAAATGCAGGTTCTGACACGGGGGGGGGGGAGGTAGGGTGAGGCTCGGAAGTCTTCAATGCCTGCACCCCCCCCCAAACAATAAACCTGGGTCCGACCCAGCATGCTTTGCCCACCCTGGCGCCGCCCCTGCACGTAAGAAATTAAACGCGCATATAAAAGTGCGTTACTCCGATAAAGATACCATACAAACTGACCAATGAATATAGACCTTATGCATATGATGTCACAATGGAGAAAGTGCTCCCTCTTTTGGAGGAAAATGGCGGAAAAGCGCGTATCATGGCAAGTTACACCAATAAATGCAGACAGCTGATTTGTCAACCAATCGTATACGCGCGTAAGTCTACTACACGTGAGCCGAAATCCACCCCGTTCGTGCACATGTGCTTCGTTGTTTTCACCCACTGAGCTATATAACTGGAGGACGCACCTCAATGCGGAATACGCCTCGAAATTGAAGCCGACTTGGGAGGTCACGTGACGTAGGTTAGCTTACTCAAGTTGATTCCACTGTCCCAGAGACGCTTATCTAGAAGTGAAAGTAATGTAACGCAGATTCATTGATGTACACGCTAAAGCAATCCGTTGTTACTATACTCATTAGGTCTCTAGTGTTTTGTTGTAATTAATAGGGAATCTTTACACTATGATTGTGTGATCAAAAGATTGTTTTTCACAAACTTTTCTTGATTTTAGGAGTGGTCCTGCCTATTCGAAGGACAGAGCGTGTGACCACATTTCGAATACGTCGAGACTCGTTGACTTTGAAACATTCGCGATAGTACCGTAACTAAATAGCAGGCTGTCCACACATGTGCACAGATGTTCTGCACAACGCGTTGAAAGCGTCCTTTTGACACAAAAACACCAAGGCGCATGAAGGAAAGCTAACCCACGCGTGCACATGCACGCTTCCATTTTGGACAATGATGTGCCTCGAATCCTCCTACACGGTACGCGTTTGGTGCTCTGCATGTTATACGACTATTGTGATGTAAGCCTTTTCATGAAGTTGCTGAGGCGGCGCAATGGTGTGTACGCTGACGCGTGATAGCGCGCATGTTAGTGTACAAGTTTCAGTTTAGTTTCAGTTTATTTCTTTCTCTTTTAAAGGACAAGAGACCCCTTCCGGGGTATAAGAGAATAATAACAATCAGTTCACATGCATGCTCTGATAAACAAAGTAAGAACTTTGGAAAACTGGAATACAAAACAAAAGAATAAGAAGACAAAATATATGAAACATTACCAAAACACTGGATGTCACATATGTGAAAGACTTAATCAAATCAAGAGAAAACTGTTAAATTGATGCTACCCTGTGAACCCTAAATATAAGGCCAGCAATAAGGTAAGAATGCATTAATGAAAATGATTCATGATAAGAGATACAAACTTTGCCAACTTTGCGAGCTGGGTGCCATTTGTAACATTAAACAACTGTTGGAATTTCCAAACACTTGGCCTTGCAAAATAATACCGCTTAACATACAATACTCTTTGGGCTGAAAAAAATGGACACTTCATAACCAAGTGATATTCATCTGCTATATCTCCAGAATTACAAAGTGAACACAAAACAGGATTAAAAGTATCTGTGTTACTTTCAACAGCAGTAGGAATTTTAGTATCCCCACATCTAAAGCGACAGAGGTTAACTCTATCAGAATATTTCAATTTCACAAGATAACGCTCAAAATTCTTGTTTAGTTTGATATTATTATATGTTACACATTTTTTATTTCTAGCCAGTTCACTGTGCCATTTCTGTAAGTTGATATCTTGAATTCTCTGGTTAATAAGTGGTATGATAGCCTTATTGCTGTCGGCATTGAACCAAGCACCTGAAAAACCATTATTATCCAGGATGCTTTTCACCTTCAAAATCCATTTAGAATGAAATTCATTTGCCAAATGTAATTTATACAGCAGCTTAAACATCAGACATGACAATTTGGAACTCTTCCCTTCAGAAACTCGTATCCAAAAATTTAAGATTCTTTTTTCAACTATACAAGACAGGGGAGAAGTCCCAGTTTCTCCATAAACCATGCAACTGGGTGTGGATTTTTTAACCCTCAAAGAATTTTTCAGGAATTTCCGATAGAAAACCTCAATGTGATCTAGGTTGGAAAAACCCCAAATTTCGCAACCATACAACAAGATTGGAACAATTGTCTTATCAAAAAGATCACACTGAATATCAATAGGTAATGACAACTTTCTTGACTTTGCTAACAAAGAAAACATAGCCTTTCTAGCCTGGTCTACCTGTTTTTTATTGCTTTGTTAAATGAACCATTATAATTGAAGGTTGTACCCAAATAAATATAGTCATCAACAACTTGAAGCTTGTTATTGCCAAAGGTAAAAACATTGCTTTTTCTCAATTTACCTCTTGAGAAAATAACAACCTTAGTTTTAGCAGTATTTACAGACAAATGCCATAAATTACAGTAATCATAAACTGCATTCAATGCTAATTGCAAATCATTTGGAGAATCAGCCATGACAACAGTGTCATCAGCGTATAACAAAACATACATTTTCACAAAGTATTCAATGTCATCATCACTCAAAACTCTAGTAAATTCAGAGTTGATATAATTAAGGCCACCATATTTCCTACTGATAGAAAAGAGACAGAGGCAGAAGAGACGCTAAGGCCCGCTACGGTGCGGTAGCATATACATGTACATCTTTGCATCAGCGCTAGATACGCGGTGGAATCGACTAACCTACATCACGTGACCCTCCATGGTGGCTTAAAAAAACCTTATTGTGGAATGATCCTTCCTAGCATATAGTTCAGTGTTTTCACCCAAAATGACGTCAGTGTGATGTCAATGCATAAGGTCTATAGAGGGGATTCACGGCGTCACGAGATCGCGCGTCTCTATGGTTTTTGAAGGGCAAGATCGCGCGTCTCTAGAGGTTTTGAAGGGCACACGTCCCTTGTGTCACAGTAGTATCTAGGCCTATAGTTTTGCTGTGCGTGTGTGCTGTAAATACACTGGAATCAGAACCGGAAGCTGGCGGGTACCGTAAAGCCGCAGTCACACTACAACTAATTCGGATCGGATTCCGATCCGATTTTTGCGAGTTTTTATTACCAGAAAGCCAAAAGGCTTAGTGATTCCTTGCCATATAATATATTGTTACAAACATGAATCACCTACATGACAAGCATGAGATCCCTCACAGTTATCATACTTAAGATATCATCATGTTAATAAGGTCAACCTTTTGTGACTCAAATAAAAAATTGATTACTCAGTTCTAGAAATCGCACCCTCATACAGGGCTCAAAATAAAGGGGGCCCATGGGCCTGATGCTCCTAGAAATTCGCTTGGGCCCGTAACATCTACAGGGAAAGGGGCCCGGTTGGCTCCTAAATATCTCAAGTCTAATTGTACAGTCTGCACATGAACCTCTCCATCCACAACTCAACGATCTTATATCTCGCACAGCCTGTGCATTCCTATGCTAACAGTCACTAAAAACCTGCAAAACACACATTATTTCTGAAATCAGTTCACATCATTAATAGAGTCTGCTTTATCACATCACTCACGCAGACATACACCAATGTCAGTCACAAGTAATGTAGGCGGAGCCTCACAAGATCAACTGACGAAGACGGTAAGTGGGAATTGAACAGTGCCCTTCATTTTACCGGGTAATATCTTCCGGAGTTACGAGAAAATTTTGAAAATGTATACTAGCCTACATGCAACATGGTCTAAGAGGGTGTGGACAGATTGGTTTCAGGCTAGTTTCAGCCGCAACTTGCCTTAATTATACCCATACTAAACATTTTCAAGCACGTAAAAAGCACCCATACACTTTATCAGTCCTTTTTTATTTGTAAGTTTTGGGCCCCTTGATTTCTCATTTGGCCCCTAGATTCCATAGGCTAGGGGCCCGGCAGGCCCACAAAGGTTGAAGGCTTATTTCGACCCCTGTCATACATCGCATTCCAATGAGTAACATGCACACACAGTCATGACCTAGCTTCCACTAAAATGTCAATAACTTGAGTTGGGAGCATTATAGAAGAGTAGCATCGTTGCCTTTTTGGTTTGTCTAAACAAGACAAACCCAGGCATCACAAAAAAGCCACAGTAGGTCATCATGTGTGCTTCACATAGACGAACACAACTTTCCATTATGCCATCCTCCTTTATCACTTGGTTATTAGTTATCACACCACACCTCACATTCCAATGCATTATGCACACACAATCACAACATTTCACTAAAATGTCTGTAACTTGAGTTAGGAGCATCATGGTAGGGTAGTTTAATTGCCTTTTTGGTTCATCTCAACAAGACAAACCCAGGCTCCACAAAAAAGCACAAAGGTCAAATGAGGTCAACTGAGGTCAAAGTAGGTCATCACGTGCATTTCACATAGACAAACACAACTTTCCATTATGCCATCCCCCTATGTCACTTGGTTATTGAGTTATCGCACTGCATACCTTGCATTCCAATGCATACAACACATACTGTACACTCCTAACATTTCACTTAAATGTCAGTAACTAGAGTTAGGAACATTGTAGGAGGATACTATAATTGCCTTTTTGGTTTGTCTCAACAAGATGAATCCAGGGGTCACAAAAAAGCCACAAAGGTCAAAAGGTCAAATGAGGTCAACTGAGGTCAAAGTACGTCATCACATGCATTTCACATAGATGAACACAACTTTCCATTATGCCATCCCACTATGTCACTTGGTTATTGAGTTACCACACCGCATACCTCGCATTCCAATTTGCATATAACACTGTACACTCCTAACATTTCACTTAAATGTCAATAACTAGAGTTAGGAACATTGTAGGAGGGTACTATAATTGCCTTTTTGGTTTGTCTCAACAAGACGAATCCAGGGGTCACAAAAAAGCCACAAAGGTCAAAAGGTCAAATGAGGTCAACTGAGGTCAAAGTAGGTCATCACATGTATTTCACATAGACGAACACAACTTTCCATTACACCATCCCCCTAAAATGTTTCGTTGGCGAGATATCAACAAAACATCACTTTCTGACCTTTTGACCCTTTCAGATTAATGCGGATCATATTACAATATTTCCACCTCTTAACAGTCTATCTTATCCTGAGGTTATGACTCAATTGGAACAACGGACACCAAGTTACAGCTGCTAAAAGAAATTCACTAAATTGCCTCTGGTGACCCCAAATGACCTTTGACCTGCACCAAAAACAATAGGGTTCATCTACTCCATATGGGCAATCTACATGCCAAGTATGAGATTACCCGGGGTTACCGCTCTTGAGATAGAGTGTTTACAAGCAGCGTCACACACACACATACATACGCACACACACACATACACACACACATACACACACACGCTATCACCATCGCATAGATTCCTTGCCTGCCTTCGGCAAGGAATCAAAAATCTTCTCCATCTCTGGTCAGAGAGAGACCAAAATTTGCCAACCAGTGTAAATATATGATTTGCATCAGAGGTCTATGAAAATAAAATGTTAACTGATTTTTGCGTGACGTCACACCGACAAACAGCTTTTATCGGACACGCATAGTCCGATAAAAGCTGTCTGTCGATGTGACGTCACGAAATAATTCGTATAAATTTAATTTTCGTAGTCCTGCGATAAAACTCATATAATTACACAGGTTGGCAAATTTGGGGGTTCTTTCCGACCCGAAATGGAGAAGATTTTAATAAAAACTCACAAAAATCGGATCGGAATCCGATCCGATTTTCCCAGTTTCCCCTTAGTGTTCCCATTACAATAAAATTCCAGACTGCTACAACAGACTCGGAAGAAGCAAAAGGATGTATTGGGATGAGATCAGCAACTCCTTGATTGCCCTCTTGTTGACCAGACTTTAACTTACTTGAAACATGTTTAATAATCAGGCATATATGTAGAGCAACTTAATGCAGTTTTTAGCAGAATTAAGTCCTGTTATGTACCAGTTTCAGTAATTGTTTTCTCTGGAATATTCTAGACTTACAATTCTAGTCTTCAATTTCTCTAGAAGGGAGCATAATTGTACTGTACTTTTAAGTTCCAGCATAATGGGTTGTACACTAATTATTGTCACTTTGCAATTACCAGGCCACCAGTATTTAAAAAATTCACAAAAACCGCCAAGCCATACTACACCAACACAGACTTATATCAAAACAGTTGATAAAATTGTATGACACAAACACCGATTTACATTGTCTGTTATGTATGCTTGTAATGTTGGTGAAACTTCCATCATGAGAACTTTAAGAATAAAATGAAAATTTACCTTTGCTTTAAGCCTCATTGCCCTTAACTAGCTACCCAGTTGCATGGGAGAACACCAGCTCTATGTAAACCAGAGAGCCAAAGGGTTAGTCACTCCTTGCCTCTGAAAGAAATACTGTAGTAACTTCTCTCACATTCCGAAATTTCAAATTGTCAATTTGAGAACTAAGAACACTCCCTGAGGAAAGTCCTGCTAGCTACCTGCCACTGTAGGCATATTTAAAACCTGAAACTTCTCCAGTTCTCCCAAAAGAGTAACAACCCTGAATGACGACAAGACTTAATGAGCAGCCATGAGAGACTTGCAATAATAAGAGAAAGAACTGACTTAATTGGCAAAACTTGTCTTAAGTGGCCCTAACAAAACCAAGTAAAGTCAGCTATTTAACTTGACCACACAAGGTGCTTCGGACCAGGAGTGCAACCAACTTCATCAGAAATGTGATTTGGGTTGTATAGTATATACACTGACAAATGGGAGGAAAGCCACCTATAAGATCCATCTAAGTTACCTTTCATCACCAACTGATCTTCGATGATCTCTGATGACCTCTGACCTCTATCAAACAACAGGGTTCATCCACCAACAATAATACATCCACATGCAATTATGCCTGGTTTCTAACTTGAGAAATAAAATTAACAAGGTTTTCAGTTTTTGACCTCTGGTGACCTCTGACCTCTAACAAACACAATGGAGGTCTTCCTCTCAATATGATAAATCCATGCAACAAATAGAAAGTGGCCATCATTCCTATCTTGAAATATTTTGTTTAAAAGCAATTTCTGAGGTTTTGAAGTTTTACCTCTTGTGACTTCTGATAACCTTTGGCCTCTACCAAAAACAATAGGGTTCATCTTCTGACTACAATGCATCCACATATTACATATGAAAAGTTTACATGCTTTCTAACTTGAGATACTGTGTTACAAGGTTTTCTTTTTGTTTTCGACCCTGATGAGCTGACATGATCTCTGACCTCCGCAAAAATATCAAAGGGTTCTTCTTCCTCTCAATATGATAAATCTATATGCCAGGTATGAAAAGTATCCATCATTCCTATCTTCAGACATCCTGTTTACAAGTTAAGTGTCACAAACACATACATACACATGCACACACAAACACAAGCCATCACGGTTGCACAGATTCCTTTTGCCTTCTGCAAGGAATCAAAAGCCATGCTCTGTTTCATTTGTTAACCTATTTCCATTAAAGAGATGTTATACAACCCTCTCAATAGCAGTTATAGTGACAATACACTCTTTCTAACCACTCTGTCTAACAAATTGAAATGTCCCATTCTTCAATCACTGTTGTGTAATTGAGAGTTATATTACCCCATCAGGCCTCTGATTTACTAGGCTTTGGAAACAAGTGTCACAACTTGGAAAATGCTGTATGTTAGATCATAAAGGAACCATACTGCACTTAATCTACAAGTGATTAAACATCAGTGATAGCCTTGACCTCTGTAGCAGGTCTTCGAGAAGTTGGAATAAATGCTGACACTACATCCCACTACAAAGTGCCAACAGAAATAAATTGACTATAATATGTGCATCTCCATCATGCCTTGAAGATGCTGACTCTCTTATTAAAACCAACATCAAAATTAAAGAAAATTTCCATCCTTTAATGAGGACATGATTACAATGATTACAAATATATGATAATCCTGCTACTGTAGTACAGGGAAATGCAAAACATCTCCTTAACATGTTTAAATTCATGATGTTCTACTGAACTTTTCAGCAAATAAACTCAAAAATAAATCTTGACACAAGAATCGGAGTCTGTAGCTGCTCTTTGTGTTAACCATACCAGAAAATACGATCAAAATGTTTGAGCTTTTTTACCTTCTTCATGGAATGTGTTTTACCCTTCTTGATATCATGTTTAGTCTTGAGCAACCAGACAATATTACCAGTCTCCTCCTGAGACAGAACCATTCTCCACGAAGCATTTCTGTATATGTGTATTCTTATTTATACACTGTATAGAAAGCTTGCACCAAAGGTCAAATTCAGTGGACACGCCGGTTGTTCCGGAGGACACTGCACCACACACAACACTGCTTTAGTACATGGTCCCCGTATGCTTGTTTGTCTTCCAGAACATGGTTGCGTTAGTGGACTACATTGCACACATTAAACCTCCCTATATCATCCCAAACACTGACCTCATACACACACCACACAGTATCCAAGCACCATGATATACACATAGTACCTTGTGCATATAAGAACACACCCCTGTCAGCACTGCTCTAGAGGCAAAGCACTGTCTCCACAGAGACTCACAGACTCCATGAAGGATGTCAACATTGTTCTCATACAGACACCATGCATAACATCCAAACAATATCCTCTTTCAAATACCTTACACAATCTGTCAACAATTTTCTTGTACAGACATCGTGTAGCATCTCAACACTGTTCTCATGCAACTCTGTGTAGTGCTCAAATACTATACTCTTGTACGCAATCATACTTCATGTCATCCCTGTATTGATGTAAGGATCTGAAATTCTTCTGAATATTCCCAGATATTTTTCACCTTTATTTCTTGAAACTTTCTTGCCTTCTTCTGTACTTTCATAAAGTAAAGGAATCACAGGATCTTCATCCTGTATAAGAAAACAAAATAAACAACTACTGTACAGTATATTACAATAGACTGTGGAATTTTTTCGGTGATTACAGCGCTGGAGCCTCACATGTGACAGAGTGACACTTCTTATTACTCTACACATATTTGCCTTTATTTATAGAGCTCTGGCAAGTACTAGAATCAATGAACCTGTTGTGAATTGACAAAACATTCATTAAATGGAGTAAACAGATTCCACAAGTTGTTTAAGTTTACAGAAGCTGTATTTAATACTTACAACTCAGGTAACACCATCATGAAATTACTGGACTCACACATTAAAATAATGAGGTGCTTATGCACTGTACCATAAAGGCCACAAAGTACTTAGCACATGAAACACACTTTACAAAACAAATAATTTCACACCAATGAAAATAAACCAACATAAAAAACACAAAAATTCCAAAGACAAGTGAAAAGACCTGGCCAGCATTTAAACTTATAAGATAAAAGAAGTGAAGAGAGCACAGTACATGACAAAACAAATGAAATTAAAATTATAAATGAAATAAGCTTTGCAATGGTAAAACTTGGTAAGCTATTAAGGAGGCAGTTACTTGCAACCACACCATATGTTACAAAGGCATGTTTAAGGTGCTCAGCTGCATGACTTCTCCTAGGTAATTCCCACCCAAAGGATTTCCTCCAGCACAACTTCCACTTTGTAACTTACCGCTGGTAGCTCACACCTCACACCTCACACCCCTTCCCCCCTCGAAAAATCCCAGCCATGATAATTACCTCTCAGACACTCCCTTTACCAAAAAATTTAAAGCTGTTTGGGGAAGGAATTGTCGGAGGGAACATGTATAGACAGCAAATGTCCAAAGAGAAATTGTCTGGGTAGCGATTGTCCCAGAGGAAGTTGTACAAGGGAGGGAGATAATTGTGCCGGTGGCAATGGTTGGGGGTGGATTCAAGATGTTCAAAAACCCTCATCTAGGGGAAATCTATTTTATACCTGCATTTTCTCCCAATTTTGGAAATCATCAGGCATTCAGAGCAACATACTTTTTTCACATGGCATGAAAGTGCCATTGCTTGCTAGTTCAATAAAAGTTAGATCTATTCAGAACCTCTCTACTTGGTACAGTAGGTATGCTGCTTACTTCACTTCTTTATGGATACTTCTCTAAAGTCCTTGCAGACATGCTTTATTAAACATCAGCCGAGTAATCATGTGACTCTTACGACAAAGTCCATCCTCTCTATACGCATTGCCCGACACATTTGTCATGTATATTGCAGAACATTTGTGATGGTTTCAAAAGTATTTCTATAATTTCAGTACTCTCACTTTCATTTGTAATACAGATCATAACTTGATTTTACATAAAACCATCATTTTTGGAAAATCCCCAACAGACAGAAATGCTTTGATGCTTTAAGCTTTATGAAAGTTCAAGTTTTATTACAAGTCCATTATCCTGACTTTCATGTGAAACCATGCAAACATCTTACTTGAAAACTTGTTTTTATGAACAATGGCTGTATCACATCAGACGAGTTATTGAAAGTCATAGAATTAAAGATCAAGACAAAGGATGGAAGTAATAACAAATCCTTCCAACAGCTGTGCAATTAAGCAATGATGTAAAGTAAGTTAACTGTAGTGTTATCATCCTGTGTGAGGATGCTAATGATAGGCAAAAATGACAGTCACACAGTCAGGGCTGGAAAAAATGTTTATTTCCAAGGAAGAGAGTCAAACTGTCCACAATACAGTATCAAAATACATATATTTTGATGGACAAAAATGCTAAACTTCACTCCAAATACTCAAATTTCCTGAGAAAAAGCCTCCCAGCTTCCTAATTTTTTCCACCTATGCACACAGCAGTGCACTCTCTGCATGTAAAAGGAAACATTAAAAACTGCAGAATGAGATCTTTGTAAAAAGGTAGACTCATTCCATACTTCTTGCACTGCTATTTTTTCCCTGCTGAGTATTCTAATACACTTTAAAAGTGTTTCAATGGATCACATATGGTTGAATGGATGCTATCTGATATGTAACAAAAAACACAAGCAAAAGACCAAAACCAAAGCTGTTAAAAGGTTATGACCCAGTTAGCATGTTCCTGAGTGGTTCCCTCACCTGAAAGAAGAGAGTAACCTGAGTAAATGACTTCACTCAAGCCACTTATTTAAATAGCTATACATTCAGCTGATCACAGTAGGATGCCTTGTTGCAGCCCTTGACAGAACTTAACATGAGTGATCTGTTTGTCGGTAGAAATACTTTTGCTTAATCTATTGTGTTGTAGCGTGCCTGCACGATCCAAGAGATCATGCAGGTAAAATAAGTAGAGTGTGTAGAGGTAAAATGAAATTCCAACAAGGGTGGACGTACTTATTACAAGAGCATCAATGATGCTGTAGCTCAACTACAATTTCACTCAAGCAATTTCTTTTATACATGCTTCATTAGTGATTCAGACCAAGGCATCATGCATGGACAGTCATGATGTAGTACCTTCAGTGCTGTCCATGTACAGTAAATGGTCACAGGCTCACAGCAATGGCATTTTAGAGTTGCCCAGCTTGGGACATTTTTTAGTGCTTGTGGGCACAACACAGTAGGTAATTGTGCTGATGAAAATGAAGTATTTATAGCCAAATTTGTCAGGCCCATCTAAACTTATTCCTTTGTCAATATACCATACAAAACCAAAACTCATATGGAAAAGCATTGGCATAAATGGCATTTAACATCAACACAAAGTACACCTATGATGAACCATCATCCATGGAACATGGACCAACTTTGATAAGATTCCAATGCAACCCCTAGAATTTAAAGGCTTTTGATTGATTCTACTGTTTGACCCCAAACAACCTTTGACCTTCAAAAGTATAACTTTAATGACCCACCATCTACTGGATTGTCTTGGCAACTTTGACAAGATTTAGACACAAACCTGTAAAGTTGAAGGCTGTTGCACGATTCCATTGTTCAACCATTTAATACCCCAAATGACCTTAAACGTTCTGCAAAAGAGCAACTATGATGACCCATCATCTACTGAACATTCTGGCCAACTTTGATAAGATTTTCATATAACCAATGGGAGTTGAAAAAGCTTTTTAGCGATTCCAATGTTTGACCTCTCTATGACCCCAAATGACCTTTGACCTACTTTAAAATGCATCTTCAATGACCAATCATCTACTGAACACTGGCCAACTTTGATAACATTTGGATATAACCCCTAGGAGATGAAGATTCTGTGATTCCAGCTTTCACCTCTCTGACCCCAAATGATCTTTGATGTATTTCAAAAATACATCTTTGATGACCCATTATCTACTGAACACTGGCCAACTTTTGATAAGATTTGGATATAACCCCTAGGAGATGAAGACTTGTGTGATTCCAACTTTAACCTCTCTATGACCCCCCAAATGACCTTTGACTAGGGCTGTGCATTTCCGGTTGATCCACTATCCGTTTAACTGTTTTTATTAACCGAACGGTTAACCGTTAACCAAAAATAAAAACAAGTCAAGGAATATAAGCAAAATAAACATTTCGGAAGAGCGCCACCACATTAAATACCAAAGTTTCTACACTTAAAATGGCGCCTGTAGTGATGATGGTCGAAGTAGCGTGCAAGTTAAAACGTTTGCATTGTTTGCGATGTTTTGGCAAGCAGTCCGTACGCATGGGCGAATCACGCATTTATTCAAACTTATCAAAAACGTGCATACTTTTTGTTATGCCACTGATTACCGTTTTCGAGATTTTTGCAGTCTAACATAGCACCGTAAGATGGAAAGCCTATGGATATCACTGGCATTATCGCAGTTTAAGACACACTTCTCCGTCTACAGCGACACAGTATCACACACGCCTAGAGCAGTGTCGAGTACAAACGTACCACATACAGTGTACTATAGTGTGCCTTGTGACCTTGCTGCAATTCATACGTAATATACGTGTGTCTGCTAGGAATTGCAGCACCGCTATTTCGTAATGGTGTGAAAATTTTTACCCATATGTATTACTGCATGCTCCGTAAAAAATTGTAACACTGAATTTTAACTTGCCTCACATCGCATGTCTTTTTACCTAATACCTACTGAAAATACCAGTTTCTTTGTAATTATGAATGGCGAAACTTTTCGATAACGGTCGCTACCCTCATACTTAATGTTATAACGGGACTCGGGCATAGTTGTCTCGTACGCAACACTGTACTGTACAATGTACGTACGGTATGTCATGAACAATCGTTCATGTAACGTGCGAAGCAGCGAAGCACATGGCTGGCCGGCCGGCCCGGTTCGTTCAGCAAGCTCAATCAGCTCTGCTAATTACAAATGCTGTATTGTACTGTACAATGCACGTACGTACAGTGCGCCGGTTCGTTCAGCAAGTCCAATGAACTATGCTAATTATGTTCGAAATTAATATGATTATTCATGAAGTTCTCCATTGGAATGCTCCATATTTTATAATTTGGGGTTAATAAATGAAATGGCCAAAAGAATTTCACTCATCTTTGCAAATTTTGGGGGTTGAAACTTTTCCAGGAATTATACTAACGTTGAAAAAATTATAAAAAATGTTTAATCGTCTTTTGTTAAAATTATTAAGTCAGCTTAAATGGGGAGGCTAACTTAGTTACAAATATTTTAGTTGCACCTACAAGGCTTGTAAGCCAGGGTTGCATAATTAAGCCCAGAGCTACATAGCTTGGTCCCTTTTTTGTGCAGATTGCATGTTTTGAGACTGATGAACTGTAAACACGTAACCTTGGAAGTTATGCCCGGGAAAATTCCCGTAGTGCATTTATCTTGAACGATATTAAGCATATATTTTTCTGCCATCTAGAGGTAACTTTTTTAGTCTTATCTATCAAGTTTACAGTGCTCCACACTTTAAAAGGTATGGTGGATTGTTGAAGCGTGTACTGCACAGTTTAATCCCTGCACCTTTGATAATTTTAATCCTTTTAAAAAGTTGCGTGAAAGAGTTTATTGTCACATTATTTCAGCAAACCACTCCCAGATCATGGGGCGAAAGGATCGATATACCAGTCAAAGCAACGCAACGCAGGCTGTAAAACTGACATTATAAAGGTCTTTTTTTAAACCTTTTGTAATTTTTCATCCAAAGTTTACCCATTGTTACGTGGTTTTGGGCAAGCAACTTCTGCGGTTTACTGCATAAATGAGTTTAGGTATAATGGTGAACTGCGGCAACAGATTTATTAGGATGCAAAAACGGTTAAACGAAACAACATTTGGCGGTCGTTTAACCGGTTAACCTTTTAACCGTCGCAGCCCTACCTTTGACCTACTTCAAAATACATCATTGACGACCCATCATTTACTGAAAACTGGCCAGTTTTGATGAGATTTGGATATAACCCCTAGGAGATGAAGACTTGTGTGATTCCACCTTTGACCTCTCTAAGAGACCAACTGACCTTTGACATACTTCAAAAGTACAACTGGCACATGCCATCATCCACTGAACATTCCAGCCACATTTGATAAAATTTGCAGATAACCCCTAGCACTTAAAGGTTTTTGCAAGATTTCAGGTTTTGACCTTTGCATGACCCCCAAATAACCTTGACCTACTTCAAAAACACCCAGTTGATGACCCATCATCTACTGAATGCTCTTGCCAAATCTGACAAAATTCCAACACAACCCCTAGGAGTTCAAGGCTTTGCATAATTATGCTCAGTTGGCATTTTGCTTGACCTCTCTTTGACCCTAAATGACCCTTGCCCCACTTCTAAAGTATAAAAGTGCATGGTCATGACCTCACAGGTAGTACACCATGCATGAAAATGACCACTGACCTTAAAATTCTCAACACCAGTAATAAAACAAATACACAAAAGGCAAGTTACAATGACAAACACCCAATACTGTCACTGAATCTTTAAGACACCAAGTAACATTTGTTATAAATGACCCAAAACTGACCCATAAATCTGACCTTTGAGTCCATCTTTGACCACCACTGATAACCCTTTATCCTTGTATCACTGTGCTCAAGTTTCATTAAAATTTGTCCAAGCAAATGCTCATTTGGTGAGTCTGTATTTTCTAACACTCTCTCGTAACAGTAACATATATGGGTTATGTACTGTAGCTCAGCCTAAAATGTGTTAGAATGATGTAAGAAGTTTACACAAGTAAATGTAGCCTAATCTTATCGATATAAATAAGACATTCCACACATAATAAACACAATACATCACAGAACAAGTACAACACATTAATTTCCCACCAAAAATTATCGGAAGGTTCAAATAAGCCCTGCAGTTCTAGGCCTAGAAGTAGCTGGGCTGTAGAGACACATGTGTAGCTTAGGTTCATAGGGCACATAGCCTAACATTAGGCCTATGCATTGGATACTGTATGTTTAGGTAATGCCAAAAGTGCCATGCTTCTCTGGAGAAAATTGCCCCGTACAAAACCCTTCCAACTGAAAGCTGCGAGTACATTTCAGGTTGTTGTATGAGGTTTTTTTGCACTTGCAGGATTCACTATTTGGGAGTTTTTCACCAATTTGGTAATTTACTTTGGCCATAACAACAGAACTTGCTTGTGTAATTGAGACATTATCTAAAGTGTGCAGGGTGAAGGGTATCCAGTCGAAACGTCCCTTTAGCAAAACATCCCCACTTTAATTTTAGCTACCAAAACATCCCTGCCAATGAATATGTATAGCCTACGTAAAATCTCTTTTTAAATTCAATAACAAGAAGTTTAATTCTAATTGATTTGTTGTAGGCTAGGCCTACAGTGGGTATTAAGGAAATCGGTGAATTCTTTTGGCTTTCAGAACAGTAATACCACCACATGAAAAAAAGTACTTACCACCGCGTAGGCTATAGCGTAATACAACAAATGAAACTATGATTGCAGCGGTAGGCCTAGCCTAGGCCTAATCTGTAATTTGTGTTTTTTTTCCTTTGAAGAAACTAAAAACAGGCTAGTAGCAGTAACTTATATAGGCTAGTAACGGATAGGTTGCATATTGCGGAAGATTTCGTGCGTGCGTATTACACAGGCTAACACGTAACCACCAAAGTTGTATACGGATGCCTGTGCACAACACTGTAATCTCTAAAGCTTGAGCATCACACATCTACATGGAAGCACAATATGCTGACAAACAATGCACCAGGATGGTCAATGGGAGTAACGTAGAAAGCAGGTTTATAATTATATCGTCATATTTCATAAGAAAATGGCCATGAATTTTCCACGCCATCACAAAGCTAGTGAAAACTCAACAGGGATGAGCCTGAAATACAAAAAAAATCACTGAACTTTTGAATGTGGTACGTAGTATACTGACGCCGAAGGCGTCAGTCTGAGTGCGAAGCGCGAACTCTTACGGGTGGGGTCCAGGGGCCCGCCTTAGGGCCCCTGGAGCTTCCGGTTAAACACCGGTTAAACACACATGGATGCATTGTGTCAGCATTCTCCCTTACTTTTATTTCTATGATTATAATACAGTATTTAATATACCTGCTCATTTTTAGGAACAGCTTGAAAGAGAGGGTGTTCTGTAAAGTGTTTTGTCATCCAGTCTTGTACTTCCTTAACATCACTGATGGTGTAAACGATTCCCTGATGAAATGGAAAGTACAACATAGTCATTTATAGTACAGAGGAACAGAAATAATTGACTAATTAATACAGAGAACAGTAGCAATAGCTGAAAGATTTGATGCACAGTTACATAAGCTATCAAAGTATGGAAGGCCAATTCATTGACTTCTCTCGACTACAAGTTTATATGAAGATCAGTGTCAGGATATGGGTTAGGTTAGGTTAGCCTGGAGATATTAGGGTAATGTGTGTCTGAACAATAGCAATAGTTGATCTATGGTATAAAGATTTGATAAATATGCAGAATTACAGTAAGCTATCAAAGTAAGGAAGGCCAATTTGCTACTACTCTCGATTTGTCTCTTTGTTTAAGTGTCCTTATATTCCTACAAGTTTACATGAAGGTCAGTGTCAGGGTAAGGGTTAGGTTAGGGTGAAGGAATTTGGGTAATGTGTATCTGAACACAGAGATGTCAGGATGTAGAGGTGCAATTCCTGCCAATTTATATTACAACAGTCATCACCATGTATATGAATGAACTAGATGTACTCTACAAATGCAGCCATGAATTCATTCATACTTTACAGCAGTAGTACGTATTTACTGTAGAGCCTCTAGTGAATCCTTACTTGAATTCTGACATAAACTGGAAAACTCTATGCAAATAATCAGCCAACATCTTCTATAGGCTAATGCATGTACACACACATACTCTTTATTAAGTATTTATATCAATATCAATGGCATACAGATCTGACAGTAGCGTATTGTCTCAGAAACTAAAAACATTACAATATGAAACAACTTACAGTAGTTTTGGAATGACTTGCATGCCCTTCTCAGTAAAGTCACCACACTCTCTGAAACACTTTCAGAGCTTATTGAAAACCTACCTCTTTAGCTGTGATATCTGATCCTTTAACATTCTTCTTTTTGGCGTTTCACTCTCTATTTTTTAAGGTGCATTAGAATAATTATTTTAAACAGTGCACCATATAAAATTCATGAACTTAAACTTGAACTTACAAAGCAATGATCAGAAAATACTGACTACTGTATCAAATAAGAGTAGGAGAAGAATTTAGTTCATTTATACTGGATCAATGCCATACGGTATCACATATATCCTACACTTTTGCTGCATGAATCATGTCATTGCAAAGAGGTGCTGATTTTGAAGCAGACATGGAAAGGGGTGACCTCACTGACCTGTCCCACTAACTCATGTCTTCACAATAGATCAGTATAGAAATGAGCATTTTTCCCCAGGGAGCATAGCTGTGACCAACCAGTATAAACTTGTGTCTGTTCGCTCTGTGAATGTATGAGCCATTCATACCATATACCCTACATGACCCCACCCTCTGAAAATGAGCTATTCTACACTGCATACCCTACATGACCCCAACCTCTGAATGAATGAGCCATCCATACTGCATATACCCTACATGACTCCACCCTCTGAATGAATGAGCCATCCATACTGTATACACCCTACATGACTCCACCCTCTGGATGTATGAGCCATCCATACTGTATATATGTATACCCCATTACTGTATATATGTATGATGTATAGCCCATACGACTCCAGCCTCTGAATGCATGAGCTATCCATAAGTATATCTGTATACCCTGCATGACTCTTCCCTCTGCATGCATGAGTCATATATCTGTACCCTCCATGACTTTACCCTCTAAACCTAAGAACCATTAATGCACAGTTATGTACAGCACCCTACATGTTTAACTCCACCCACTACAAACAGTATTCAAAACCAAAAACAGAAAAGTCCGCTGAGATTATGCTACTGTTCTAAACATACTGGTTCTCTGATGCAAGTAAGTTTGTGTCAATGTTTTAACCCTTCAATAATTAATTTATATATTTTTTTATTTTATATTAATATATTTATATAAATATATTTTACAACTAAGTGGAAGGTATCCTTAAACTGTCAGTACCTTCTGGCAAAGGTTGTTGACTACACCGACAATGTCACTAGACTGTGTCCTTCATCAGAGATGTAGCTAGCCAAATTTGAGTGCCAGGTAACTGTCTGATCTGGAGAAAGCACCTCACCCCACCCTATGGCATCTACCCCATTTTCAGCCATTAATTTTTCATTTTTCCCTCATTTTTAGGGAGTAAATTTAGGGCTAGTTTTAGGTCTCGGTAGGCAGATTTGTGGTGGGTGGGGAGTCATGTGTTTGCCTGGAGTGCTGGGCAGGAATATTGAGTGTTGGGTGTCACCGCCCAGCACCGCCTACCGTAGCTACATCCCTGTCCTTCATAACTTCAACCTCTAAGTCATGCATGTAAGGAATCTTGGGATGTATTAATCTAAAAAGTTAGGTAAGTCAATCCTTCAAAGATATTTGCTGAGAGACCACAGAAGCTAATTATAATGTTTTGTTCCTCTACCCTCCAATTTGCTTGCAGACTGATACTTGGATGAGGAGGTGACTTAGGATTGTTGTAACTTGTGTATGGACAGATTATAGCTTACAATATTTTAAGTTCATTGAACCTGTTATCATAACAGTCCATGGGTGTATGGTAGAGGGTAATACTTACCCTTTCTGCCAGCAGATATGAATATTCATCTCCATTCTTGATACTACCACCCAATCCGTAACATGATATCATGCATGAAAACAAGTCTCGAGACTTCTACCCCTGACCTGTCCTCATGTCTCTAACTCTAACCTCACCTGGAGACTCAATATCAGGCATAAATATGCATGTCTCGAGACACAATGTGACACCTTACAAAACAAAACTTAAGGATTTGGTGCACTTCATAGTTGTGATTGAATACACTGTACCATGGTCTATAAGATACCCTTGTGCCAGCACATATGCATATTCATCACCATTCTAACTACACTGCTACCACCGAATGCATGGCTGCATGACGTATCACTTACCCCTTCTGCTAGCACATATGCATATTCATCA
This sequence comes from Holothuria leucospilota, assembly GCA_029531755.1. Taxonomy (NCBI): domain Eukaryota; kingdom Metazoa; phylum Echinodermata; class Holothuroidea; order Aspidochirotida; family Holothuriidae; genus Holothuria; species Holothuria leucospilota. The sequence goes on along the minus strand of CM055961.1, from coordinate 2,609,248 downwards.
CCATTCTATAAACTACTTTGCTACCACTGAATGCATTGTTGCATGATCCATTACTTACCCCTTCTGCCAGCACATATGCATATTCAGCAAGTAAAGTCTGATTGATTATCCTCCACTTGTGTTTGGTCTTCTTAAAATGAGGATCAGGGAAGAGGAAGAACATCTTTGTCAACTATAAAAGGAAATGAAGAAGGTAAAAAAAAATTGGACTATACAGCTGTAGTATTGTAAATTCTGGTTCCACCAATAAATACTATACCCACTGTGAATATTATTTCACAAGTAGGAGAAGTTACTACGAATTAACACCTCTGGTATTTATAACCATCAAACACATGCACACAGAACATGGATACAGAAATTTAAGAATAGAATTTCAGCTCAAATTAAGTTTTGAAACTTTTAAAGGTAACTATGTTCAATAAAAGCATTTATGTTTAATACAAGCATTATAGTAAATTTTGCATTAAAAATTCAATTCATACAGGAAGATTTGAACGCGTGCCTAGTAAACTTACACACGTATCCAGCCAGTATACAAACAAACAAGCTGTCTGCATTTATTGGTGTAGTTTGCAATGGCACACGCTTGCCTCCACTGGAGGGCGCACTTTCTATTGCGTGATGCCACATGCATAAGGTTTACTGTGTGCCCATTCTGAGTAAATACAAAGGGTGGAGAAATGGAGAGCCTGGGATTTGGATGAGAGAGATTTACAGGCACAGTATTTAAACAGTGGGTGATAAGAGATTATCAAACAGCATGTAGGCCCTGTATATCAATGAATTCAGGAGTGAAAAGAGCCAAGGAGTCTTTTCCAAAGAAATCACCATGGTTTAATGACTGTGAGTACTGTCCCGTGGAGTACTAAAAGGGCAGTCCCAAACAGCACTGCCTATAACTGCCCACTGTACAGAGCTACAGTACAACCCTGATTTCATGTATAATAAAACTAAATTTTTGTATTCACTATCCCTAAAACCATACTGTTTCCTTTTTTAACAGGAACAAAAAAAACTAAAAAAGAATATCATACTGTAAACAATACCATTTATAGCAATCTCTAAGTGGCTATCACTTTACTGTAAATTTACAAACTGGTGCTTTTTCACACTTACCTTACCATTCTTTTCCAAGTTTAGTAGCTACTTAGCAATATCCTGATCATTCTTTAAAAGTTTGGGGAGATAATTCACAATGACCTGATCTCTATTGAAGAAGACTAAGATATATTTCACCTTGACCTATAAACAAGTTTCATAGGACTTTCACACTGAACTGAACTTTCCCAAGCAGGTCTGGCAGATATTTCACACAGACCTACTGTAATCCTTCTCAAACAAGACATTTTACACTAACCTGACCTTTCCTAAAGAAGTTTGGGAGATATTTCATAGCATTGCTCCTAATACAAGCAATATTCTGGTAGCCTCCACTATCATCGTTTTCTCTGAGTGCTCGGATCCGATCACAAACATAGTCCCAAACTTTGATTCTGATTTCCATGCCGAGCATTAAAGTGTCTGGAAACATTTTAGACAAAGTAACTGCAAGATAAAAATATTTCATTTGCAAATTATACTGACCATATATAAATTTCTTATATTTGAAAGTTACTGTGCAATAAATCTTCTTCATCATGAAGAAGTTACTGTAACTGGACTTGCACAAGAGTACAGCAAAACAAAGGTAACCTTATTTTGAAACACTGGAAATGTACTGTATCAAAGGTACTGTAGGAAGCACAATCAAAAAAAGGTTTTCAAAATGTTTTAAGACTTAACAGTACATTGTTCCATACAATGTTATTCTCTATCACTACATTGCTAAGGAAACATATACTGTACTTTAGTACATATTCCCACCAAGTTCTGTACAGACATCTGCACTGTAAAAAGAGCTTTACCTTTCTTTCTTTCTATAGGTATGTTTGTAAGAAACATATTTCATACTTGAGCTACAGTATTCAGTGATTAAAAGATACTCAAGTACACAATTTTAAAATTACATATGGCAAAGCTTTGAAAAGGCTTTAAAAAATCAAAGAATGACCAAAGGTTGTCTTAATACAGTAATTTAACCTCTGAGATAATTTTTTGCATTTTTTTAGACTCTTTACATGACATACAGTACTGTGTTGTTCCCTTTCAAGTTTGAATCTATATATTGCTTCTACAGTACATGTGTAATACCCTTCACAGTCACTGATTTGTTTGTTTCACTGTAAATCAGTTTATAACTTTACTAGGAATAAAATTTGAAGAAGGAGGGTACAGTACATGAAGGGTACAGTACTTGAATGACTGTCACAAATTAATGACTGTGTAATGTACAGTACAGCAGAGTAGAGTACAGTACAGTAGAGTAGAGTAGAGTACAGTACAGTACAGTACAGTACAGTAGAGTACAGTACAGTACAGTACAGTACAGTACAGTACAGTAGAGTAGAGTACAGTACAGCTAAGTACAGTAGAGTAGAGTACACTGTATACAATAAACATAATAAAGTGAACAAGTTCAAACATTTTATACATATTTTATTCTGGATCTTGAGTTGCAATGGCCTGAAAATGTGTGTTGGGCTTATCATGGTCACCATACAGTATTTTAAAGTCCAGGGCTGGACAAAAATGTGCATTTGAAACAAGTCAAATTTCCCAAGATTTTTCTCATGTTTCCATGTATAAACCAAAAACCAAATTTTCTTCCAAATGCCAAAATTTACCCCAAAAGACCAACGTAGAGTTCCCAGCAAGTAGCTTCTCAATGCCAGATTACCTAGTTGTGATAAACTTCTGAATATCTACAGTACCATAATGTACAGTAATGCACTACCCAATCACCTTTTTTCACTTTTCTTTTCATTTTTTTCAATCAAACTGTAACAAACGAATCAAATGAAATTATAAAGGTGGCATATATCTGGCAATCTTTAAAGTTTGACACTATACCAAACACTGTACAGGGGTCGAAATAAGCCTTCAACTTTTGGGGGCCAGCTGGGCCCCTAGTCCATGGAATCTAGGGGCCAAATGAGAAATCAAGGGGCCCAAAACTACCCAAGAAAAAAAAGACTGTTAAAGTACGGGTGCTTTTTATGTGCTTGCAAACGTGTAGTATAGGTATAATTAAGGTAGGCTATAAGTACTGTAGATGCTGAAACTAGCCTAAAATCTGTCCACACCCTCTTAGACCAGTACTTATTAACTGTACATGTTGCATGTAATGTACATTTTCTCCTAACTTCGGATTTTATTCCCCGGTAAAATGAAGGGCACTCACTGTCCAATTCCTGCCAACCAGTCAGTCATGAAGGCTAAATATTTGCCTGAGCAGCCTACCCATAGTACGGCAGGTTTTGCAAATCCCCTCAGTCACTCAATCATGTTATTGTTTATTGTAATCTGATTGGATCAACCCGACATCATGCATACGTGCAGTTAATGATCTAGGCCTACAGTGTTACGTAACCAGGGAGCTGCCACTGGCAGCTCACTGACGTAACAGTACACAAGCCAACTTGCTATATTAGAATGCCATCTCGGAGGTAACTCTATGATTAGAACCCAGGGAGCTGCCACTCTAACAGCTCCCTGGTAATAGCTAATTTACTATTCTACCTGTGAGGCTCTGCCTACATTACTCATGAATGACATCGGTGTGCGTCTGCGTGAGTGATCTTCAGTGTTGTGACAAAGCAGACTGTTAATGAGCGATGTGAACTGATTTCAGAAATAATGTGGGTTTCGCAGGTTTTTAGTGACTGTCGGGGTACGAAATACTGTACACAGGCCGTGTGAGATACTGTATAAGATCGTTTACTTGTGGGTGGAGAGGTTCATGTGCTGACTGTACAGTTATATTTGAAATATTTAGGAGCCAACGGGGCCCCTTTCCCTGTAGAAGCTACGGGCCCGAGCGAATTTCTAGGAGCATCGGGCCCACGGGCCCCCATTATTTCGAGCCCTGCTGTATACTTGTTTTTCAGTATACAGTCAGTTTATCTCGATAATACTTGGATGAAAACACTGAAAAAAGATTGTTCTTACCAAGGAGGCCACCATATCCACAGCCTACATCAAGGAATCTTACATCTGGAATTCTGCTATCTCCACTGAAGTTTGGGTAAAGTTCTGACCAATCCATAACTTCAGGGCTTGTGGGACTGCATTGTAAGTAAAACAAAATGGCAGTCAAATACTAAGATCAGTGATGGAAGGTTGTGCCTCACATGGTAAGGTACGGTAATTTCTTTTCTTTTTTTTTCGTCTACTGTAAATGTAGCAGAAGGTTATCTGTGTCCTGTAAAATTAGCCTTTAGTTAAAACCAATGTGGAGCTCTGAGATCTAATTTCTGTACAGTTGTAGGTTGGTGTTGGACTTCACTCAACCAACATACTGCACAACAAAGACTTATATACCCTGTAAGTAAAAGTCTTGCAAAAACAGACAATGATGAAGCATCAAACAGGCACATTTACAAAAAAGCATGTACTGTTCATTCCAGAATTCTATGTAATAGGCCCTGCTAAAGATTTTACATAATTCCCAATAAAGATTGCATCTCTATGTTCTGACACATGTAACCCTATAGACGGATCCGATCAGCGCTTGTGTTTAGTGACTGTAGGCAGCCATTAATGGGGTCCACCAGCCTTAAATCGTCTTCATTTATTTTCAACATGAATTTCAAACCCACATATTCAGTGAAATTGAACGAATCAAGATACAATTTAATGTCCAACCATCCATCATACAGGTAAGCAAGGAAATTGAAAGATTAAAGGTGATAGACCCCAGGTATGGCCGACTGAAATCAGACCATCACTTGCTCTCCGGATTCGTCTATAGTAAATGCTCTCTCTCACCCTAACCTAACACTATGTAGCCAAAAATGGACCCTCACATACTGTAGACTTGTCTCAATATAAAGATGTCACAACAAATTAAAGAGCAGTTCCCCCCTCCCCACAAACACATACTGTACACGTGTACAGTAGCTCTCTGCGCCCAAGACAAGTGGTAGAGGCACACAGTATGAAACAACACAAGAAGAACTGAATTTTGATAATGAAGACAGGGAAAATGTAGGGTTTGGACTAAAATGGGTGGAGTGCTGTGTGTTGTATGTTACTTTTGGTACAGTAACTGGTTCTAAATATGTATGGAATCTGCACTGGCACAACTACTGTATTACTGTAATGGTGCACTGTGTGTGTGCATGTATTGAAAGGAAAATGAAGGTTACAAACAGAAATATGGTATTCACTAAAATCTCAGCTTTGCCACTATTAGTACTTTAAAGTGACTATGTAGAAACCTAAAGAAACTCTTCCTTAGGCAAAAATGGTTCAGTCTTCATGCAATTTTACACATCACCTACAGTAAATGAGCAAACTTGTGCTCTCCCCTTATTTCCCTTAGGTACCAAGTATCTTCCATACATGTGGTAAATCAACACCCATGGTACAGTAAATCAACACCCATGGTAAATCAGCACCAGTGTTGAATCAACATATGGTAAATCAACACCACATGGTGAATCAACACCCATGGCATATACAGTATCAACACCCATTGTATACAACACTCAAGGTAAATCAACACCCATGGTAAATCAACACCCATAGTAAATCAACAACCATGGTAAATCATTACTCACAGTAAACCAACACACATGGCTAATCAACACCTACAGAAAATCAACACTCATGGTAAATCACCACCCATGGTACAGTTACCTTTAATCAACACCCAAGGTACAGTACTGTAAATCAACATCCACGGTAAATCAACACCCATTGTAAACCAAGAGCCATGGCAAACCAACACCCATGATGGTAAATCAGCACCTATGGTTAATCAACACCCATGGTAAATCAACACCCATGGTAAATCAACACCTGAGAACATTTCCCAGGGTAGGAGTTGTGCTGTTGTACAGATTAAAAAGGCAGAGTACAAGAAGGTAATGCCTGGGAAATTCCTGCAATTTTTGAGTTATGTACTTCCGGTAAAAATGTAGGCCTATACAGTATGCCAACAGTAAGTGGTGCTCCACTGAGACAGGTTCAGCCATGCAATTCTACAGAAGAATAGCTGAAGGCCTTGAGGCTACTGTGTGGCAGTCTTACACTCCACCTTAGTAACACTTTGACGGATTTTCAATTTGTCTGCTGAAACTGGAGCCTACAGTACAGAACACAAAACAAATAAAACTGGCCAGGAAAGGGTCAAAAACCAACTTTATTCACTGCAAAAATTTCCAGATTGTACATACAGTACAGTACCTTAGGGTACTGTAAGTAGAAGCACAATATCTGCCTCATATTACTCACAATTTCCTGAGCCTGAAGGCCTACCGTAGGATTGCACAGGTCTGACTACTAAAGATGTACAGTACTGTACAAGCTACATAGGTTGCCCTCTGGTGAATTCACAGACCTACCTAATTTCAATGAGACTACTGTATGACACTCTGTACAGTATCCTCAAAACCTTTAATAATACTGTACAATAAGTTTCAATAAGATCCACCCTATAGACTTTCTATAGACATACTGTAGGCTAGACCTACTGTAAGCCATCAAGCTCTATGACCAATGCTGTATGTACTGTACATGATGGCACGTACTGTAACCTAATAAGGCTACTCTAAGGAAGTTTACATTTTTGCAAAACAAGAAAAAAAGAATGTGAATCTGTTTGTACCTGCAAATCTTTTGGCAGACTTGATCTTCTTTGCGAACTATAAATCTTAACCACAGAATTTTTTCTAAGATACTGTATACCTGTACAACAAGTTCAGAGATTCCACGGCTTAAGCCGAAGATTGGAACAAACCTAATAAGACCAGCGGGTGCTGTCTGCAATTTTTGCACAGAGCTGTATCATGTACAGTACGTACATGGGCTCAGTGTGTAGGCCAGTTTGCGAATTAAATTTGAGGATGATATCTTTGCCTGTGTGTACAGTACTTGAAACATATAACAGGTTCACATGCACTTGCAAGGGAGCTTAATTGTGGTGTGCATGCTGCATTGAAAATTGAAGCAATGATTGTAACAGTGGTTATAATAGATGCACATTGTTGGTTGGATCGATGCACGAGATTTGAACATGGCCTTCTTAGGTTTATTCATTATAATGCCATGCCTGGAAACCTCCTCTGAACCTTTTCAATCAGATTAACATGTTGTCTTACTGTATGTGTAAATGTGGAATCCATACTGGAGTACAATACTCCCAAGACAGGGCAAACTAAATATAGCCTAGAGGAAACTAGGCTAGGTCTAGCCTACAGGGCCTAGGCTAAACAGTTTGCACATTATGGGTCTGGATCATGGGGGGGCAGGGGGAAGGGAGGGGGACGTGTCCCCGTCACTTTTTTGAAATGTGGGCATCTCCAATTGGCAATAAGTCCCCCCTCCCCCCACACACACTTTTTGGACAATAAAACATAGATTATGACCAGACTGGAAAGTATGGCACTTTTCGCCGAGATCTCGGGTGTGCATGCACGCAAAAAATTGAAGTGTGCAGTGTGCAACAAGGTGCCAAATGCACACTTCAAGTGTGCACACGAAAAGTCAAGTGTGAAATAAAAAAAGGGGGGAAAATTTAAACAAAACCCTTGAAGGCCTCCTTAACATACCACACGCGCCTGTCACAATAAACTGACTGAAAACTGAAAGTTAATGGACACTCTCTCGAGTCATACTAGTAACAGTACGTACAGTAGGCGGCCAGTAAGCCAAGTCAATATGGCATGGTGGGTCCAAAGTTTGTTCACTATAGCCACTGAATCCATCCAAAAAATGTAAATAGGTATAGCACATGGTTCCCAGTTTTAGACATTTTATCTTTGGAAATATGTTGTCTGTACAAAAACGGATTTTGCCCTGGAATTTGTAGAGTGTTCTCAGAATTTGAATGATTTCATGAGACTGTCTCTGACCTCAAGAATTTCTCTCCACCCTTACAAAAAATGTGTGTCAACCTGTGTCTGTAACCACGCGTGATCACGCGTGAAAAATAAAAGAAATCACAGGTTTTCTTGGGTGACAACCTGCGTATTTGGAACGCTCTAGACATAGGTTTGACACAGGTTGACACACCTTTCCTGCCTATAATTTCAAACCACAGGTTTTGTCTCAGAATTCTTTGTTAATATTGGTTTTAATTACCACACATTTTGCAAGTAAAACCTGTGAAAACCTGTGGTAAACCTGCGTCAAACCTGTGGCAAAGTGTGGCAACTGCCCAACCTGTGTCAATGTCAAGGGAAAACACAGGTTTTCACGCAAAATACCTGTGATTACCTGTGCCAGACACACGTGAAAACCTGACGATTTGGAACAAATTGCCACACGTTTTTTTGTAAGGGCAGAGGGTCAAAATTTCGTTTGCACATTTTCAATTGTCCCTTCTCGTAGAAAATCAGGTTCATTAGGCAAAATCTTCCTATGCCAGAACTTGTCAAGAGCTGTTATCAATACCAATTAGGTGCTCATTCAAGCATTGGTCAATAGCCATGAAGGTTGACATTTGATGGTAGTTTATCTCAGATTAAACTGAAAGGTGATCTAACCTTCAATAACCATTAGTAATTTGATCCTTTTTTATCATTACTATTTTCAGGGCAGGACGTGTTGACAGTTGTAATGTAAACCCCTCAGTGCTGGGATACTATTGCACCAGAATGGTCAGCAAAGCTTTAACAAAGCTGCTGTTCATTGGAGCAACTAATTGAAGTAATGAACCAGTGGTCGGGTACTTTAATTGGGAACAGCAGTTTTTCCCTAAAAACTGCGGTAGCTATGACTGATTTGAGGAAAGGCAAATTTTGCGTAATGTAATATCCATTCCCTTTGTCAAATTTCCCATGTAAGAAAAGGACTCGCACCAAATTATTACAGTGTTGCAGTCACATCTTGTGAAATCACAAAAATATAAGATCGTTGGGAAAGTAGGTTAGGCTTGTTAGGTGAGTTGCTTACGTAATTTTCGAATGTCAGAAAAATGTTGTATTCAGGCAAATTGGAAACATGTGGTTGGGATTTGTTTTACTACGATTGTTTACTAGGTAATACTTGATATTTTATGCAATTTCCCAATCATTTCATCCATTATTCATTGAATTATGGATAAGGAATGAACTTCGGGGGTGAACGAACTTGTGTTCCCTAACTACAGGTATACCTACTGTAGGTTTATACGAGGCAATCGCCGTCGGCTTAAAAAATCAGGTGTGCAATGTGAATTTTCAAGTGTGCAATAAAAATCTAGAAAAAAAAAACTGGGTGTGTAATTGCCTTACTTTCCATACTGGGATTATGAATTGACACTACATTTTAAAAGCTAAATTGCGCCCAAATATGGCACCATTTGCCATGTAGACCCCTTCCAATTTCCATTTTTTTCAAAGGGGAGGGGGCCCTTCGACCCCTTCCCCAGGACAGCAATTCGCAACTGGTGAAAAGACCCCCCCCCCCCACACACACCTTAGGAGATGGATGATCCATGCCCTTGGCAGCTTGGCGTAGGCCTAGGCCTACAGTATGTGTACCAATAGCATGAAATGCATTTTTGGCTTGTATTTTTGAGAACTTACCAAAATGTACATTGAGTCTCCCAGGGGTCGAAATAAGCCTTCAACCTTTGGGGGCCAGCCGGACCCCTAGTCCATGGAATCTAGGGGCCAAATAAGAAATCAAGGGGCCCAAAACTAACAAAGAAAAAAGGAATGTTAAAGTGTACGGGTGCTTTTTATGTGCTTAGAAACGTGTAGTATAGGTATAATTAAGGTAGTCTGTAAGTACTGTAAATGCTGAAACTAGCCTGAAATCTGTCCACACCCTCTAAGACCAGTACTTACAGTAACAACTGTACATAAAATGAAGGGCACTGTCCAATTCCCGCCAACCAGTCAGTCATGAACGCGATTTGCCTGAGCAGCCCACCCGCAGTACGGCAGGTTTTGCAAATCTCCTCAGTCACTCAATCATATTATTGTTTACTGTAATCTGATTAGATAAACCCGACATCATGCATATGTGCAGTCAATGATCTAGACCTACAGTGTTACGTAACAGTACACAAGCCAACTTGCGATACTGAACTACGCTACTGCATTACATGATGATAGATTTTTGACAGCATTGCTTTCACTGTACAAATGGGTTACTACAGTACTGTACATTCGCCAAGTTTTGTAATACAGTAGCTAATTTACTATTCTACTTGTGAGGCTCTGCCTACATTACTCTTGAATGACATCGGTGAGCGTCTGCGTGAGTGATCTTCCGTGTTGTGACAAAGCAGACTGTTAATGAGCGATGTGAACTGATTTCACAAATGGTGTGTGTTTCGCAGGCTTTTAATGACTGTCAGGGTACGAAATACTGTACACAGGCCGTGCAAGATATACATACAGGATCTGTAAGATCGTTTACCTGTGGGTGCAGAGGTTCATGTGCAGACTGTACAGTTATACCTGAAATATTTAGGAGCCAACAGGGCCCCTTTCTCTGTAGAAGCTTCGGGCCCGAGCGAATTTCTAGGAGCATTGGGCGCACGGGCCCCGGTTATTTCGAGCCCTGTCTCCTCCATATTCAGTGCAAAGACCAAGTCTTTCATACAGCATTGAAATAACCTCGCAAATGTTTTTAAAATAACGGTGAACACACTTTTATATGTTTCACGCTATTGGTACAGTACACATACTGCAGGCCTATGTCAGTGTTCTCCACTAGCTGTTTTGTCCGGGGGCTTCGCCCGTACAAAATCTGCCACACTACTTTAGCGCCCGGACAAAACTTTGCCGCCCGCACAGAAAATTGACCCGCCCGGTCAAGAAGTTGTCTGTACACTCAATCACAAACACCACAACTTAGTCATTTGACTGCCCTTTATATTTGATTTCAAATACTCATGACAAGCAATGTATAATAAAACATCGGAGATGCAAACCCAGCTCACTTGCACCTGAGCTCTTAAATCACTCAATATGCACTTAGGCTACTGCATTTCTTTCATATGTTTCCACAGTAGGAATCCGTTACCATCAAACTCATACAACGAAACAATTCAAGTGAACTGTCCCCTAGGTTTCCCGATTTTCACCCGAAATTTCCATTAAAGTGAACTACTTCATTCTTGAATACGTCCAAGTGGAAACTGGAGCTTCAGATCTGCAAGTAAAGAAAATGCAGTTTGCCAAAAAAAAAAATGACCAGATTTGAACACATTGGGAAGGCTAAGAACAAGGCCGTAGATTGCACCATTTGCGATCTAAGCCCTCCTAAATTGTCAAAATTTTCCCAAAGGAGGAGACCCCTCCCCCAGGACGGCGATCACAAGAGCCCCCAGACAGAAAACAGGCCAGTGGAGAACCCTGCTATGTGCATGTGCACTTTACATTAACTCACCGATTAACTCACCGATTCCCATCGGCAAATGAGGCTGATGGGATCTTGAACACTGGGGCAGGCAGCCACTTATGGCTTATATAAAGCCCCTGTCTTTTCTTCAAAATTGGATCAATTTTGTTTTTAAAACTATTAACACTTTCAGCAGTGACAGCTTCAAGAGGCAGATTATTCCACTCAGAAATGACACGTTGACTGAATGAGTACTTCCTAATGTCCAACCTACAGTTGGGTTTATAAAACCTGAAAGGATGCCCACGAGTACGACAATCAGAGTGTTGTTCAAAAAAAATACAAGCATCAATTTTCTCTAGTCCATTGACAATCTTAAAAACCTCAATGAGATCTGCACGAAGTCTACGCATTTCCAAGGACAAAAGATTAGTTTCAAAAAGCCTGTCCTCATAACTTAAATGAGAAATTTCAGGTATCATCCTTGTAACTCGCCTCTGCACCTTCTCAATATTATTAACATCTTTCTGGTGATAGGGACGCCAAACTTGACAGCAGTATTCCAAATGAGGCCTAACTAAGGACTTGTACAATCTCAATATATTGTCTTTACTTTTACAAGAATATGTTCTATTAATGATACCAAGAACCTTATTTGCTGATGCCACAGCCTTAGCACATTGCTTACTCGAACTCAGGGAATCATCAACAATTACGCCTAAATCTCTTTCAGATGAAGTACTTTCAATTTCCTCACCACCAATAAAATAGCTAGCCTTTCTATTGTCATAACCAATATGAAGGCACTTACACTTCCCAGCATTAAATGACATTTGCCAGTCCTCCGACCATTTAAACAAACAATCTAAATCTGCTTGCAACATAGACACTTGCTCCATGGATGAAACATCAGAAAGAACTTTTGTGTCATCTGCAAATTTTAATACAAAGCTATTGAGGTTCAAGTCAAGATCATTAATATATATGATAAATAAAGTAGGACCAAGGACAGATCCTTGCGGCACACCACTAGTAACAGGAAGCCAGTCAGATTTATGACCATGCAAAACGACTCTTTGAGACCTGTTACTGAGCCAGTTCTCAATCCAATTTACCACAGATGATCCTATACCATGTGCTTTCACCTTGTTAATTAGACGTTTATGAGGAACTTTGTCAAAAGCCTTACTAAAATCTAGATAAACAACATCAACAGGGAGTCCTTCATCAATCTTCCTTGTAACAATTTCCATAAAATGTAACAAATTAGTAAGACAGGACCTTCCAGACCTGAAACCATGCTGACTTGTACATATATATGTACATAATGATCAATGACAAAAAATGAGTAAAATTGACAAATTACCGCTACTGTTGTGCTTCAATATTTCTCGGACGCAAATCTACAGCATGGCTTTCATTCTCTTGGCCTAAACCTAGGCTAAATATTGAACGCAGCCTAACGTTTAGTCCCACACAACAGGATATAAATATTATTTCGCAAAACTAGTACCAGTTCTAATCCTTCGCACAGTAAGACGTGCACGTAATAATTGGTATGAAAATTGACAAGACGAGGAAAAGTCAAAAGACGTACTATTCAAAATTGTGGTCGGACATGGGGTTTGCATGAGCTCGCTGCCTGTAGAACCTTTTTTGTGGTAAAGCCGCCGTCATTTTGCTGTTCCCGGTTACTGCGGATGTTTGTCGCGTTGTAACTTCAACTTGACAGCAAGGATAGTTGGTGGCGCGCTTCATAACTGTGCACGGAAACCTTATCGTGCACTGATTCTTGGGCTCACCGATTGTTGTCACCGTCGTCTTCAGTCTCAGTCGTCCCCCATCCCATTACTTCTTCTGTCTTTCGATCAGGGGTGGCGCCAGCGGGGGGAGGCATGCCCCCACCCCGTCGGGGAAATTTTCCAGTTTCGTCGGGGAGCCTTAATCCGTACGATAAAGTATGAAGTCCCAACGACCTTCAGTCGCCCCGACGATCCTTGAAGTTACTCATAGGAGGGGCAGATTCTTCAATAAAGACCCCACATTTTCCAATTTTCCTGACAAAAACCCCAAAATTTTCCAATTTTCTTCCACAAAAATCCAAATTTTTCAAATTTTCTTCAATAAGACTCCCAAATTTTCAATTTTTTGTAAAAAAGCCAAACATTTGTCGGCTCGCTCTGCGCGCCAAAAATTCTGCGTTTTTAGTCCTTTTGGCCTTTGTCGGGGCTTTGAGCTGCTGCCCCCCCCCCCCGTCGGGGAGTTTGGCCCCCTGTAGGGCAAATCCTGGTGCCACCCCTGCTTTCGATTTCTGTACAAACGCCTAGTAAATTAAGCTATCCCGTGCAGTTTGACTAGACTAAGCCTGAGGGAGACCGATGATGATCAAAAAGACTAGCTACATCAATTAAGTTCTATGATCAGAAGCTGGCTTTTGAAAGTATCAACTGATGGGGCACAGCGAACTTGCTCATGTATTAGCTATAGGTTGCAACAGTGGGGGTAGTCCGTGGGTAAAGTGATTCAGTTACTAGTACGACTAGTTGCCGGTCGAGCAGAGTTGAAAGGATCAACTTAAAGTGGGCATGACACGGCCAAAATAACTTTTGTGTATAGAGCTTATGCACCTACGTCACGTTTCTCTATTTTTCCATCCAGGCGCACATTGTGCAACAATTGTTACTAAGGTGCTGTCGTGAGCGCGTATCTTTAACACACCTACTACGTATGGCAGTTCCATCCAGTAAGCCAAATTGAAACGCGCTGACGTCACGTGCATAAGCTCTATTGCAAGATTGGGTACAGTAATGTAAAAGTATCATCTCACACACAATTAAAACCGTCGCAGTTCGGCATAAATAGAATTTGAAGAAAAACGTCCAGAAATCCAATTTCGAAAAATGCCGCAACAGGTCACCTGACTTTTATGACGCAATTGGCGGCACCCCGCACTGCGCTATGTAAGGACGCGTATCTAGATCTGAAACTAATACAACGCTTTGGGAAAGTTTCATATCTTAGAAACTTCATGAAAAGGATCACATCACAACACCCGCTCAACATACAGAGCGCAAAGCGCGAAATATGTTGGGGGCTTCGAAGCATATCATTGGTCAATATGTTCGCGTGCATATGCGCCCGTGTTTTAGCTTCCCAGGATATAATAAACAGCTTTGTTTTTGTGCAAAAAGAACGCGGTCCGGGCGCGCTGTACAGAACAGCTATGAATATGTATGGACAGTCCATAACAAGCGCGCCTTTACTCAGTGAGCTGTTCAGTAACGTTGCTATTGTGAATGGTAAGCAGTCACCGCGCAACGACGCATGGTTCACGATGTGGTCACTGGTCACGCGCGCTGCTGTATAGTATCGTAGCACAGGTGTTTGCAATGATGTACCTGCTAACACGCGTTAGCATGCACATGATTCGATGTGTAGAACGATGGGTGAGCTGCCTGGTACAGTGTTACTAACCGTGCCTCCAATGACGTCACGATCTTGAGACGCGCTCATATACTTCTTTTCGCTTTTGGATTTCAGATGGCTGAGTCTGGCCTGTAAATGGGAATTCACAAGGTCGTATTACTGTGTTTATGGACGTTGTTGAGTCGGAAAAACATTTGCTGCATTTCAAGCTGTACCCAAACAATATTTACTGAGAAACGTACTTTGGCCGTGTCATACCCACTTTAAGAAGATCAACGGCCACGTTATTGGCAGTAGACCATAAGTAGCGTTACGTACACTGCACCCTGCCCAAAGAACGGAAACTTGACAAACTTGACCCCTGTACGTGCTGGGATTTGGGTAATTGCCCGAAAGGATAACTGAAGTACTAATTGGCTGGTCGATGAGCTGTTGCTTTTGAATGTAATCAAACAAACATGTATACAACGTAACAGGCATTGTAACTTTCTCTGTTGAATTTGACACGACTGTGTTAATGTTGATTGAGAGTAGAATTTTACGGCTTCATATTGTACTACTTCCCAGTCTACTAGTTATCATAAGGACTTAGTACCTAATTCGAGTACTGAACGATTGATCATTTCTATAAAATGGAGAGCACTCCTTCTAATGATAGATTTTGATATTAATTTTTTACATGAAGTGCGCTAATAACAGCAAGTCATTAAGTTAGGCCAAATGGTGATATCACCAGTCACTGAGACAGTACACCCCAGAATAATTGTATACTTCAGAACAATTTCGTGTATGACTATCCTGATAATGGCCATCAGGCACATGGACCTGAATTATGCGTGACTGAATCCAAAGCAAACTCATATTCTTCATTAGAACTCACTTCCTGTGATACAAATTCAGTGGCGTAGCCAGAGGGCCCACAAAAATTTTGGGGACCCAATGGGCGATGTTGAAAAAATGAAGGCGGAAAGCCAAAAAAAAAAAACAAAAACAAAAAATAAAAAACGACAAAAAAAAAAAAAAATGCGGGAGGAGGGAGGGATGGAAGTTGGTAGGAAGGAGTGGGAGGGGGTAGGGATCTAGCTCTCGGGGATGAGTAATGACGGTGGAATCCGCAGCAGAATGGACGGCATATTATTTTATGCAGGACGCATTGGCAATAGGCCCCCGAAAAGTCAATCAAACCCTTGGATATTAATGATGTCATCTCGTCTGGAAACAGTGTTCCGGATTTTTTTTCTCCTTTTTTCAACAAGTTATGTCTTGGGGACTGAACCCTAGCCCTTTTTTCGAACCCTAATCCTGATTATGAAACAAAATAAATAAATTCCGAAAAGGTATTGATTGTCAATGTCATTTTCACTCAGAGGGCTGGCCGCCTCTCCAAGGGTGGCGCCAGGTGGGGGCAGGGGGCATGCCCCCCCCCAAGTCGGAGAATTTTTACAGTTTCGTCGGGGAGTCTTCGTCGATAAAAGCATGCAGTCCCCGAACTTGGCGACAGTCGGCCCGACGGTTTACCTGTTTTTTTTTTTCCTTCAAGAGGACAACTTCTCTAATAAGAACCCAAAATTTTCGGTGCGCTGAGCACGCTGTAGGGTCACTCCATTTTCTTCAATATTTCCATTCCACATAGCTAGATAGCACAAGTCCTATCCACCTTACCAAGTAACATGAAGGCAGAGTACACAACTTATGTAGAGGTCGTAAATTTCATCCCATATCGCAATGCCTAGTTGCTGGTCTCTAATGTGTGTCATGCTGTACAGTCAGCTGGTGAGCGAGTCCAGGTGGTTTCGATACAATGTATGTTATCCCAGATACGGTCTTCAACCCCCACAGTTTTCTTTCTTTCTTTTTGTTCTTAATGATTACATATGTTTTTGTGGAAGCCTACAAAGAATTTTCGCGCGCTTTGCAGTTTCACAACCCAGATTCAAAAGAACGATATCAGTTTGCAACTTGGCTCTTGAAGTATTAAGTGATATTATGCAAAATATGCCCCGCAATGGCATTGGATAGTTAGGCTCCTTCAAGTCCCCTCCTCACCATGCACCCCCTCGACATAGTGGGTTATCGGAACTTGGGGTCGCTGGCATGGCCCGGCCCCCGTTCGGGAAAATTTTGCCGCCGTCCATGGTCGGTTGACTTATTTTGGCTTTCAAAAGGATCATCTCTGAGATAAAACCCACAATTTCTGCTACGCTTTGCCTACTCTTCCTCAGTTCCGTTACATATAGCTAAATACAGTACAATGTCATCTCATTTCCGTAAAACTAGGTAATGTTCTCTTATGTCTGTCGTGAGGTACAGCTAGTGACCCGAGGAGGAAAGTAAAATGTTTGTCATGTCTGATAGGGTCCCCAACTGCCTGAACAATTGACCTATTTAAGTTGTAAACAAGCACAGATTCTCTTTGGTTTGGCTTACCCAACACATTTTCGCGCTCTTCGCGCGCTTTGCAATTTCACAGTTTAGATTCCGGGTAAAAACGGTAAATTTATGTTCCTCTAGTATATACAAATTTTATGCAATATATGCCCCGCAATGGCATAGTACACAGGTTTTCTTCAATATCCCCCTCACAACCTCGACGGCATCGGGGCTGTCTGGGTTTCGGGTCGCTGGCCTCCCCGTCTGGAAGTCTGGCCCCTGTAGGGCAAATCCTGGTGCCACCACTGCGCCCCTCTAAAACCCCCCTATGGAGAACACTGGGATCTAGTATAAAAGAAGCAACATTTTGCATCTAAGCCCTTCGAGACAGCAAAAAAATTTCAAAAGGGGAGGGGGACATCCCTTCCCCTATACCCCTCCCCCAGGACTGCGGTCAAGAATGCGGACGATGAGTCGGTTTTGCCCCCCCCCCCCACCAAAACCCTGGCTACGCCCCTGTGCAAATTGCATACAGGCTTTGCGTAAGGTACTTGTAATTCTCCGACGAAATATGTCTGCTACGTACGAACTTGAAGGCAAGTCTGAATATTGTAGCTTGCCCGCTAATTGGCTATGCTTTCGATTTTACTGAATGTCTTCCTAAAACAAGTGGAAAACCGATAAAGAGCTTCCCTTCTTCACCTACTTACAATGAAGCCGGTGTACCTCCGTAACCCGTGGGACTAGTCTATGATAAGAAAAGCAAACCCGTAGTCAATGGGGACGGGGCAGGGACGAAGCCCCCTTGGAAAAACCCCCCTCCAGAACGTCAAAAACCCATTGTGTTAATGCATTTAGTATATCTCGCTCCCCTCCCCGAAGCTATCTCGCCCACCCCCTTTCGATCTGTAATTTGTCTGTCTACTGGTCTGAAGAACTGTAGCATAAATTTTTAAAATTCTAACCGCAGAATAATGCACGTGGGACCCCATACACGTTTGAGACATTAGTGAATGAAAATATGAAAGCCATGGAGCTAGTGAACTGAAGGTCAGAGCGAGAGGAAATCCCCGGCTTTTTTAGTTTGTTACAGATTTGTGAAGAATACGATTAAAATAGACTACTTCCGTTAATCACTGGATATTCATACATACCGAATTAAACTTGGTTAGAACGTCTTCTGTTACTTCAAACGTTTGGTCAAAATCCGATTAAAGCCTCTCTGCCCTCACTACCTTTTCATGCCGGCTCCACTAAATTCATGTAAAAAGTTGCTGCGGTAAGTACACTATTTGTACACAATCATCATAGAACATGATTATGATGTTAACGTTCAGGATGTAAGCATTTTTATCCCTTTTCCGTTTTTATTTTCATTTCTTTTTACCTTTCCTTTTCTTCTCGTTTTACTTTTTTTCTTGCTTCTTTGTCTTTTTTCTTTTTTGCTCTTTCTTTATTCTTCCTCTTTTTGGGGAAAATTTTTCAAGCGCCCCTCGGAGAAATACCTATTTATTAAACTAAAACGAGACTATAAGTAACGAGCATTTATTAAGTGAACGATGATGTATATTGCTGAAGATCTATTCATTTCAGGAATAGCCTATAGGAGGAGATGAAGGGCTCCTTCACGCCTCCACAGTTCACACCCTTCCTAATGGGGGTTTTTGAAAACCTTCATAGGAAAAGAGAAGTCCGGGGTTTACAAAAGATCTTTCTTTTGAGATAAAGAATCCTGTATCTTCCAGCGCCGAAAATGCTTTACCCAGGCCCAGCAAACTATAAATTGATGCCGTCAGTGTTAGACTTGACTTCCAAGCAATGAGGTCACATGGTACGAAATATCGTGTCTTATTAGGCAGTATATAACCATTCTTCAATTTTGGAAAAGCCAATGGCTTCTGGCGAATCATAAGTGCATCGAATCATAGAATAGCCTACCGAAATTTCGAAACCTGAAGTACGTCATGCTGAAAGATTAAGAATCTAAGGCAAAAGAGGCAAAAGAGTTAAGAACAGAAAACATGGAAATAGGAATTAAGAAAATTAGGACTTGAATATAAGAATTCATTGCTAAGTAACATTCGAGAATGAAAACAGGCAACAGGGTAAAACTTAAAACAGAAAGAACAAAAAGTGCTCAAACAATAAAACTGCACGACAATAAGAGATTAAAAGCCAACTTAAAAATATAGTAGTTTTAAGATGATATTTACAATGACCAACAGATGGATTCCATTAAGAGGAATCACATTAAAAAGTTTTGGCCCAGGATTTTCAAAAGCTCTGTTCTTGTATAACAATTTCGATAATTTTCTGTTAGTTCGCAAGTCCGTACCTGATTTTGCCTGCTATGAAATCAGGACCAGACCCAGTAAGATTTCGAAAAGGTTTATCCCATTGAACATGAGGCTTATACAGAATATATTGGAATATATCGGTATTCCACAGGACAGGAAAACTTGGTTTAAAGTTAATAGGAAAACAAAATAGTAATGATTAACGTGAGGTTGTTATGTCACGTGTGCTTACTTTACGTTCACTTTGAGTTTGGCAATGCAGATAACTTCATCTGCACTTAATATCTCCAGAACTGCAAACAGGAATTAAAGCTAATTTGTGATCATGTGATCATGATCATGCATTCTACTGCCAGGTACTAGTACAACAGTGTAGTCTATAGTAACATTGATTTGAAGTCCATTTTTGTGGACTTGACTGGAAACGGCTCCGGGTCTGAGCCCAGCTGTATTTCATTCCAGGCCGCTTCTGGGACCCCGAGGCAATAACTAAGCGGACTCCAGTAAAATCCGGTCAGGTTGAGTCCAATAGCGTGCAGCCCTGCAACCATAAAATCCGTAGCATGCACCAAACTGCAACTTGCCTTATATACAGGGTAAATAATCACAACGTCGATTGTGAGGTAGACTTACATTTCTAATCAAACAAGGCTTCCATTTGTATCTCTCAAGTGGCATATAACAATGGAGCTATACTAACTGGACAAGTGTTAGCTCCATGGCATAACTGTGAACAGTGGTTCCTGTATAGAAGCTGGAGTAATCAATGTCTCCCTGATTGGTGATGTCACCATTTGCTCTAACTTAATTATCTATGACGTGCCGTTGTTGGCTATCTTCATGGTAGAATGAATTAACATTAGAAGGAGTACTTTACACTTCATAGAAATGATCAAACCATGTAATACTCGAATCAGATCCTTTATGGTTAAGTAGCCTAAAAAGTTTTACTGATGAGGCCGTAACTTATCTCAGTCAATACTTCCACACTCGTGTCAACTTCAAGTGTGAAAGCTACAGTGCCTCAGCTCATCAATCATTTTATTAGGAGTAATTGTTTACCCAGATCCCAGCACAGGAGTGTAAGTGACTTTGATTTCTATAGACAGGGTGGAGTGATGGGATGGAGGGACGAAACTGAAGACTTGGCATGAATCAATGACACACAACTATGAAGCCCGCCACTAAATTTGTCCTGGCTGTCAAGTTGGTACAAGTTACAATTAACAATAAAATGATGGCGGCTTTGCCACAAAAAAGGTACTACAGTCAGCGAGCTGATGCAAACCCCACGTCCGACCACAATTTTGAATAGTACGTCAGTCTTTGACTTTTCTTTGTCTTGTCAAGTTTGATACCAAGTATTACGTGCACGTTTTTCTGTTCGAAGGATTAGCACAGGGTCTACTCGTAATAAGGGATAATGTGTATAGTCACCCGTATCACTGGTCCCCGTCTCACTAGTCCCCGTCTGATTGGTCCCCCGTGTCATTGGTCCCCCAGCCCCCAACCCTGACCCTTAGTTACCCTATTCTTAAACGGAGGGACTAATGGATTGGGGACCAATGAGAGCAGGAAATAATGAGACGATTCAAACTAAATTGGGGACCAATGACACGAGGGACCAGTGAGAAGGACTATAAAGCGGACCCTCCTTAATGGCATAGCTTTGAATTTACCAATGGAATGAAAGTCATAGATTTGCGTGTGGGAATTTTTGAAAACACTTGCCGTTATTTTTCAGTATTCATTACTCATTATTTGTCATTATTTGGTCATTTTTTTCTCAAGATTGCCAGATATATGCCTCTTTCATAATTTTGTTTGATGCACATGTTACAGTCTGATGTAAAGAAGAAAAAATGAAAAGAAAAGTGAAAAAAGTTATCGCATAGTGTATTACATTGTGGGTAGATATTCAGACGTTTATCTCATCTAGGTAAACATGAGAGGGTGGAGTCATGTAGGTTACTGATATGCAGAGTATGGATGACTCATACATTCAGAGGGTGAAGTCACATAGTGAACAGACACAAGTTCTTACTGCATGGGTGGCCACAGTTCATTTCCTGTTCATAGATCTATTGCGAAGACATGAGTAAGAAGGACAGGTCAGTGAGGTCACCCCTTTCCGTGTCTGATTCAAAATCAGCACCTTTTTGCATTGACATGATTCATGCAGCAAAAGTATAGGATATATGTGATACCGTATGGCATTGATCTAGTATAAATAAACAAAATCCTTCTCCCACTCTTATCAAAATACATTTCATGCAGTAGTCATTACTTTCTGATCAGTGCTCTGTAAGTTTAAGTTCATAAAATTTTTATGCACACTATTTGAAAATTATTATTGTACTGCACCTTACAAAAGAGAAAGTGAAAAAGAAAAAAGTTAAAGGATCAGATATCACAACTACAGAGGTAAGTTTTCAATAAGCTCTGAAAGTGTTTCAGAGAGCGTGCTGACTTAACTGGAAAGGGCAAATCATTCCATAACTAAGTTGCTTCATATTGTAATCTTTACAGTTTCTGAGACAATACGCTAATGTCGGGTCAGTAGAGGCCATTGCCAATACTTAATATACAGAATGTGTATGTTCATGCAGTAGCCTACACACAAGATGTTGGCTGATTATTTGCATATTAGTTTTCTAGTTTATGTCAGAATTCATGTGAGGATTCAGAAGAGGCTCTACAGTATACTAGTAATGCTGTAAAATATGAATAGAATTCATGGCTGCATTTGTGCAGTCCATAGTTCATTCATATATGTGGTGATAATAATTGTTTTAGTATAAACTGGCAGGTTGCACCTCTACATCCTGACATCTCTGTGTTCAGACACAAATTACCCTAATACCTTCATCCTAACCTAACTCTTATTCTGACACTGACCTTCATGTAAACTTGTAGGAATATAAAGACAATCAAACAAGGAGACAAATCGAGAGTAGTCACCAAATTGGCCTTCCATACTTTGATAGCTTACTGTGACTCTGCACATTTATCAAATCTTTATATCATAGATCAGCTATTGCTTCTTTTCTCTGTATTAATTAGTCACTATTTCTGTTCCTCTGTAAATGACTATGTTGTGTTTTTCATTTCATCAGGGAATCGTTTACACCATCAGCGACGAGGTACAAGATTGGATGGCAAAACACTTTACAGAATACTCTCTCTTTAAAGTTGTTCCTGTAATAAGCACGTTCATTAACTACTGTATTATAATAAGTACGTGCAACCTTGTTATTATCTCATTTTACCTCTACACATCTTGGATCCTGCAAGCACACTACAACACAATACATTAAGCCAAAGACATTTCCACCGACGATCAGATCACTCATGTTAACTTCTGTCAAGAGTTGTAACAAGGCATATCCCACTGTGATGAGCCGACTGTATAGCTATTTAAATAAGTGGCTTGAGTGAATTCATTTACTCAGGTTACTCTCTTCTTTCAGGTGAGGAAACCATTCTTAAACATGCCGACTGGGTCATGACTTTTTAACAGCTTTGGTTTTGGTCTTCTGCTTGTGTTTCTTGTTACATATCAGATAGCATCCATTCAACCATATGTGATCCATTGAAACACTATTAAAGTGTATTAGAATATTCAGCAGGGAAACAATTGCAATGCAAGAACTACGGAATGAGTCTTCCTTTTCCAAACATCTCATTCTGCAGTTTTTAATATTTCTTTATACATTCACAGAGTGCACTGCTGTGTAAAAGGTTGGAAAAAAGTTGGAAGCCGGGAGGCTCCTTCCAAGGAAATTGGAGTATTTGGAGTGAAGTCTAGCCTTTTTAACATCAAAATATATGTATACTTGATACTGTATTGTACTTACACAATTTGACTCTCTTCCTGGAAAATAAACATTTTTTGCAGTCCTGACTGTGTCACTGTCGTTTTTGCATATCATTGGCATCTCTACACAGGATGATAACACCAGGGTTAACTAACTTCACTGTACATTATTGCTTAATTGTCCAGGTGTTGGAAGGATTTGTTGTTACTTCCATCCTTTGTCTTAACCTTTCATTCTATGACTTTCAATAACTCTACTGATGTCATGAAACCATTGTTCATAAAAACAAACGTTTTCAAGTTAGATGTTTGCACCGTGTCACATAAAAGTCTGGAAAATGGACATGCGATGAAACTTGTACTTTCATAAAGCTCAAAGAATCAAACCACTTCTGTCTTTTTAGAACTGTAGATGTTGGAGATTTTCCAAAAATGATGATTTTATGTAAAATCAAGTTATGATCTGTATTACAAATGAAAGTGAGAGTACTGAAATTGTAGAAATGCTTTTGAAACCATCACAAATGTTCTGCAACATACATGACAAATGCGCACGACAATGCTTGTAGAGAGGATGGACTTTGTTGTAAAAGTCACATGGTTACTTCCCTGATGTTTAATAAAGCATATCTGCAAGGACTGTAGAGAAATATTCTTAAAGAAGTGAAGTAAGCAGCAGGCCTACTGTGCCGAGTAAAGAGGTTCTGAATAGATCTAACCTTTATTGAATTAGCAAGCAATGGCATGTGAAAAGAGAGTGTGTTGCTCTCAATGTCTGATGATTTCCAAACTTGGGGGCAAATGCAAGTAAATAGATTGTCCCTAGATGTGGGGTTTTGAAGTATTAGAATCTACCCCAACCATTGCCACCGGCACAATTATCTCCCTCCCCAGACAACGTCCTCTGGAACAATCGCTACCCAGACAGTTTCCCTTCGGACATTTGCCGTCTATAAAATTTCTGCATTCTGTACCCATATGACCTATGACCTGAAGCCACTGTGCATGCGCAGTAATAACTCTGAACTGGTTTATTGGCTGGATGGCACCATTGCTGCAAACAAATTAGTTTCAACTGGCACATTACACTGTTTTGCTGGGATATCACTTTGCATGACAAAGCAAAGTTTTATCTTCTGTTGTAGCATTTACGAACACTTTTACTATGCTGAGATATTACAGTACATAAAATAGACATGACGCTTTCCTTACAACATGATACTTGTTTCTAGATGTGATCTTTTGTTTATTGCTTTGTAATATATCAACAAGCATTTTATTGAGTTTTCTACATCATGCAATCTCATATTTACATTGCCAAAAAGTAAATATTTACAAATTTAACAGTCACAGTTCAGTGATTTTTTGTCCGTAAAAGCAGTTGCCATGGATACGAGCTCACAATTTCTATGTTAGCACACGTACACAATGAGATATCACAGAGCAGAAAAAACTGACTTACAAGGAAGAATATATTTTTAAGTAAGTTTCTGTCCCTGTACATCTGAGTTACAGTCACTTTACGTTATAGTTGGGTGTTATCTTTCAAACCCTTTTATCTACTTTTTAAGTAGACCTGTTCTAATTAATGCAAAGGTTCATGTGGTAGGATTTTGGCTTGATGGAGCATTAGCCAGTTGAAACCTTCTTTAACTTTAAGTTAATGCTCTCGTAAAGTAAACAATTAGGACTTTCCACACTTCAATGTGAATTATCGGACAATAATGTTGTTTTAAAATAGTAATGAATCAAACAGAATGTTGCTAGAAATTCATTTAATTCAAATCACAGTTGGCAAATATTATAAATACACAGTTATGTTTAGAATGGATGTAAAAATACAAAGTAAAAAAACAAGCTTTGTTATGAAACTGGTTTGGCTGTAATAGAACCTGAAAAGGATCAAATGTTTCATGCTAGTGGGAAATTCTCCATATTGTAAGAAGTATGTACATTCCCATATTGACTCGGAAGAAGACTTTTAACAAGTCTAAGTGACTGGAAAAGGGCAGAGTAGCAGATCCGACTGTAGCGCTTCGTACCGAATACTAATATACACATGCAACATTGGTAAATAGGTCCGGATCCGCCCGTAGCGGCCTCTATATTGAGCAATAGGAGTCCATTATTTGTGTCTCGTGTCTGTGGCTTCTCATGTACAAACTTCAAAGCAAATGTTTTATCCGCCTACTTATATATTACATATATATATATATATATATATATATTATATATATATTATATATATATATATAATATATATATATATATATATATTATATATATGTGTGTGTGTGTGTGTCTATCTATATATATATATATATGTGTGTCTCTCTCTCTCTATATATATATATATGTGTGTGTGTCTAATATATATATATATATGTCTCTCTCTCTCTCTCTCTCTCTCTCTCTCTCTCTCTCTATATATATATATATATATATATATATATATATATATATATATATATATATATATATATATATATATATATATATATATATAGCCAGAGCTCCATAATCCCTTCACATGGTTAACTTTAATTTCTGTTTCTTTTTTGAAGCCCCATTTAGTAACTTGGCTGTAGACTATCTTGTAAAGAGCTACACTTTATCGACTTTGAAGATGGCAAGCCTGAATTATTGTGCCCCTACTCTATGGCACGCAAAGTCTCGGAGTATAGACCTTATGCATATAAAGTCACAGAACAGAAGGTGCGCTCCTGATGGCGGTGATTAGCGCGTATCATTGCAAGTTACATCAACAAATGCAGACAGCTGATTTGTTAATCAGTCGGATACGCGCGTAAGTTTACTACCCTCTCAGGCAAAGTCTGCGTCGTGCGTGCATTGTTCTTCGTTGTTTACCCTCCAAAATCACGTAACGTAATGCATAAGGTCTATAGCCTATCGATGACAAATTAGGAACAGTGTCTACTTAATTTCCAATCATTCTTCTAAAACTGAATTTCTTCTTCGCTAATCTTGGTAGGACCAAACTGTAGTTTCATTATATGTTGAGAAATACATGATCACCTACAACCAGATTAGTTCACGTGACTTGCGGTGAAGATTTTTGTGGTTTATCATTTTTCGATGCACAATGTCTTCCTTCTTCTGATGTAAGATATTAACCCAACCACAGCTTCAGCTGTAATAAATTGATACAAAAATCAAAATGACTAATTAAAATGACGCCAATCAAGTACCATGCATTTAACTTAATTTCTGACTTCCTAAAGCTTCAGATTTATTCCAAGGAAAATAGGTAATACTGTCGAAGTCTAGGCCCCTGTGAAGCTGTGTTGGAGAATTGTTACTGTAGCCCACAGCCTTCACTATCCCTTTTTATTATCATTTGTCATGTTTAGGCCTTCAGGTTAAACTGTCAATCCAGTTGCAAATTGCAGGTAGCAAATTATTCAGTGCTGACTGGAATAGATAAAGTGTTTGGTCATGTATAGCATTGTTCCGATATAGTGCTATACCGACCATGATTTGGGTGACCATGTACCACAGTAAGAGTCCCCATGACGCTGAACTAAATGTTTGGTTGGGTGGTTATATACTGCGGTACTTTTGTCCCATGATGCTAGATTAAATGATGGTTTGGAACGTATTACAGTACTTGCTCCCACGACGCTAGTAACGGACTGTGAGGTCATATGCTGGGGTATTTCTCCCATAACTTCGAAAAGGAGAGTGATTATTTTCAAAGTTCCATAACTGAATCCAAGCGAAGCTAAGTAGTGGAAAAGATTATTAAACACAACCCCTCTCAAGAAAGAACTTTCCCGGCTTAAACCAAACAGAGGCCATCCGAGTTCTCATTGGATAGCCTCTATTTTAAAAAGACACTATATAGTTAAATTACCTAACACAACGAGTCCGATTGTAACGTTTAATATAATGACACATGTTTGGACGACTGTTTCATGGCTTGTTGGCACCGCCTTGGCCATAACATTGATGAATATAGCAGTCAAAGAGAAAAGCTGTGTAAAGGATTAAAAAAATAAGAGGATTAAAATCTGTGTAAATGATAAGAAAGTTAAGTAAACAAATTATGACTTCAGAGTTTTTTATTGCAACTTTAAATGACCTTATTCTTTAGAATTAGGGAATTTTATTGTTAATCTATGAAGCACAGATTGTATGTAATTAGTGGCTGGGATAAATGTCAGATAGTAATAAACTGAGGCGTGCATTATCTTTAAATAAGACATTGTAGGTGATGTCTTCTTAATTTAGGCATGGAATAAACGAACGATAAGGGAAGGGTCGAATGCTACCACCCAGCTAACACAAAACGTTTTTAAAACGTGCGAGTGGTGTTACAAAACGTTTTATAACACCACTTTACACGTTTCAAAAACGTCTTGTGCAAGCGGGGCAACTAATAACATCCGATTCAGTTTTCCTTTTTAACAAAGTTATAAGCAAAAAGGTGTCAAACCTGCAGGCGTTGTTCAAAGGTATTTTTCATCGGTAAATACCTGGCATGTAGACAAAGAAATAATACCGCTGCTCCAATGGTTAGCAGTATTGTCAGGTTATCTTCCCATCCTAGTAGTGTCACCATTGTTGTCTGTGCTATTTTCCTAACGAGTTCTATGATCTCCCAAAACCAAAACTGACGTTTGTAATTTTCACAGAGAAATTTCAACCAGACTGGCACAGCTCCGTGTTCGGCATAATCCTCACCCAACAACGGGCGTTCCTCGCTCCCAGTAGCATGATCGTTTGATGAGACTGACATTGTGTTTCTCACTGGTTTCTTTACGTCTAATTTTTTTCTGTGATATTTTCTCAGCAGAAATAAAAGCACACAGGGAAAGGCAACTACATACAGTGCAGTGGCAACAAATGCAAGGTTATGGTATACGGCCAGATTATTACAGTTTATATCGAAGTCTGATCTGAGCAAACGAATACTGTGACTGTTGTTTCTGTCAAAATAAAACTTTTGACAAGCTCCAGGATAAAGTGAGAAGATGGCGTCACAGATTGGTGGATAGGTTATAAATAGGAAAAGTAACGTATATGTGTATAAAGTCGCTTTAAAACTTCGTAACTTTTTCTCCCGAATATTCATGCAACCCCTAAATCGGTAAATGACATATGCTTTCTGTATTTGATAAAGTAAAAAGCAAATTATAACAAAACCGAACGGTAGGCACAATCGTATTTTAAATCGAAGAATTGGGCCTATCTCTAACTTCTCGTTGAAACATTGAGGGCGAAAGAATAAGCGAAGGACGTTTAGCTTCACATATGAGGTAAATTCTCCGAGAAGTCTAAACGGATACTTCCAGTTAAGTCCGTGTAATGATTCAAATAGCTCCCCCACCACTTGATAAAATCCAAGTAAGATTTTCATTCTGGAAGAAATCTTGTCTATCAATGTTCTCTGATTTCCACTTAAGTTACTGTCGTGTTTGTTTTGCCATCTCACAAAGAAATACAGAGCAAGGCATATACACATCACTATAATTATTTCGGAGTAAAGCCAAAATTTGTTTGGGCAGAGCATGCAGTTATCCAGAATAGCATAGTAGCCGCTCTGACATTTACTACACAACCATCCTTTGTAGCCTCTCTCACATGACCCTTCCAACTTATCAACCATGTGCCCCTCATTGTTAACACAGCTGTCTGGTCTGGGACACCTATGCACACGCGGTAAATATTTCTCATACGTTGTTGTTAATGGATCGTAAAACCTGGTCTCGTTACGTAAATTCGATACAAAAAGTTTATATTCAGTAATATTGGCGCCAGGAAAACTCCAATTCCAGAAGTATCCCGGCAACAGAAATTCGTAATCGAGAGAACAGTTCAATCCTTCTTCAAAACAGTAATGACATTTATCAAACCGATTGGTGCGAGTATATCTGTTTTTACAAGGGCATCCTCGATACCCTGCCGGTTGGTTTTGATTGGTACCCTCAGGACAAACCTGGCAGTCACCAATAGAGGCACCGTATCCCTTTTCGACAAACGTGCCGTCGTTACATGGTTTACATGCTATTTCTCCTGGTATAGAAGCAGTTTGGCCAATGTCATCTTGGTAGTATCCACCTGTTTAGTTAATGCAAAATGATATTGTTAGTCGGGCAACCTAGGCTCAGTATTGGGCGTCTTTCAACCACAAACCGGTGGGTCCCGGAGCACCGTCCAATGGACGGTGAAATAACTATTTTATCATTATTTTTCAACAGATTTAATGACATCCGAGACAGATAAATTAGAGTAGTATACCTTAGAGAATGTGGACATTCCTCGTATGATTAAGTTATGATTACAAGTGGAACTTAATTTTGCAGTCAATGTTGCAAATTGTGGCCTTCGTGTAATCTCAACAATCAAAAGTCGCCTGGAGTTATAAAAGTTTGTGAAACCCTGGGCTAAACCAGAAGCGTTGAAAACAGAGGGTATTTGGGTTGCTATTCAGGTGCTTTAGTTTCAGTCTTTTTCTCTATGTATCCTCTTAAAGAATTATAAGAGAAATACAACAGTATAAACAAAAATAATACAATAGTTATGTAGATGACAGTCATATGAGAACTGCTTAAAGGCTCTCTAATCTCACCCTCAGACAGTGAAATTCTCCCTATTAAGTTTACTTTAAGCAATTCTTCCAGTTCACACAAAAGCACCTCTCTAGTAGACCTCCAAGACAGGCAAGGTACCTAGCTTGCACTGAGTGTAATTTGCTCAAGGCCATATATATTGACACACATTGATGTGAGCTTAATTGGGAACACAACTGAATGTACAAGTCATCATAGACCCTTTTCCAAATAGCAATTACAAACGATTGTGGGATAGAATTTTTGTACACATCCTTTTTGGCCACAGTAAAATGCCATTAACAACACATACCAAAAACTCTATCCCACAATCCTTTGTAATTGCTATTTGGAAAAAGGTCTATTGACCAACCAGAGTAAAACCAGTATTATTTGAACGGATGTCAATCGAAGTGCGGTCATCAACTGTATTAAGAACTCTAGGCTATTCCTAGATATCTTTGGGCAGGGAGTTGCTAGTTTCTAGCAACTCCCTGGTTTGGGGTATGTCATATACCCTTTAACAGGCGAAACTACAGAATGCAAGATATTGTAAATGACAAAGGCCTTTTTGAATAAAATAGTGGCACCAGCTCCAGGTAATATTATGGGTGTTGAAACTAGGAACAATTAATGGAAAGGCTTTCGTAACCTTGGCCACAAAACAACCTTAAATTTGTAACTAAAATTTAGGCCTCAATTGAAAAGGTCACGTCTCTTAATAGAGCTAAGTTTTGTTCTAAAATAAGGTTTGAGGAACAGGGTTTTTTTGTTTTTTGTTTGCTTGTTTGTTGTTTTTTTTTTGTTTTTAAATCCCGCGCAATCTAGGATAAAATGAAACTCATCTCCTACATAATTGTTACTCTTACATAAATTAGCCGATCATAAAAAGCAATATTGTGATATCTTCCTAAAACGACAGGAATATTGGTATTTGCACAACGATAGTTAGATAAAATTCCGGAAGTTGAGGATACATAGATACATTTTAAATTCGAGACTGGTCTTAAATATCGTATATACTTTACAATGGGAATTCCTATTTACCTCAGCAAGCCAGCCCTGCTTATACGTATCACTTAGTCTTAACTGCTTTACTCAACCATGGATGGGATATAATAGGGTTATTGGGATAGGAGCCATCGTTTACACTGTTTGGCAAATTCCAGAGGAACGACATGCCGGTTTTGTCGAGAATATTTTTAATTTTAATAAACCAAGAAGAGTTATACATATTTTGATCATAGAGAGCCCTAGGATCTTGTACATCAGGGGGGATAATTTAAACTCCCTTTCACTGACAATTCTACACCAAACATAAACCATAATTCTAACCTCAAGTATTTCATTTAGCTTATGACGTCATAACCCACCATATGTCATACAATTCGGGTAAGTTTGTTAAGTTTAAGAATTTTCTTGCAAACGTTAACATAAAAGGCCTCAACTTGACTGTTATTATCAAACCCCTAATTCGACGGATCCAGGATTTTTGTTTTGGGGTGCACTAGATTCACCCATTGAGGGACAGTGTCGTCCATCTGTAGGACTTAGATAAAAAAAAAAAAAACAAATCTGACGCTCTCAATATAGTGAACGAGTTTCTATATCAAAAACGGGACGAGGAGAACAAAAGTGAGATGTCTGCGATAGAATATTTAAGGCAAGGTCCACCTTAGTACGTGAAAATTTTAGTGTTGGAATTTTGCGGGTGCACGTGCACCCAGGGAACCCCCTCTGGATCCACCACAACCACAAATCTCACACCTATATAGCAGAATAGCAAGAACCAGCTGACCAAAGAGATGAATTTACAAATCCAATGGTAACATTAGATTGTAAGATTTACTCACGAAATTGTACAGGGCACGTCTGGCCTGGTTTACATGTTTATTAACAGCCTTTGTAAGTCCATTGTTATAGTTTAAACAGGGAGTTGCTACGTAACAACTCAACTGTAGAATCCCTGAGGGTAAAACTAGGTTTACATCTAATTTTACCCCTTGAAAATACAACTTTAGTTTTAGACGTGTTTAAAGTCAGTTGTCATGTATCACAATACGATCTAACCCCACATCAAGTTCATTTTGAAGTTCCATCTCGTTTTTAGCTAAGACAATATTGTCGTCTGCATATAGTGAAGAAAACTTTCAAGAAAATTTGAATATCGTTCGTATGAGGAAGGCGCATTTAAACATCATAACAACGACTTAGATGCAAGTCAAAATCATTGAGAAGGATACTAAAAGAACTGGAGAAAGGGTTTCTTCTTGCCTTACTCCTGTATTACAGTTAAAACAGCTCGACGAATTCCCGTCGTGTAACAAACACGACTTAGCACTTTCTTACATAGCACAAATAGCATTTAATTTTTTACCATTTATACTACTAGAGAATAATTTAGACTACAAGAAAGACTTATTTATTCTATCAAATGTTTTTTATAGTAGATAAAGGCTCAATAGATCCTTTTCCTTTTACTGAGATATTATAACAACGAGAAAAATTAGAAAAGATAAATTTTGGGAGACCTTTCAAATTAGTCGACAGAATCCAGGACCTTGATATTCATAGGAAGCGAATATTATAGACAGGGTTCAACGTGGTAGAATGTTCGATCGACCCCAAAAGATTCTGCACGGGAGGGAGGGACAATTAACTGGAGTAGGTAACGGGCTCTAGAGGATCTGCTCCTAGACGCAGGACATGAAGAGTCTCTCAGAGAGAAATGGGTACCACGTTTAAAGCCGCGAAACGCCTTGAGCAGTAATTTGTAGTGAATGCGTTGTCTAACGCGCAGCCAATGTAATTCTTTCAAAAGCGTGGTAATGTGAGAGGGACGATTCGCCCGGAGAATAATTCTTGCAGCAGTATACTGAATTTTTTGAAGCCTACAAAAATGATTTGATGGGGTGATCAAAACGTCCGCAATATAAAAATGTAATTAAATTAAATTATATGTTAAGACTCGTTTTGCTATTTGAGTGCTCATTCCTAGTCCATCAAGGTTTCGATTGCTGCCCTTTACCCTATTCCTGTTTTAGCAAGCTACGTATGCCTTTTGACGACTTAAATTCCACAGTTTTGTCAAATTACAGTGGATATAGAATATTTCAAATCATAGGTACAAGTTTTAAAGAAACATCGATTTACCTGAAGGGCATGGTGAGCATCCAGTTTCACCGTCACCGAAAGTTCCAGGACGACAAGGCTGACATGTGAAAGAAGCTTTTTTACCTGGTCCATGTCTTGTACAATTGAAGCCCTCTCTACGTAATATTTTTATAAATTTTTTATCAGCGATAACAGTAGGAACAAATTTAGACCTCACGCACTTACTAAAAGAAGAAGAAAGAAAACATAGAAAAACATGAAAATGAAACTTCGACATTCCAACTATCACGTTTAGTACCAAAGGTAAGTTGATTTATCAGCTCAAACTAGCTTATAGCTGTTTGTTTTATTTTAATCAGCCATCATTATTTTGTCTGTCTATCTATCTGTTCGTCCGTTTGTCCTTCCGTCCGTCCATCTTATCCGTCCACTTGTTCAACGAGCTCTCAAACATTTATTTGTTGACGAATTTTGATGAAACGTTGACACAATGGTCAATGGGTAAGGGGCGACTTTTAACCAACAGGAAGCGGAGGTCAGAGATTATCTTTGGGTCAAAACAGGCTGTTATGTAAAAATCTTAAAAATATATCTGCTTTCTCACCCAGCAGCCTATTCTTGAGAGGTCATTATGTTACCCTAGTTGGTGCTTCTTTCTGACTGGGCACAGATTTTGGACAAGAGCTTAGAGGTCGAGCAAACGAGGGAAATCTTTGATTTCGAGTCTCTTTGCCACCATATAACGAATAGAAGCCTAAGTTTTTGTGTGTAATCACCATTTGGTACCAAATAATTTGGAGGTCATTAGGGGTCACTTGAAGTCAAATTTTTTTGATTTCTAATAACTAAATATGGATTGCACCCAAACTTGGTGGGTGTAATTTCCATTTAGTTCCCATAAATCTGAGGGCCATTTTGAGGTCATCGGGGATCATTGGAGGTCAACTTTGCATTTATTGTTACATTCAGGTGAAACTTGGTAGAGGTAGTCAACATAAAGTGCAAGAAATTTGGGAGGTCGGGGTCATTTGAGGTCAGATTGGAAAAGATTGTTAGATTTAAATGAAATTTTATTAGTAGATGCATTCAACGTTTCATGCTCAAACTTATGAAAGAACTGTTGACTTAATGGGTGTTTTTAAAATAGCATTAGTAAGTATAATATTGGTGCCAGAAATTTTGATGATAATGACCACTTCAAGTTTCCAAAGTTTCAAAGGTCACTCAGGGTCCATCAGTAAAGGAAACCTTGGTGCCTCTGTTCATGATTAGTTGTACATACGTTTAAAGATGACTTTCAGTAAGACCTCAAAACAGAGTCCTTCTATTACAGTTTTGCTTGGGGCTCATGGATTACCAAAATGCCACTAAAAATATTTTCTTCATAGAACAATGTTGACTTGGATTGAAATGCGACAGTTTTATAGATTCCGTTGATACTCTGGTTAAATGTTTGATGGCTTTAGGCCATCAGCCTCACATTGATGACGATGTGTTAAGTTTTTCAGTATAATAAAGCTTACGTCACAATTTTATAATTCAAAATCTGATGCGTTTGAAGAGTAAAAGCAGGAAGATATTTAACAACCAAGTTAAACTTTATTGCCTGAACTTAAGTCACAAAGCTAGAGTACCGATACAACTTATGTAGGCTATAGTACAGCAATAGTATTACCTAAAAAGAGAAAGAGGCAACACTGCGGCCATAAACCCATGAGCGCGTACAGGGCAGGCGCTGCTGGGGTGCTTTATCCCCTCTCATTCGGGCAGAAAAATGCTATATTAGGGCTCCCAAAATGAAAGGATCCCCTTTGATTATGCATAAGAACAATTAAGGTGGGTATTATATCAAAGAAAAGCAAAATTCTGGCTGTTACATAACATTTCTACCACCATTACGATTTAAGCTGCAACGGTCGTC
Organism: Holothuria leucospilota; assembly: GCA_029531755.1. Classification (NCBI taxonomy): domain Eukaryota; kingdom Metazoa; phylum Echinodermata; class Holothuroidea; order Aspidochirotida; family Holothuriidae; genus Holothuria; species Holothuria leucospilota. The sequence continues at coordinate 2,574,349 of CM055961.1, read as the reverse complement.
GATAGCTTACCTATAATTTAAAATGAATGGACCTCACCATAAGCGTAAAAAGCCGGCAGGGAAGGGGGCGGGGAGGGGGGGGGGGCTAATGGCATCCATTTAAAAAGGTGATGGGTCGAAGTATGTTTGTTTCCTCTGAAAAACTATCAGAAGTTTGCAGTAATTTTTCCTACAATTTGCCAAAATGTTGCACCAAATTATATCAAAGCACCCTCCAATAATCAAACATTTGACCCCTTCATCAGGAAGGTGGTGCGAAACAACGTTCATACACAGCCCATACACACTGATAAACATCCAAGAAAAAAATCGAATCATCTTACATGTTTACTTCACGGTTGTATCTTGGTAACTCGCTCAACAGTTTACAGCTGACATATCTGAAAGTTAAAGCATTGCAGAAAAATGTATTACACGGCAATGTACAAAATGGAGAGTACGAGTACATAGCCCAGAGTCAAGTACTTAGGTAAAGTTTCCTCGTACTTATGTAAGAGTAAACGATACATGAGTACGAGTACACAATTTCGTAAGGGCAAGAGTACGAGGACGAGTACAAAACACCAGAGTACAAGTACGAGTACACAGCTCACGATTACGAGTACAATTTCACAGATTGTTATTATAAATTGATCACAGTTTTATTATCACCCCGTTGTTACATATGTGGAGCAACAAGGACTATGTACACAGAGTGTTAGATGCCTCTGTTACAGGTAGGCCTTCACCTCAAACTCCGCAACCTCCAAGAAGAGCACCGACTGGCTCAGATCATGGTAGCAAAAATAGTCCAGAGATTGCAGAAACTGCATATCTACAGTGAACCCACATTTATCTGATTTGATGGATATCTTTTTGACTTGAGTCTGAAACTTTCCCGAACGCATGGCGAATGAATTAATCCACCCGCCAAGCCTGACCACCACCGAATAGACTGCATGATCTTGCTTGTTCCCTTAAAAAGTGGAGGGATTCTCCTAGTCAGCCTATGTTGAGAGGGAGGGTTACCAGTGTGATAAACTTGAATTTTTGTCCCATTGATTTAACCAATTGAGAATAATCAATTGAAGTAAATATATGACATGGAATAATTCAAATAAAATGCAGCAGTTTATATGCAGGAGAATAATTGTACTCGAGTACAAGTACGAGTACAGACATGTCGAGTACGCGTACTAGTATGCAGATCCAGAGAATGAGTACGAGTGCGAGTACACGGTACCAGAGTACGAGCACTGAGGCCAGGTACTCGAGTACGAGTACAGAAATTTGTACTCGAGTACGAGTACATACTCGAGTACTACAAGTCTGCTGCACGGTGCTCAATGTAGAGAAACAACCATTGCTTGACGAGATGAGGCATTCTTCCGAGATTGAAATGAGAAAATATTGAACCACTACTTGTGCTTTCTCGAATTTACTTGGTTGTAGCAATGCTTTCCTTGCTTGACGTCATATGGGACCTTTTTTCTCTAACAAAGCACTTGCCTTACACTGAAAGAGGATATTCATATGTAGACAGTCATATGAAATATCCTCTTGTGATTTGTTAGAGGAAAATAGCCTAAGGTCTCTATGAGATTATTTAATACAGCGTTGATTTGACTCATTCATACATAGTCGCTACGTCTCTCTACCTACTCGATATTACATGGGACGGCTTGACTCGACAGTAAGGTAAGCTCAGTTGACCGCGTTCTACCACATAGGCCTCAATGGCTCAGTGGTCAGAGCATCGGCCTTGTATGCGGGAGGTCGCTGGTTCGAATCCTGCTTGAGGCTAAGTTTTCCATTTACATATGAATATCCTCTTTCAGTATAAGGCAAGTGCTTTGTTAGGGGAAAAATGGCCTAAGGTCTCTATGCGACTATTTAATACAGCGTTGATCTGATTCATATAAAGTCACTACGTCTCTCTACCTACTGTATATATATATATATATATATATATATATATATATATATATATAATAATATATATATATATATTATATATATATATATTGTTTCTTACTCTTACTCTGATGTTGGAAAAAGTAGGAAGGCCACATGATAGGTTAGGACTGAATGATGAGGTAAATTTTGGGAAATCTACAGTGCTTTTTGGTTGCTAAGGGTGGGATCAAAGGTCAAAATGTATGTCAAATGTCAAATTTGCCTAAATTTTACAGTAAGTGTGTCATGAACTCATGGGTGTAGGAGCCCGAGTTGATGGGGGGGGGGGGGGGGTTCAATCGACTTGCCTGAAAAATATAACCAAAAATTTCCGGGCGCTCCACCGCGCACAACATGTGAATGTAAATATTATATAGACATGCATTAACAGTTTATCACACCGCATGTCAATTACACACAATCATTTTCCGTGTAACTACCCTTCCATATTGTTTATAATTTTGGGGGAAGTCGTTACAATTATGATGATAATAATAAATGGCATAGCCAGGGGCATGCATTATGTTGTGTGATCGCTGACCTGGGGGAGGGGCCTAAGGGGAGGGGTGTACCCTTCCCCTTTGAAAAGCTTTGAAAAATTGGGTCTCCTTACATGCAATTTCGTGCCACATGTGCTACATTTGAAGAAAAATTTGTGTTAAAAAATTTACGTATTTTAGGTACTACAAAAAATCGACATCAGTGATGGGGGAGGGAGCATGGCCCAATGACCCCTAAATGTAATCATAATATAAGCTTGACCATTAAAATACACACTGGTGAATTAATACCCAATATACAGGTTTTGGTGTATACAAATCAGAACTTTATTTCAATTACCACGGAAGTTTTTTAGACTATCGATTACCTTTATCTACATCAATGCATTATTTTTCTTTCAGTAGATGCCCAGTTCTCAGCACATTACCCGTATTTTCACTAAAATATTTAGGTGGGGGCTGCAGCCCCCCGCTCCCCGTATCCTACGCCTATGCACGAACTCCTCCTAAACTGTAAGTCCGATCAAGTTCAATCTTGATGGACAGGTACCAGACCATAAAAATTGTACACGCATAATAGATGACGTCATAGGTCAACGATCAGAGGTCAAAGGTCAAATGTGCTAAAAAATTTCTGCCATGTTTTACCCATCGGTATGTTAGAAAAAGCGATAAAACCACATGGTGTACTAGGACTGATAAGATAATATTCAAAATAGTGCAATTTGGTTGCTACAGGTGGGGTCAAAGGTCAAAATGTAGGTAAAGGGTCAAACTTTTCTAAACGTTGTGAAAAAGTGTGCCTCGAACTTTTATGCTAAAGGTGGGCTTTTAAGTCAAAATGTAGGTCAAAGGTCAAATTGCGAAAAATGTGAAGCACACTCATCCTTAAACCATTTCTTAGATGGACTTCCAACTGCCTGTGTAGGAGATAAGATCTCCAACTCCATAGATTGCCCTCTTGCTTACACTTGTGGATGTGCTTAGACAAGTGCTAGGTGATACAATCATGGAAAACATTCCCTATTACAGTAAAATGCTTCAAAATTTAGTCAAAATGTTAGTTCTTGGATAATGGAGTATAGCAACTTTGAAGTTTCAAAATAGACCAAATATTGGAGGAATAAGAAATAAACGAGATAAAGTCCTCGAGGAAGTGGCACCTTGAGAAAGTAATTTATTCCTGAGAGGAAGAGAATAAAAGGTTAACTGAATATCAAGTATTCTACACCAGAACCCCATGTACAGCCTGTGTGATTTGCGGTTACCGTTTACTAAGTAAAGTATACTTCTGCTTACAATAGATTACAGTATTTCACTACTTCTGTATACATAGAGATATGCAGGCTGGCATTGCATTAGGTCTACAAGAACTTATAGACAAGCCACAGATATCTTGGGACAGGGAATGACAATTTCTTTGATACGGCCTATATGCTAAGTTCTAATGTATTGGCATGCAAGGTATACACTGTAAAAACAGTTGGGTAAACTTTTCCCAAGGTTGGGTCCGTATGCCGCCTCCTAAAAAGTTGAGTAAAAAATGCCCAAAGTTGGTCAAAAGGATTCCCATGGTGGGTGAATTTTCCCCAAGAAAAGGGTAATTTTTAACCAACTTGGGTAGTTTCTTACCAAACAGTTTAGGAGATGGCATACGGACCCAACCTGGGTAAAATTTTACCCAACTGTAATGTAAAGTGTAGAAAAAGCATAGGCTTTGGAGCCCAAGTTGATTTGGGGGGGGGGGGGGGGCTGGAACGACTTGCCCGAAAAATATAACCAAAAATTTCCGCGCGCTCCACCCACGTTCGACATGTTAATGTACATATCATATTGGCATTCATCGTTTATCACACCGCATGCCAATAACATACAATAATTTGCTTTGCTTCTACCTCCTTTATTGGTTTTAATTTTGGGGGAAGTCGTTGATCGCCGGCCTGGGGGGAGGGGGTTCCCCCTCGTCTTTGAAAAATTTTGAAAAATTCAGTGTCCTTACATGCCATCTGGTGCCACATATGCTACCTTTGAAGTAAAATTTGTGTTAAAACATTTACGTATTTCAGGTAGAAATAATCAGCATCAGTGAGGGTGGGGCATGGCGATATGGGTGGGGCAGCATCAGTGAGGGTGGGGCATGGCGATATGGCCCCTCAAATACACCACTGATAATCATAATATAAGTTTAACCATTAAAAACACACCGATGAATTAATACGGAATATATAGGTGCTGTCGCAATTCAAATCAGAACTTTATATTAATTACCAAGGAACTTTTTAAGTTATTAATACCCTTTAGCTACATCATTGCATTATTTTTCTTTCAGTAGGTGCCCGAAAAATTCTCAGCATTTTGCCCGAATTTTCACAAAAATTTTTGGTTAGGGGGCTGCATCCCCCCAAGCGCCCCGCCTCGTACACCTATGAGAAGAAGTGTAAAGAAGAATTGGACTGAGTTCGCAGCTTTACAGTTAATATGCTTGTGGAAAATCCCCTGCAGAAGTTTTGGTGAAAGCCAGTTACAATGGTTCAGGTTTAAGTCATTATCTGAAAAGGCAAATTCCAGAGATCTGACATATAGAAGTACAGCAAGCAGAAGCAAGCGCAGATCGAGTGGGGGAGGGGGATTTTCCGTCTTCGCCCCCTTTCTGGCACCACTGTTTTTGTGAGACGGTCCCAAAGCTGCTGTACACTGTGAATGTTTAGCAAAATTACTAAACGTTTATTCGCAAAATTTTGCTATCATTTAGCGATTAATCGCAAACTACCTATGATCAACAAAGAGACTTTAAACGTGCTCTTCAACATGATAAAAATGTAAAATGCGTTACTGACGTCCGGGAGACATAGTTTCTATGAACCTCAAAGATGGATCCTCATAGAAGCTCAACTTTGATGTTGTATGTTTACGTGTGTACCATTTGTATAATTATGTATTTCACTTTTTCAAAAAGAGTTAAAGTGAACATCTAATTTTCTGTAATGACTGCAGATTGTTTTTTATTTCGTACGGAAAAATGGGTTTTGCGATTAATCGCTGGTAGCTTTGTACTAAACGTTTATTACACATGCGATCGTTTAGCGATTAATCGCTAAACGGTCACAGCCCTAACACTATGTTTGCTTATTTAAAGTGCCAGATGCAAGGAACAACCATTGAAGTGCCTAAATCTCAAATTTTCCCCTAGATCCCTCCCCAATCGAGGTTTCGTACATTTGACGCTCGTGGGTGAAAACTTTGCCCTCATGGAGTTGCCCCCTCCCCTTTCGCAACATCTCTGATCCGCCCCTGAGAGGCGATCCGCAGAATTTTGAAAGAGGGGACCGGAGGGCCGGGAGACGAAGCTATTAGGGGCTATAGAACATAGGTTATTTGTCAATTGAGTGTTCTTTTGTTTTAGTGTTCTTTCGGGGATGGCTAACAATAGAAGAGATATTTCACTGAAAGAGTGGTCCAGTACTTCCCCTCCCCCGACATTGTACAGTCCACTAGAAGCAGACAGACAGCGCTTTCTTGACTTTTATCAGACAATCATTACTTCGAGAGAAGGTAATTTAAACACTAAAGCCTCTGTGTATCTCGTTAGTATATATGGTTCCAACCAGGAGCTGGTCTTTCAGCTCCGTGGTTCCAAACAACAATTGAATAAAGAAAGCTGGGAAAGAGACGAATGGTATTGCGGATAGAAATGGTTATTAATCGGACACAACTCATAGGCTTTACAAGCTGATTAACAACATTCTTAAGTTTGAGCAAAAAATACTGTAACAAGACGACTCGTCAGGAACACCAGATTGAATCCGTCGACGAGCGAATGGAAAGCTCCAGAGAATTAGAACCGCTACAACAACAATGTCACCTTCAATGCAGCCTTTCCAGAATATTCTCGAAAAAGGAGAACTGTTTACGTAATGTGCCAATTATAGCAGCGGCCTGGCGACACTTCTAAGAAACAGTGCCATTGTTTACTACTACTGTGCATACAAGGAACGTTCTCGTAATTGCTCGACTGTGTGCACTGGAAGTTTCTGTTAAATTCCGGAGATTTCTCGATTGAAAGCCTAGCGTATAAAAGGCAGTTCAACAACTGTTGTGAGAGAGAGATATCATAATACTTCTTCGAGACCAGACGCTGTCATACTGCTGTTTGTTGAGACGCTATTCTCTGACCGAAACACCTGAAGCCAGCCACTGACACTGCACACTTGTGATAAATTGCCCTACGCTGTTTCTACACTGTGTGTTGAGATCGTTATCATCCATCATCGCCCAGCCTTGTCATTATTCGCTCCTGGAACCAGTTCCTACGCTACAGCACGCTGCAGGTCTACTACTGTACCATTGTCGACGTGCATGCACTACCAACCCTTGGACCAGACCAGACTAATATTAAGAAAAGGATTGTGAGTAAGTCTAATTAATTATTGTAAATTTAAGTAAGATAAGAAGATCTTAAATAATAGTTAAGTTGTTGAATTTTAATCTCGTTCTTCTGCGATCTTTCGCTGTTATTGGTTTGACTTGCGACCAAGCCGTAACAATACCAATATTGCATTGTGGTGCATTTCCACTTTTGAAAAAGACTAACTGTCCATGAACTCTTTAGGCTTTTCAGTTCTGAAAAAAATATTAAAAGAAATAAGTGGTGTTCATATTTTTCAAATTGCCCCGTCGATGTATAGACACAGTAGAACAAAGTTTTACGGGTAAACTCCTTGCAAACCATTCGATGTCACTTAGCTGTAACTTTCCCTTCCCATTCTGAGCATTGGAAGTTTTATATAATTGTGGAAATGACTAGACTGAACAAATAAAGTCCCTGAATCATGTGTTCAACAGAATTGCGTGCAAACTGATTTATTAAAAAATAATTCTAAGAACATTCTATATTATTTTTAGTAATAACACTTTGTAACATCTATACTTAAAACGTGTTTTGAAGGGCCCAACGTTGTTTTACCTGCCATAAGAGGGAATTATGACCCCTATTCATAGGCGTATAAAGCAGGAGGAAGAGGGGGAACTGCCCCCTCCCATGTACAACATCAAAATTCAGGCATAATCTTTAAAAATTCAGGCAAAAGTCGTCTTAAAAAGCTCAAAACTTCGGGCAACAAAAGTTGTCCCCCCAATGTGAAATGGTCCCTACGCTTATGCCTCTAGTCCATTTTATTCAGCTTTACATATGTTTGAACTCTGCCGACAAAGTAGGCTACTAATTCTGAAATAATTTCTGAGACAAATCCCAGCCTTTTGATTAGAGGGAAGTTTTTGCAAGCAAGTATGGGCACATTTCCCTTTTCTTGTAAATAGTTCATCCGTTCTGAAATAGCTCATTCTAAACACTCATCAAATATTGGTAAAAGATAGCCTGGCTAAAATTCCAACGCAATTCAACCGTATCTCTGTCCTTGAACAGGGTCTCACAGAGCTGCAAATTGTCCCAGACCAGATGGGAAATATAGGAGCTCTATTTACCATTCATATTAAATACTCGTTAACCAAGAGCTCTTCCAGATGCAGAGGAATTAGACCCCCTTAAAAGACGTAGACTAATGTCATCTTCTCCCAGTGGGTAAATACGGGGGTGTGGGGTTGACACCCCCGTGAAAATCAAAAGTCGGTCTCTGAGCGCCAAAAAGTCGGTCTCAAATCCTGCTAAAGTTAATCGATCTTTAATCTGCCATGATTTTCGTCTGTTCCCGTGGAAAAAAGGGAAAGTTGCATTTGGTCCCAAAAATATTTCACAACCCCTACGAATTCATAGATATATATACGTCTCTGTCTTCCCCATCTGTCCCTCCATTTCTGCTCTGTGTGGTTTGTCTGCTTGCTCTTTTCACTTCCGTGTTATATTTAGGCTCCATTTTCTAGTTTTGTAATTCATTTAAGGGGGTTTAGATGCAAAATTGTATTACCTCCGAATTGTTCATATATATATTGAAAAATTGTCATAATTTAGTGCATTGTTCTCAGTTTATGGGTTTAAGGGAAGGGTGTGTTGCCGAAATGGAGGGGTTTAAACCCCCATCCTTGAGATTTTATTATTGGTGACTTAGATGCAAAATGGTACTATCTATGGTAAAGCTATGAACTGAACATGCTTAGAAATTCCCATCATTTAGTGATATTTTGGCTATGACATGGCACCCTTCCAAGGCTGGCACCATGAGGCCAGCGTATGGAAGCTCTGGGTTAATTGCAGAGTATCGATACAAATTCTGAACTCGAATATGACGAAGGCACCCAAGGCGGGTCAAAATTTTGAATTAAAATCATTTTATGACAAAGTTGCATGCAGACTCTGTACAGGTATACATTAATGTCCCCCAAATGTGTCTGCCATTTAGAATGCGAGTCTGATGTCCCTTAATTCGTTAACGATTTGAATTTTCATAAAATATGTCTTTCCAAAGTAAGGAAATGCGAAAATATATCCCTTGTTTTGCATATCTTACAGTGCTAGCTTCTCTGTAGTTACGTCTATGTACACGAACAATTGGCTTAATTGTACGCCTTGGTAGAACTGTCACCGATAAATAATGCGAATACATGAGTCCGTATTGATAATAAGTACAACAATGACGGTAAAGCTCGGAGCACACAAGTATTGTTGAAAAGTTGCGGAGAATTTGGACAAAAATTTTGATAGCCTTGTAAACTGTTTGTAATAGAAAATGATTAGAACAAAACCATCACTCAGTCGAAAACACACTTCACCCAATACACCCTGCAGAAATCTATAGCTTTGGATGTTCATATTAAAATATCGTGTAATTTTGCACTTGACATACTTCTTGTTCAAGTTCATATTATTGTGACGTCACATGTATAGCAAGTGAAACTATATTTCCTCGATCTTTTAAGACTAGTGGTAAAGTTAAATGTAGATACCCGACGTATCATCTGTTTATATAGACACCGAAAGTACAACATGAGTAATAATAATGTTTGTACTGCTGCAGGCAATTGATCTCTAAATGAGGTCATGATAAACAAAGAAGTGGGTTAGGGAACCTTTTTTCTCTGACGATCCGTTTTAAAGGTCATAATCCACTCGCGGGCCGCACACAGAGAGGGTGCAATAAGCCCCATAGGGTACAGCCGAATGGCCCCAAACAGGCCCTGATGGGATCTAGGAGACTGGAAGCTATGAGATTTGTATTATATTTCTTCTACATAGAATGTGCAAAGCTACACAGACCGGAAGCATCACACCCAGGAGAAAATTCCTGTTGACACCTGTTAAAATTCCAACAGGTTTGAACTGGCATGAACTGGCAATTCACCAATTACCTGTTAGAGTTAATGGAATTAACAGGGGTGTCAATGGGTACCTATTGAAACCTGTTGATACTTGTCACCAGTTACCTTTTGTACATGTTCAGACATGTTAAAAACTGTTCAACGGGTTTCAACTGGAATTTTTCGCTGGGCAATATGACCATTTGCCTTTTTACTTTTGTATGGAGTAATAGTTAATGTCGCATTTGAAAAAACTGCGTATTTTAAACCAACTTCATTTTTCCCTTATTTTACATTGCAAAATTGTCCAATTTCTAATTCCACTTTTCTTAATTCACTCCTCTGTCTCAGGAACAGTTCTAACTCCCCATACCCTTTTCCGAATCTAACGGAATGGAAACAATGCCCACCGAGTTTCGTACCCTTATAGATAGACCTACACATGTGATAGTGTAATTCTGTACAAAGTTGTGTAGCCTATCTGCCACCCAAAGTTTTCGTTACTTCCAAAGGTAAAAGCATTCTGCACCTGATTTATGTTTAACGATTTATGTCTAAAGCCTGATTTTGGCATTGTACATTGTGCCTACAGAGATTTAGTAATATATACTGATAGTGATTTGGAGCAGCTTAACGTAAAATACACGGTGGTACTGTATAACCAGTGTACGTGGTGGGCACTGTCGGCTAAAAAATATTGCCAATTACCTTTCAAGTGATTCTGAATTTATATTTATGAATAATCTCGCGGGTCGGACGAAATGGTCTCGCGGGCCTCATGCGGAGGTTCCCCACCCCTGCTGTAAGTAGTAGTCCTAACTGACAGGACTTCTAGCAGTGCAATGAAGAACAACAAAGAAGGATAGAAACTCAAGCAAACGGTTGCGTTAATTTGATTTTTGTTAGGGTTATTCTCATCCGTGTAGTGTTGATAGTTTGTTATATTATTATTCTAATAAAACTGTATAAGCCTACCTATACCTTTTAGGAAATACCTGGCTAACATATCCTATTAGTACAACAGGAACACATTCTCACGTGACTACTATGCTGATATGAAACTAAGCAGCAAGGCAGAGGAGATTATATTTCTTCATAACATATCGCTTTCGATAAATATACGAGAACGAAAGTAGTAACATTTTTTAAGATAACAAACATGTTTTCAATAACCTCTAGGAATCGTTTGTACACGCCTATGGGTGAAAGATGATTATGAAACTTATAAGAACGGTTTATGCTGAAAATCACTTTGGATATGGGAAAGGGGAACTAATTCTGTTTCATTTATCATTCAGTTCCTATGTATAGTGTATGAGACCCCATGCCAGCGACCTTAGTTAAGTTCCGACAGCCTCTTTGTCGAGGGGGTGGTGAGAAGGAGATATGAAGGAGCCTAACTGTCCCATACCGTTGGAGGGCATATTTGCATTGGATCACTTAACACTTTCAGAGCCGAGTTGCGCAATGAAAGTGTTCTTTTGAATCTGAATAGTGAAATTCCAAAGCGCGCGAAGCGCGAGCAAAAGTTTTGGTAGGCTTACACACACACACACACACACACACACACACACACACAAAACATGTAATCATGAAGAACAAAAAGGAAAAGAAGGAAAACTGTAGGGGATGAATTCCGTATCGGTGATAACATGCATTGTATTGAAACCACCTGGACTACCCAATGAAATAGCCAAACCTTTTATCCTTGAGTCGCTCACCAACTGACCGTATGGCATACACACGCAAGAGAGCAGCAACTAGGCTTTGCGATATGGGATGAAATTTACGACCTCTACATAAACTGTGTACTCTGCCTACATGTTACTTGGTAAGGTGGACAGGACTTGTGCTATTTAGCTATGTGGAATGAAACTATTGAAGAAACTCGAGTGACTCTACAGCTCGCGTAGCGCCCCGAAAATTTTGGGATTTTTATTAGAGAAATTTTCCTCTTGAGAGCAAAAAAAAAAAAATAAAACAGGTAAACTGTCGGTGAGACTATTCGTCGTCGGAGACTGCATACATTATCGTATCGACTAAGACTCCCCGACGAAACTGTAAAAATTCCCCGACGGGGGGCAGCCTTCCCCGACGGGGGGCCATGGCCCCCTGCCCCCACCTGGCGCCACCACTGGGCCAAAGCAGCACAATGAAATCAGATAAAACAAAGAATGTTTCTTAGAGTGAGGAAATGGCATCACTCCTGCTTGCTTTAGTTCACCAATTGGGTAACAACGCGGTAATTTCATTTGCTAATATTGCAAGCACTTAATGACATTATCGCCAGGATTCTTCTATTGAAATTCTCTTCCATACATTGAAACTAATTTTTTGTTTTACTTTAAATCGTCGTTTGATTGTTATAATGATACAAACTAGGCCAAGACCCTAAGTTAAGCCTCGTTAACTCTCCCACTGTATACCAAAACGTGAAACTACTCCCCAAAGTAGTTATGACCCGAAGAGATACGATGCTTAACGAGAAGCAATCCGATAATCTTGTGATAGAATAAGCAAGAACTGCTGAATGATTTCATCAAGGTTTCACTGTTTCCAGGCCGTTTGTTAATTTGTGCATAATTTAAAACAGTCACTGACATACTAAAATTTTTAACCTAGTATCCGTCTTTTAAGCTCACTTACAGAAAAGGCAGCATGCCATAAATCAAATCCAGTTGTACTCACAGTGTTGTATTAATTTCCAATCCATCCAACGCATTCGTCGAGAAAGTTTCTATCGGGTTTTTAAACAGATGCCTGTGAAAAACATACATCACATTATATACCTTACATGAAATACAGGGCATCTATGCATCTCTGAGATACCGAGAATGCATTTTCGCCTTACTGGCATATACATCTTTACGATATTGAATATGTATCGTTATGATACTAAATATTCATTTTCTGATACTCTGTATGTTTCTGCATGATACCGTCCGTGAGGCAACTCTATGATTAAGCATGCCAACTTCAACCAGTTGTGGGAATACCTCCAAGCAAACCTTCTCGAGTATCTTAAATCTTCTTATTTTAAGTACCCACATAGTTAACATTTTTCGATAAAAGTGACACTTCAAACACTTACACCTCTGTAATGTTTTCATTCGCGAAAGAGTTATTCTGAATGGTGGTGAAATTATTTCCAAAGAGGTATCTGGAAAGTGAAACAGAACTGGACATGAAAAGATCACAGCGCGGTATAAAGCCAAAAGAAAGATTGAGTGAATTGTGTTTTTTTTTTTTCAAAAACAAAAATAAGTGAAGTAACTTTGGTTCAGAATACCCGGGACGAAAGTCGATTGGGATGCCACTGATCAAGGGTGTGCATGGTGCTAAACCGTAGCCGAGGAAATTAGTTTTGGTTTTGAAAGTCACATACCCAACAAATGGGTGCCCCTTAACCCGTGTACCGAGGTATTTCCACCCCCAGAGAGCAATGGAGTTACACACCCGGAACTAAATTCATGTAGATGACGTCACAAACATTATACATGTGGATGATACTTCTGCTCAAAGGTATGTTTGATTAATTCGTGAAAGTCCACGTGTATTCTGTATTTAATCTTTCCTGAAAGAGACTTTAGTCAACACATGTTTTACGAAAGAGCAAAAGGACACGCGTTTTATTGTTAAAGAGTACTCCAAGTAATAACTGCTCACCAATGAACCAAACACTAAACAATTATGAAACCTTCGAGGTACTCCCTCGTAGATCAATCACATGACGGCATCTGATTTCATTACACATGAAGTGTTTCACAAGCCAGGCAAGAAGTAACAAAAACTTCAATTGGATGGAGAATATCAATTTCGAAAATCGTTTTAATTTATGTAGCAGGACACAGGCATACGAGCCAGGGACGAGCGAGCTGCAGCCCCTCAAAGTTATGGCGAAGCCACTTCTCTGTCGTAGATAACTTCTGGTAGATAACTCGGGCAATTTGGTCAGAAGAAATTATTCATGACAAATTCCTCTTTGGCGTAAACGCCTGCAGTCTCTGGAAAAGATATCCTGTACCCCTGTGTTGCGGGATGTAGCGTGGCTGATGCAAAACTCATTTTAGGGAGAGGAGAAGAATGGGAAAAAGTGTCGCCTTCTAAGCGCACGATTTTAATATCTTGCAGTATGGAGCTTTGGGCATAAAATTTGCAAGGAAACGTTTCCTCAGGGAAGTAGACCTACAGACTTTAGGGAGGGGAGGGACGAATGCCATTCTTAAGGCCCACCGTCTGGATCAGGACAGTGGAGCATAGGTGTAGATATATGACTGAAACCAAAGAATATGCAAAAAATCCCTTACATGAACTTGGAGCTGCTACCACTAAAAGCACCGTTTGCAAGACTTTGCAGCTGGTTGGAGTTCAGAAACCTGTTTTAAAAATACATAAGTGAAAGTAAAAACTACAAGTACACAAGACGGATTTGTCTGCACATTGTTAATCTGATAGAAGATAAGAAGGGAGGAATTAAAAAAAAAGACAAGGTGTTTAAAAACCTTGTTGATATTTTGTTTAATAAACTGGTACATGCTTCTTCTGTATTTATGAAATTTGAGAAGAATACTTAAAACGAAACAAATTTTGGAAACAACTTCTGCTTGCTGGTTTGCGCCTTTAATATTATTGGTAGGACCATTTTATGCAGGCATTTGCATATGTATGTAGTGATGGGGGAGGATGGGGATATGAAGGCCAGAATTACCTGTATGAAGAAAAACACCATTCACAATATGCAATCAGATATGACAAACAATGCCTAATTCAAACATGTGATGCTATCAGTTGATTAATTGTTTCATATATGCAGACTTCGGTATGTGTCTCTAGGATTAATCATGACAGTTTTTATATCAAGCAAGTACATTCAAATAGCCTCGCTACAGAGTTCTATAAAGTTGATCAACTTCATTGAAATAGACCACACTGTTCCAAAAAGTTGTTTAACCTTTCTAAATGGCCTCCAGTGTTCTGCAGAGCTGTTGACATAGGCTTATGAGGAGGGGCAGGTGGATACTATGCCCCCAAATTTTTGGAAAACCCCCAAATTTGGACAGAATCATTAGGAATTTGGGAAAGTCCTTATAAAAAAAAAAAGATTAGGGACTCGGACAAAAATTTTGTGCGTACCCAAATCCAAATAGTCCTTTACTCCTTTAGCTGCTTGGCCTCATTCAAGTATCTTGTACTTATCCTAGACACACACAGGTTTTTGAATAAAGATTACCATTGTCTAAATTACTCAAGGTTTTAAAGGGTATCAGGAAGGCATTATTTGATTAAATATAAATAGCACAGAAGTATACTTACACATATTTGAGATTGTAGAGTCCTTCAAACGTGTTTGGACGTAAGAATCGTAATCTGTTCTTATGTAAGAACAACATCGTCATGTAATGAAAGGTTCTATTCCTAATGAATAAATTCTCTGGAATTTCATCTATTAAGTTGTCGGAAAGGTCTCTGGAAAAATAGTTAAATATTTAACTTTGATGTCATGAATAAAGTTTTAGTCACATTTTGCAGTAGTGAAGTTGTCAATAGAGCTTATGCATATGTACGTCACAGTACAGAAAATGCACCCTCTAATGGAGGTAAAAGTGTACCATACCAACTTGCACAACAAATGCAGACAGCTGATTTGAGCACCGGTGGGATAAGTGCCAAATCAGTAAGCCTGCTACGAGCGCGTGTGAAGTCTATGTCGTGCGTACAGTGTTCTTCTTTGTTTACCCTCCAAAGTGACGTCGCGTGACCTCAGTGCATAAGGCCTATATAATCTGTTAGAACTACAATGGATATCGATGTTCTTGATGTATTACATCATAGTTTGAATTTTTTGAATTTCACATCTAAACCAAACATAGTTTGCGTATTATATATTTAGGACATAATATTTTAGGACATAAACTGGATGACATTTTAGATACTTGTTGTACATTTGCACGTGTGAATGTCCAGAAAATTTGAATACATTCAGTAGATGAATTAGCATTTGCTATATATCGGTAGGTAAGCTGGAAATTTGCAAACTTGGAAAGTTTTAATTTCCTTCTTTCACAGATTTTTTCCAGGAAAAAGAAAAGCATGTCCACAATTATTGAATCAGTTTATTGTAATTTCTACCACAAACTATTGAAAAATGCACTTAGGCGGAAATAACGTTACTATCAGCGTAGCTTGCTTATGCGCAACACGATTTTTACTAGGCTTATTTATGTAATATTTGCATGCAATGAAACAATTTGAAAGTGATAGTGTGAAAATTTTGTTTCACTGAGATAACACATACTGAATATGATACAAAATGTTATATTGGACTATTCAAATGGGAATTAAAGTTTCCAAAGAATCAGTAACATCTCTGAGTATGCAGTGTACCTCCAAGAAAGATGTCTGGAAAGAGTATGATAATACTATGTATCTGTTAGAAAGATTTCCCTAAAGAGTATGATAGTACTATGTATCTGTTAGTAGGATGTCCCTAAAGAGTATAATAATATTATGCATCTGTTAGAAGGATGTCCCTAAAGAGTATGATAATACTATTTATATGTTGAAAGGATGTCCCTAAAGAGTATGATAATACTATTTATCTGTTGGAATGATGTCCCTAAAGAGTATGATAATACTATGTATCTGTTAGAAGGATGTCCCTAATGAGTATGATAATACTATGTATCTGTTGGAAGGATGTCCCTATATGGTATGAAAATACAAGGTAAATGTTAGAGGAATGTGTGAAAAGAGTATATAATAGAGGGTATACGTAAGGATGATGTCTCTAAAAAGCATTATAGTTTAGTGTACCTGTTAGAAGGATGTCTCATAAGAGCTTGATAGCACAGTGAATCCATGGCCGTAAGCACATTTTTTGTGCGAGGAGGGTAAGGCAACGTCAGAGGCGAGCTTCATCGTAAATTGACGCGTGGTGTACCAAGAAATCTCTTTGCTAATATTTTTCCCATATTTCCAGAAATCTCACCTCAAGTGCCAAATAAGTTGCATCTTAACAATTTTTATTGTACAATGTCGGACATCTACACAGATCGAGGTGACATAATTTTTTGGAAACTTTCAGGAGCAAATGCCCCTGCTGCCCCTCCCCTACTCCCCCGGCTGCTACCTACGATCATAAGTGTTTTATTCGAAGAATGTCTTGTAATAGTGTCAGAACGTCTTGTAAGAGTGTAACAGTGTGTCCTGTTTGAAGGATCTCTGGGAAGTATTTGCTAATACCATGTATTTGCTAAAAGGATGTTTCCGCAAAAAATGACAACAGGCATGTAGAGTATCTGATATGTTTTGTATGGGTATCATAGTACAGTGTATCTGTTGGGAGGATGTCTTGTAAGTCTGATAATACAATGCATCAATTGGAAAGATTTTTCGTAAGAGTTTGATATTACAGTGTATCTGATAGGAGGATGTCTCTGAAGAGGTCGCGTGGCAGTCTTCTGATTTGGTTTCCATTTAAAGCACTGAGGAAAAATGAAGACATTAAGTTAGGTCTATAAGTCAATTTTGTTTAAAACGTTTGTACTAAAAACGAAAAAGTTACTTTCATTAGTAGATTTTACAGTTAAGAAAGGTTCGATGTAAAATAAATCAGCCTCAGTTATTGGAATGGAAATAAAACGATTCAATAGGAAGACTAATAAATTAATAGAAGTATAGGGAACGTCATTTGTAAATGCTACTGCCGATGAAAATATGGTTAACCTTTGTTAGCCTAGAAAAATCCGAGTAAAATCTCACTGTTTAGAATAGGCCTAGGTCGATTTACGTTTACCTTTTGACTCTACGTTTGTGAAGAATTTTAAGGCTTTGGTCAGTTAGGAATAAAATACTTTTGGTACCATGATTCCTTTATTATTTGACTTCTTTGTTTCACTTTATAAAAGAGTTATTGTTCTATGGCTAAATGGAGGATTAACAACTGGTACGCGTAGCAGAAGTGAAACTGGTGTAAGGTTTCATCAAGATCGTGTTACAAATTATTGACCCATCATGACCGCCAACCAAATCTTGTAATTTGCCTAGAATCCACATATTTTCTTTTGGTAGTAGTAGCATAAGGTGATAACTTACAAACATTGGACTTTTTCCAGATCACGAAAACTCGACGTTAAGACTTCGGTGATCTTGTTAGTTGAAAGAAATCTTCGCAAAAATGAACATGAAAGTATCTTTATTGAAACAGGTTGTGGAACACTGGTTCTGATTTCACACTCAGATTTATAATATATGTCTAGGTTTTTAGTGTATGGGAGTATTGAGATCCAGTTTTGCATTATATCTGTTAGGACTTCTAGAAGGTTCAATTGTAGAATGGATGGTGAATAAAAGGTTCCCCGAATTCTGTCTGAGTACTAAACTGTGTTTGGGTAGGCACTATGATGTTTCTAAGTGCAGATACTCTAATGTTTTGTAGTCAAGGTAATGTTTCATGGTCTGGATATTTTAATGGTTCCTTTCCTTATACCATGTATGGGAAAGATGTTTTCTATTCTTAACTCTGTAATGTTTTATGATCTGAGTAATATGGTGTTTTGGTTTCATTCCTGTTTTACATCAAAAGATACTCTCTTTCTTTCAAGAACTTGTGTTTTTGCCATATTTTTGTTAATCTGTCACTTATTATATATAGCCATCATAGACATACAAGACATACTTGTTTTTGGCTTTATTGCACTGTACATGCGAATTAAATGCCCCTCAGAGTGAAAATCTAGAGTTAATGACGAACGTTATGGTTGACAGGTTTGGTGTAGTTCTGGACAATTACGTGACTATATCAGCTAACATGTCGAGTCTGCGTAGGCTTATTCACTATGTATAAAATTGGAAAATCAGGACTATCTTGAACATTGTTCGATTAAACAAATTCTTCCTACATTTTTTACCTCTGGCTTACTAGACATCTAAAACTGCCTGTTTATTATAATCATAAACTTCAAATAATTCCTAGTGTTGCTATAGGAAATAAGCGTAAACTAGTCCTGTTTTGAGAAATTGACTAAGCAGGTTGTTGGACGTAACATTTCATGCCTTGTCTAGAAAACTGTACATTTAAAATGATAAATGACACAACAACGGCCTGCTGCCGTGAGTTTAACTTGAAGCTGCCCTAGTACTGCTCTTGAATTCGTCCAACCACACAAACTCTCAGCCAATTGATGAATGCAAATTTCATGGGGACAGAAACCGTAGACGGCGATGCTCAGCTTATGTCGGTTGAATAGTTTACAAAGTTTTGCGCTCTTTCTTCTTTTGTGAATGTTTGTAAAGTATCAACGCAAATGCTATCTTGTCATCAAGTGTTTAAGTTTATGATTATTTTGTCTATCTGTCTCTCAATTATCATGGCATCTTTTATATTTCATTTCTTTCTTTTTTACTGTTTTGTTGTCTTGTTGTTGTTTTTGTTCCAATTGTTGTTGTTCTAGTCAGAGTGCTTGGTTAGTTCCTATTTGCTTCTTTCTTGAGGTAAACGTCGTTCAGCGCTTAAAGAGTTTTGAGACAATGACCAGTTTTTATGCAAAGTATCGTACAAATAAACGTTAAAATTATAAAAAAAAGTTAAAAGTAAAATTATATGTATTTTGTGTATTCCCACAGCTCGCCCAGACATATTCCCTTTACATGCAAATTTTAGTGCTTGCTTCAAATAATAAATGGCAGCACAGGGCCTAATTTCAAATTTCCCGGAGGTGTCATGTCAGTGGTTTGAATGTTCGAAGCAATTAATGGCAATAAACAGTCAAAGACGTCAATACGTGTTTTAGGTTAGTAGATTCAGGCAGGCAAGAGAGTACTTTCACTTTCACTTTTAGTTTTTTTCCAAAATAAGGAGAATACCGTTCTCACTTGCAGTCTGGTGATCATAAAATGGGAGTCTAATTATTTTCAAAACTTTTTATGATTAAACAATAGCAGCATTCTTAGAAATTTTCTCTTAGAAATACTTGCACTCATTTATGTTCTTTGTTATGAGTCTTAAGATGCGTTTTTTACATTATATAATGTGTGTTTTATGACATACGTCAAATATGTGTTTCTTTATGTTATATAATTTGGGTTTGTGCCACATGTCTAAGACGTGGGTTTCTATGTTATAAAGGCCTTCATGTTTGCTGCAAGTCATAGATCTAACAATTGTAATTGTATATTACTTCAAGTGCTTTTATGTCAACCATCTCGAATAGTGATTTGATATTACAAAATGAGTATTTTATATCATATTTATAGATGCGTGCTTATATTAAACATGTCTAAGATGTGGCATTAGCCCATCAACACTCGGAATCCGTCCTATAATAGAACCCAGACTTTGTACCTCATATGCTCCCCCTTTTCAAAGCGAATCGTTGCACTGAGTGTCCTTGTAATCACATCTGTTCGAAGTTTTAATTCCCAAAGTCCCCTTCAAAATTCCTGGATAAGCCCCTCATGTTATGTTATAGGTGTTTATGTCACACATCTTGCTGGTGTGGTTCTGTATTATGTAATGTGTGTTTTATGTCGCACGTCTAAGGCCTGCGTTCCATATATTGTTTTATGTTTTATTTTCAGCAACGTCTCTTTACTAAGGACTTTGGATCCAATGACAAAGATTTTCTCCATTTTCTGTATAATGATACAAACAATCAATTAAAAGTCGACGAATTAGTGCTACCTTTTAGTAGAAATATTCTGAAGCATTATAAACGAAACCTGTATATATTGACTTTATTTATCTATGGTTGCTGTACGTAGACTACGAAATTCACTTAATTTTGCAACACAATCTATTCACATCTGTAGCTTTCGCACATACAGTAGTGAGGACAATTAATATTATATTACAAAAATAAATTAATAAATCATTAATTAATTTTCCATAACATTATTTTTTGTAATGGCTTATTCATTGTCAAAGCTGTTTATGCGATTACAGAAACGATTTAGAGATGGAAGCTGGAAAGTAATTGTGGATAACACCTAGATATCAGGAGTCCCTTGCAGAGGTGCTGCATATACAATAATGAAGAGAAAGACTTAAAATGCATCTAGCATAGTTTTATGACAAAGCTCAGCTAATTTTTTAAAACCTTGATAGGGCTCGAAGCCAAGGAGGAGCAGGACAGCAAAGTCTTTTCCCACCAAAAAAGTTTGCATAAAAAATTGCCATTGCCGTAATTAATCTTTTCAACCCCTCCAACCCCCCCCCCCCAAATCATCCATTACAACCTGTCTCGCTCCTACAACACCCTGTCTGGCTAGACAAAACTACTTACACCCCACTGGCTTTCTGTATAGATCTGTAAAAGAACGGTGGTATGCTGCGTAGGCGGTTACTTTGAAGCGTACTATGGATGGGAAAGAATAAATGTAGATTTATAAGTAAGATACTTGTAACCTGTTTTTCCACCAAATTCTCCTTCATATATTTCTAGAGGTCAAACTTACAATAGATTATTTACTGAAAAGAGTGGGCAAAAAGATGATGATATGAGTGAGCATGAAGTATCAATCTTAGCTTAATGTCATTTAGAGCAAAATAACTTGCTACTGATGCAGCTTTTACTTAGATCGAGTCATCAGGTCCAAGTTTAGACCTGAGTGGTCCTCACACCTTCCTGTTCATATATTAGTAAAGCAGCGTCAGTTAGTGATACCAAACTTCCCTGCGTAGCCTGGCGAACACGTTTTCCTTAACTGGAGAGATAACTTTCAAAGCTATAAACAGGCCCATTTGCACATAACTTACGCTCAGTGGGTGGCTATATAGGATGCAGAAAAGAGAACCTGTTTGGCAAGGCCTTGTGCGAAGCTTTCCGACTCCCACTCCAGAATATGATTTACTTCACAGTTTTTTCAAGTAAACTGAAATCACATATCTTCGTTGTGATACTTAAAACTATCATATTTTTAATATTACAGGAACTTTTCACAACAAAACTCGTATAATATTAAAGCAGTTCACAGGTTTCCCTGGTTAACATATCCCTGTCCAATATTTACTTGTAACAAATTCAAAGTGGAGGCTGATTCTGCAATTTGTTCGGCAATTTGAACATTAATTTAAATTATGACTTAATATTAAGAGTCTCTTAAACTCATGGGGAACCGGAAAGCGGAAATAGGTCTTTCGCGTCCATCCTACTGGTCATTACGATACTGTCTACGTAACGCAACTTACGGTACGTAAAATCTTCATATGGAAACGCACCCAATCCTCATGGCTTGTACAGTAACGAGATGTTAGGCCACACCATATAATTTTTTCTACCTCCACAGGTATTCTTAATAGGTGTCATCTCGAGTAAAAATTGAATCATCGAAAAATTCACAGATATGCCACAAAAATGAGAAAATGAAAATGAGAAAAGGTTTACAAAAATAATACACAACTAGTAGTTGATACATTTTACTTACAAGTATCTTAGATAAGGATTACTAACAAAAGTGCCATCTTCTAATTCATTTATCTCATTTTTGTTTAAATATCTGGAACGAGAAGGTATGTTCAAAGAAATCATAATGATGTATTTACAAACATAAGATATATCTTATGTTTGTTTCAATCATTAACTTTCTATAGTTATTAAACGACTCTGTGTGACGTTTCTCATTGTCTCAAATGCTGAAAATTCTCATACAGTAAAAGTCTCCAACGGACTCTCTAAACCCCCCTCCTATTTCAAAAATAACTGTATTAAGCACCTGACAGACACGGGCCTGAAGTTTTAATTGCTCACATCCTTATTCTGTTGGGTATGTTACTGTATTTGATATGTACAAATTATAGACCATTTGGAGTGCCTATATTAGGTATGTGTAATTTGAGTCTGTTGCTCTCATATAAAGCCAATAAGTGAAATCACAAATTAATTCGATTATGTTTTTACCAAACCTAAAATGACGTTTCCCGACAAAATTGCACTTCCCTTAATTTTCGGTTTACAATTGGAGAATTAAGCCGAACGCACACGGACTCGTCGGAAAACGCAAGACACGGAACAGAAAACACGTTTCGTGCATTTCAACGTCCATGTGTGTTGGACAAAAACAGAAAACATTGTTTCACGAAACAAAAATGTTTGTTTTGCGAAACAAGAGTTTCGGTCTACCGTGTGCGTTGCGTGTTTCATGTTTCGCGAAACAAGTTGCGAGTCACAACCAATCAACGTACAAAGATTGTTCACATGATGACAAAATGGTGACCTACATGGAACCCTCTTGAACGTCTTTGCTTCCTTATGCAGAAAATTTTTAGCCTTATTTGGTCGAAATGGCCATATATTTTCGTTGTTTCTTTCTCAGAGTATTCGAACAAGAAAATGAAGGCCAAGACAGTAAAAAATTGCTAATACTCTTCAAAAACGTGTGTTTTCCACGGACTTTAATTCTTGACTACGTTCATGAAGGTACTGCCTACCACAGTACCATTCTGCTGCTTAAAATGTTGTCGCTGAACGCTCCCCAAGGCCCGTAGTCAGGAATTCTGGCATGGGCAGGGAGACAGCATTCAGGCTTCAAAGGGGGAAATTGACTTCCTGTACTATTTATAAACGCCCTTGCCAATCAATATTTCTAAAGGCACGAGAGTCTGTACGGAGACAGCCCGGCATTCTGGTTCCTACTCCTCCCTTCCTTGCCGTTGTGCCGTAGAGCGAAATTAGAGCCGTGTCTGTTGCCAGAAATCTGAGTGTAACTGCTAGTCTATCTGCGGGAGGCATGTTCCGTCGCATGTTTTTATATTTTAGCTGATAACTGGTGCGTACGGTTCTTCTCCGATTCCTAGTCTCAAGTAAAAGCAGTGGTGACTGCCAGGATTTGGCCGACACTGAGAAAGGCTCATGATTGTGTGCGGGAGTAGCCCGAAGCTCTTACAGAGGCAACGGGTTTGGTGAAACAATGTCGACAGAGGGTGAAGAGGGACTGAAAGAAAACCTTGTGCACAATACCATTCCCCTGCAGGGTACATTTTGCATAGTATCCTTATATACTTGAAGTACCGAGCTGTGTGATTCCATTATCGAGGATATCTGAATTCCGTAAATGTGTAAGGCGTAAAGCGTGCAAAGAATATGTGGCACACATAATTGGAATGTGCACTTATTTAGTGGAAAATATCAACTGTTGGGGCAATTGACCCCTATCGGGGAATGCATAGTCTATCTTGTCCACCCCGTCTGCCCGATGAAATAGTCAAATCTTCCTCGACGAGTCGCTTACCGTACTGCACGACAAACATAAGAGAACATTAACAAGGGTGTGCGAGAGGAGACGAAATTCCCTCGACCTTATACATAACACTGTGTAGTCTACTTTATGGTTACTTTGAAAGGTGTAATAGACTTGTACTATTAGCTATATTAAAGGAAACTATGGAAGAAACTGAAACAACAAAATCTCTAGTGTGAAGCGGGCCGAGAATTTTGGGTTCACACTAGAGAAACTACATTATTGAGCAGATGAGGGCAAATTTAGGTAGCTTGTCACCGTCGACGACTGCATACTTTATAGTACCGACTTAGGCCCCGAAAGTGGAAAAATTCCCCAACTGGGAAGGGTAACCTTTCTCGATGGGAGGGCATGGCCCTGCCTCTATCCAGCGCCACCCCTACCGCCGAAGCTTTCAGCGCTTCTTTCATGAGTCTACCTATCATGTAGATTACGACAAGCAATGGCTGGGACAGCTAGATAGTTACTTTCTGTACAGCCGAATTTTGTTTCGCGCTTAATTTTCGTTTTCGTGTGTGCGTTGACCTTTCCCCATGTGCGGGTACACCAACGAAAACACGAAACAAGGGCGAAACAAACTTATTTCGTGTTTCGTGTTTCGTGTTTTCTGACTTCCGTGTGCGTTCGGCTTAAGCCGACACTATTCAACATGTCGTTGTCTCTTTTGTTTTAAAGTAGGGTTTTAATGCCAGGAATACAAGCAACCGATCTCCTTATAGCAAGAGAAGTTGCCAAATTTCTGCTAAGCAGCCGTTGGGGAAGAATACATGTAAACACGAGGAATTTTCTTGTAGATGCGTGAAGGTGGTATCGTTACTGGACCTTTCTGCACAAAAATGTACTCTTTCAAATAAATGCATCTGGCTCTCTCATCCTGCAAGTAACATGTAGTGTTTCATGCAGTCTGTATATTTTAATTTAACCAGTAACTAGGATGCAAGTAATTCAGGTATGTAGGCATTGTTTTGTTATTGTTTGTAACCTGAGTGGAAAAGAACAACGTTGTAAAATAGCCTTAGGTGATGGGGTTGGGGTGATGGGGTTGGAGGTGATGGGGTTGGTAACATGGGATATCTCAGTAGAACAAAAGAAAGGTGGGTTTTGAAAAAAAAAACGGGTTTCAGAGCTACTAATCAGCGTGCCATTTAAGTAGGAAAATCGAAACTTTACTCACAGCAATTGTAGCAACTTGCAGCGAGAGATTGCTCCAATTGGAATTTTCTGTAGTTGGTTATTACTCATTTGCCTGGAAAAAAGTTTTCTCTGTTTAGACATTTTGCATGAAAATGCCTAAAGAGCAACGGTAAATAAGCAAAACATCTCAAAGATGAGAAAAAATGTATATACAGCCGTTCACTTTTTCCACACTCTTGTTATTACATAATTTCAAAAACCATTTAATTAGCGGTAAGTATAAATGTTTTAAAATGCTTTTGTAATTGGACTATTGATGTGATATCCTCCTTTAATATAAGCTATTATGAATTACTGATCGTTGTTTGGTTGAAAAAGGGGTTTTCACAATCTATAACTCGTCAGTTGACAGTGAGGCGATCCCACTTCATTTTAGCCCGCTGAACTTATGTTTTCACGGCATAGGTTATAATTATGGTTTAGCACAACTTGGGAAATAGGTCAGAGAGAAAGGGAGGGAAATGATATTAAAAATTCCAATCCTGTGAAGTCGGTGAATTTCCATGAAGGTTGTTCTTAAGTTGCTGCAATACTTCATTTCATATATTTGTTTTATCACAATCTCAAGAAGTACAGTAACGTATAAAAATATTTACATTATGCAATGCATGAATGTAAGTCATCACGAAATTGTAAACCCAAAGGGCTTATCTAGTAGAGTGCTCCTCAGGAAATAAACAGTAGCAGACAAAATACATTTAACAAAAACCAAACACCCAACCAAACCACCAACCACCCACCAACACAACCGCAAGCACCCATTCACCTACGCGTGCACCCATCCCCTCGTCAGAGTGCACACAGCACGGGTGCACCCATCTATCCACAAATCCACACACACCAGCATCCATCCTTACACCCAGCACACCCAACCAGACACCCAGCAATGAGTGTTTTAACTTAACTAGAATACCCCTAGACTTCAATGTATTTGATCAAAGTGAAAATTTGGGGATATATAGGTTACTAAAGTTTGATATAAGTTTAACGTTAGGTAAAAAAATGGGTAGTTAACAAGTTCTGGTCATTCAAATAAAAACAGTACTTGTTCATGCATAATGGTAATATTATAGTCAATTCACATGTAGTTTAAACTAGGCTGTATAAGGTTTCAAGAAGAAGAAACAGTTAAATGAACCAGATGTTAGATTAATACTAAAATGTTCATGTCTTTGTATTAATTTGTGGCAAATAGTTTTAAGATAGTTGATAATATTTAAAGCGTCAAAATATATTGTATCAATACTAAGATAGGCTTGGTAGAACAGCTCATTCAAATCTAGCCTGAGTAAGTGGAGATCAAGCGTCTTTACTTCAAAATGAATTTAATTCACTAATCTAAGCAGGAGGTTTGATATCTTCAGAAATGTTAGTACAACACAACACAAAATGTTCTCGACGTCATCATGACGTCGAGAACATTTTGTGTTATTTTGCGGTTACGTCTGATTCTTCAAAAAATTCCTGTTCATAACTGTACCAGTTATAAGATTTATAAACTAAACTGGAACATATTCTTGATCTGTATACTGTCCACTGTAATAAATAATTCCTGTCTTTGTATTAATTTGTGGCAAACAGTTTTAAGATAGTTGATAATATTTCAAGCGTCAAAATATATTGTATCGATACTAAGATAGGCTTGGTAGAACAGCTCATTCAAATCTAACCTGAGTAAGTGGAGATCGAGCGTCTTTAATTCAAAATGAATTTAACTCACTAACCTAAGCAGGAGGTTTGATATCTTCAGACTACAACGCAACACAAAATGTTTTCGACGTCATGATGACGTTAAGAACATTTTGTGTTATATTGTAATTAAGTCTGATTCTTCAAAAATTCCTCTTTATAACTGTAGCAGTTATAAGAGTTATACACTAAACTGGAAAATTTTCTTGATTTGTATTCATTCCTACATCTCTAATTCCTCTGAACAAAGACTGTTGAAGAGCATTTCATAGCTTATCGTTTTTGAACAACAAATGTATTAAGTACTAAGCTAAAGTTGTTCCCGTTCTCGAAAATGTTGTGTAAGAAGCCTATTGATTTAACTCACATGTTACTTATGCTACACCAGCTACGTAATGGTACTCATATATTTCTTATGCTACATAATGTCATTCACTCGTTACATATGGTTGACTTTCATGTTACTTATGCTACATGAGTACTTACGCTTCATGATTTTCTTCACATGTCACTTGTGCTATACGCTGTTGCTTTTTCCCTTCTATGTTACATGATGCTGCATGTTTTGACGGACATCTTACTTCTGCTACATGCATACTGTTAGTTACGGGTTAACTACCCAGCATGGTGCTACTTAAATGTTACTCATCCCATAAAATGTGTCTAAAGTGCCACATATGCTACCTGATTCTACTTACATGTTAGTTATGCTACAATTTGGAGCGAATGCACCTTCTTCAATTTCACTTATCTCGTTGTTGTCCAAATATCTGTTAAGTTATATTGATAAGGTATCAAATCTTTGTGTTAATCAAGTTTTTTTTTGTAAGTACCTTAACATGTACACTCTTAATAAAGGTTCTTCAAAGCAGCATTGTTAGTCATCAAAGACGTTTTGCTATTCAAGGCGATGCATGTTATGAGTACTTAAAATTGTTGTGGCTAATTACTTTTGAGATTGTACTAATTTCTGTAATTCCTTATGGCCCTAATAGTGGACCTCATTTTTTTTTAGATTGGTAGTTGCAATGTAATTAATATTATACTAGTCTTTTGTCTCATGTCGAGTCTTATTTTTAGACGATTCCAAAACTGTGAGACATTTGATGCTCTATGTAAATAATCACTAAGCCCAGCAGGCATTGTCAGCGTATAATGACTAAAGAAATTGCATTAAAATGTTGTGTAAAAGATTTAAATGTGAAATGTAAGGCATCTTTATTAATGTTACTCACATCACTTGGAGTTGATGACACGAAGTAAATGTATTGTTTGGTATTCTTCGAAGATTGTTGTACTTCATTGATCTTTGGATAATAATTAGGGATAAATACTTCAGTTACCGTAACTTATTTAATTTATTTATTAAATTTTAATTAATGAGTGATAGAGACAATTTATGTTTACGTAGCTTCTCACTGTTGTAACCTGTAACATATATAACTACGAACAACAGCTAACATGGATTTGTATTGCTTCATTGTAAAATGAATGGGATGCGAAAATCAAACACATTGTTTTTAGAATGGATTGTTGAAAGTTCTTGTTCTTGTACCTTGAAACACAACATAAGAGTGTAATATAAAACTTCATTAAGACTTGGTTTTACTCACAAACTTGTCATGTTACCATTTCCCAGAAAAGCGCCTTCTTCTATTTCGCTAATCTGGTTGAAGTCTAAATTTCTGTAAAGTTGGAAAATGTCACAGTTTTCTCTACCTGTAGTCTATCTATTTTACCTTTTGTTTATTATGACGATATCTTCAAGGATAAAAGTCTTATTCCTCACTGTCGACAGTATTTGCCAAAAACAAAAACAAAAAACAAAAAAAAAAAACAAAACAAAACAAAACAAAACAAAACAAAAAAAAAAAAAAAAAAAAACACGTTACGGTCTTTTTACCACTAAGCTTGACTTACGTACTTTGAACAGGATTTGAGTCATGTTTTTTGCTTTGCACCGTCGATATGTGACGTATCTTTGCCCCAATTCTGATGCTCTCGAAATGAAACATCATTTGAAGAGTATAATGAGACATATACACAAGTGACAGTAGGTCATTATTCAAATAATTTGTGTGTGTGCCATTCAGCATTGTCGTATGTGCAAATGTCTGAGGTAAATATTGGTTTTAAGTGTTACTTACAAATTTGTCAGTAAAGGACACGACGAGAATGCCATCTTGGGAATTCTTCGAAGGCTGTTGTAGCTCAAATTCCTGAAAACAAAAATACGAAATAGCTTGAAAGTGTGGCTAATTATGTAACAACCCACTCATAGCTCATAAACCTGTGAACAAATGTCCACTTCATAACTTGAAAGTGGGGCTTATTAGGTCCCTCGGCAAGATAACAGGAAACTAGTATACCAGTCTGCTTACAATTAAGAAGATATCCATAATGTTAACATTGTTTTGTGGCTTTTTAACTAAAGTTCTTGTTAAATTGCCACCTTTAGAATAATGTACCAGGTAATTTTAATATCGCTTGAAAATTTGAGCAAGGAACTACCGATCGTGTCAAACGTTCTTTCTCTTTGATTTGAAAAATACTTTATCAAGATTGCGAGGTATACTTACAACTTTTTGACACTTTGTGGTAACGGAGTAGGGACGGAGGATAAATTTCGATGAGCACAGTCCATTTTAGTAAAAGATGGGTCACATTTACAAACAGCTTTCTGGCCACATACCTTCTGATCTGTGAGGTAAAATTAGTTGACCAAAGACACCCGGATCAGTTTGCTAATGAATATGATTTATGCTAGTAAGTCAGTTGCAGGAAACTTTGTTTCCAGATTTGGTAACTATTTGACTGCATTCTCAATTTTGTTTTCAGCGTGGAGAATTCCCTAGCAGCTTCTTCCTTCATATAGAATTCTGGCAAGATTCTGACAAGCTATATCAGAATCTCTTCAAATCATGTTACATAGAGGTGTTTTACCGACCTGACGTGATCGCACGTCTCTTTGGTTTTGAAGGGCAAACGCAAACGTACATTGTGTCACAGTACTGACAGTAGTATCTATGGTTGCGCCTTGCGCGTGTGCTGTAAATACGCCTACTGCCTGTGTGTTTTGCCCTTCACTTTCGGGCAATCTCAGTCCCGTGATGCCACATGAAATCCCTCTATTGGCCCAAACTTTGTTATAAACAAAATTAAAGTTCCTTATTAAGGAGTTGTAATGACAGTGAGTACTTTCACTGTGCGGGTGCACATCAACACAGTCACGAGTACACCCCCCTCATGGACAATAAGTGACAAGCAGTATGCACCCACACCTCCACAGAGTTACCATCACATTGCCACAGGGTTCCAAGAGTACCCAAACATTCACAAATATTAAGGAGTACACCCAAAGTGACCCCGCCACAACGCTTATCCCGACATTGCCAAAGAGTCAAACTAGTACCCCTACGTTACCACGAAATTAATTCGACCACACCCAGCTTGATATGAAGTCACAACCAGTACCCTACATTAATAGAAAGTCTAAACGTGTACTCTCACATTGCCATAAAATCACAACGAGTAGCCCCATGTTGAAGCACTAAGCCCAAGGAGTACGCCCAAACTGACACACCTACAACTTACGTCTCCACATTGTCACAGAATAAAGCTAGCGCCCCCACATTGCCACAAACTTTAGAACGCAAGGAAGTCTTGGCCGGGTAGGGATGAGGCTACAGCCCCAGCAACTTCTACTTTGAAGTTTTTTGTCTTTAATCTTCCAAAATTGCTGTTGTAAATGTCAAAACACTGTGAAAATGAATGGTACTTTAGCCCCATAACTTCAGAGGTGAATGATTCACCCCTCCTCCAATATTAGAAACCTGGCGAAAGGCACCTCAACGAGGACATCAACACTGACACAATATTGTGACAACGAATGTACCCACATTAGTAACACAATGTCCAACGACTACACCGACCTGGACACATGGTCCCAATTAGCATCCTCAATTTGACTCCAAGTCTCAACAAACACTTCCATAATGACTGTAACCATGCTACAAATAAACTCCACCAATCCCCCTTCTAGTTAATAATGGCTCTGAAGAAAAGTGTGAATTTTCGAGAATAAAATAATGCCGAAAGTTTAGAATTTACTTCAAGTAAGTTAGTGCACTAACTTCTTCCACTAATTTTGGAATCCGCTTTTCAAATTTTACCTTTCTTTTATACTGCTGGTGTATTCCCATGTTACGAACCCCATCACCTAAAGCTATTTTCTCACCACAAGAGGACTCTTTTCTGCTCAGGTTACAAAAAAGAACACAATAGTGCCAGTTCGTTACCTAGTTCTAACTGACTGGCAGTGTTGTAACGAGTCACTCAATTTTGCAGTCGAGTCGAGTCATTACTACTTTAAATGTGACTCGAGTCGAGACTCGAGTCATTGTATAATTTCTATGTGGAAAGTTATGATACAATTGCTCGAGTCATTTCCCTAATAAAAATTAGTGACTCGAGTCATGACTCGTTACAACACTGCTGACTCTTTCCATGCACAGGAAGCCTCTCCAGAACCAAAGAACTGTATGAGCTGTTCTGAAGTGGCTAAATTCTGTCAATTAATTCACTAGTCTGTATACTAATTGTATTTTATGATATTAATAGGGTCATAACTGTTCAACTTTAGACATTTATTGAAATAGAAGTGGTAAGTAATTAAAAGGATGGTCTAAGCTCGAATCTGGTTTGAATATATTAGAGGTGTACTTATTCTTAACAATCTAGTTAAATTTCCATAGAAATCCGATGTGTGGTTCTCAAGATATTAACAGATAAAGTCGTCACATTTTCAACACAAAGTGAACTTGAAGCAAGCACATATGATGTCATACCCTCACATTAACGAGCAGACTTATTGTTTTTCTTTAAACTTTATCACCAGTTTTCTCCTCAACATTCAAATGTTATGAGGATGAGATTGCATGAGAGGAATGGGAAAATTACAAACTACACAATCCCCATGGGGAGGTCCTATCCCTATTAACTGAAAAAAAAACAAAGGAAACAACAAATCATTCCTTATCAATGTGAGGAAGTGATATCAGGGAGCTGCCTAGTAATATAACTCCCACTTGCCTCAAGCTCACTTTGGGTCTCAAAATGTAGTAATTTTTTTGGCTGATATCTCGAGTAATACAAGTCTGATTTGAATGAAAGTTTCACCAAAATGCATACATTTAGTTCCTCTTTTACATATGAAAGTAAATTTTGCTTAAACCCTTTTTTTAAGACCTGGTAATTTTATAGAGCTGACTTCTTTCGTTTTTCTTCGTAGGACAGAAATAGCTGGATAAAGTGTATAACACTCTTACACGCTAGAGTCAGAAACTGACTTGATCACTATGCACTGTTATTTAAATCACTGAGTATATTATCATGTTTCATAATTCACCTGAAAGTAAAATCTGTGGTACCATTACAGCAAAGGCAACAAACAGAAGAAAACGCATGACGTTACAGTTAAGAGCCACTATGATATGGCCAGTTGCAGTCAATGAAAGTAAGATCTGAAATACAAAAAAAAAAAAAATGTAAATGACATCTTACCAGAGAATTATTTTCTTATTAAAGTATGATCACAGAAAGAATACAAAACCTGCATTACAAGCATCAATAGGCATAAAAGATAAAGTTAAGGCAAGCCTCCATTGAACATGGTCTAAACGAAAAGGAAAGAAAAATAAACTAAACTGGGGAAAGTAGCATGAAAAACATATGTAGGTTCTCTCGATTGTATGAGATAGGGAACAAGCGAGTAATCCTTTCATATGTTATTAGTATTTTGGAGTATCCCTAAATTAAACTCTAGGAAGAAGAACGTTTAAGGTTCGGCTAGTAATATTTCTTTTCCCCTTAAGTATTATCAAATTAGTGAATTAGAATGGAGAGATATGGGACAAAATAACTACGTATCCAGGCTCTAGTTACGATATGATGTATGCCTACACTCGAAAAAGCCTATTCAAATTTGAATAGAATCTTATCAGAGGGGCACTGAATAGGAAAACTAATCAATTATTTGAACAGATTGGTTTCAGAAATGATTATAATTGATTCATTTTTGAACCGGATCTTATCAAACTTTTGAATATATTTCCTATTCAGTATCTCTTTGAATAGACACTTTTCAGAGTGTAATTTGGCTAAACAACTATGTCAGTGTCAGATTACAATAAAAATTGTTTCCATACCTGTATCTTCAAGCAAAGCGAGCAAACTTTTGTAGAGTTGTTTGACCATCCAACTATCCAAGTTATTTCAAAAATGATCAAAATACACTTACCACGAACGACGAAAATCTTCAGTATCTTGTTTAAAGAAACGTATTAAATAGAATTACGATCATTCCATTCACGCAAAACAAAGCATACTATTAATTATTTCCAAAATTTTTGGATTAAAGCCTTTAATGGGTTGTTGATATTCACATGACGTTAACACTCCAAAGCTTCACTCGGTTCTGATAATTCTTCAGATATGCATTATTTTACTTGGCACTGTGATGACAAAAGGAAACATCTATCACTATTAATACAAAACCGAAAATAAAAATGGAAAGGTCATCCGCCCGAAACACGGAACACGAAGGAGCTATTTTCCAATGGCAGAGGGCTCACTTGAACAACGATTTTTTCTATACAGCTTATTCGCAACGTAATTGTATCCCAAGAGCGTAGTTAATATTTTAATCCCGCTTCTGAGACCCCTCATAACGAATGTCAACTCACTGGAGTGACTTTCCCTCCATCTTATTTGTGTATGGGCGTTTTTCTTTTTTCTTTTTTGTTTTTTATTTTTTTATCATGTGGCAACATTTTGTTACTGCTGAATTGTTTTTAACTCATCCAACGTAGCGAACAGAGTTATTCCCTGTGGCGTCACGCGATTTGGATTGCCCGGCATTGCCGGGCACAACACAAGAGCAATAACCGTACTTTCAGGACACACACATGCGCACGGCATGACCGTACACTACTGCTACACAATGGACGCTTGCCCGGCAAAATGTCTGACAACCAAAGAGACGCATGATCACGTGACGTCGATGAAACACCTTTATTGGTTTGTCTTGAAGAGTAAGTGGGGATTTTTGTTCTGAAACATCGTTATCGTGTAAGGGGATGAACCACTGATTGAAAGAATTCAAAGATATGTCAGGAGAAGGTTGGACATGTTTCTTTGTACGGCTGCTCATGATTGAAGATATATTTGATAATGCTGAGAGGAACACTTATATGATATGATGTTGAGACATGTATTACTGAACTCATGGTTATGTGAGTGAATAATCAGCAATTGGGAAAATTATTAGTAGAATGCGCCACCCACAAGTTAGGGAATTGACATGAGAGTGCCACTCTTATTCCGACATAACGGAAACGAGCCTGTTGGGACTGCTGCCACAAGAAATAACCTCCTCAGTCGCTAGCAGGGGCGGAGAATCAGGGGGTTGAGAGTTTCAACCCCCCACTTTCAAAGAACTTCCCCATTGACTTTGTGCTTTTCACACAGTACATTTTTTGAAGGACTGTCAAAACCTCACCACTGTTGAGAAGAAATCTCTGGTCCCTCAAGACAGTAGGCAGGGGCAGGAGGTTAAATGAATTGCCACCAGAATGTACGGTACCTCTTTTACCGAGATAAAGGGCACAAGATTTAGAGCATTGTCATCAGAGTGCCCCTTTTCCCCGAGACAAAGGGCACAAGGTTAGGAGTACTGTCATCAGAACCCCCTTTCCCGAGGTAACGGTGGAGGAGAGCCAAATAGAGTATATATTTCTGAAATGAAAACTGATGAAAAGGACACTACTTTTTATTTTCTATAAAATTAAATTTAGATGACTTGTTTCTACATCACTTCGGTCATTGAATACCGAGGAAGATTCTTCGGCAGACATCAAGAACAGAGAATCAAAATTTGATCTTATTGGTATTTTTATAGTCACGTCGTTGTGGTATCGCAACATTCCTGATGTACTTTAAGAGAGAATAAATTTGAACCTGTATTTGGCATAATTCGCATCTACAACCGCAGTTAAACAATATAAGTCTCCCCCCCCCCCCGAATCCCTGAGGTATTTAAAGAATTAAAACCATTAGAATGAAACATTTGGTTATCTTAAAACTCATAGGATGTGCACTAAACGGATAAGGAGAATCACATTTTGACCATTTTAATAATAGCCTCAATCAGAATAGCAGGTCATTTTTGTGATGAAGGGGGTTTGCTTGTGGGTGGTTACTGTGGTAATAGAAAGAATGTACGAACTATGGGATACGCAAGATGTTCTGCAGGAAGTATAATGACGAAACAAAATTAGAAACGGGTGCACGCGAAGTGCGCCGAAATATATAGTAATTTATTGTAGTCAATTGTTTTTCTTTATTGTAAAAATAATGTTTGAATGCAATATTATCCGTTACATCAAAGACTCTTCTGCTTACCCCAGCCATTTATTCTTTGTTTTATGTTTCATTTTTGTCGATGGTTGGGGACAAGGTACCCCTCAAGCTTTTCATTACTGTGGAAATGAGTTTCGAAAACACATATTAAAGCAGAATTTCGTAAGAACGATGAAAGGTTGAGGGTGATGGTGTGCAATACTTTTCCAAAATAAATGAAACGTTATAATGGGTAGTTCTTACAGACACATGGCCATAGGCGTCCCCATTAAAAAAGAATGTTAGGGAAGCGAGTTTTATTTGAGGCTGCATTTTTGTATAGGTGTGACAGGCGAAGCATTCAACCGCTAGTGCCGAAGCCAAAGGGGCTGCGGAAGGAAGGTCCTCCCTGAGAATGTTTCTTAAATTTGATGGATTTTGAGGCCATTCTGGACCATATCTAGAGAAACTCCCCTGTCCCAGGTATAATTTGAAATGCTAATGAAAGTTTTCTTATCACGGTTGCAAATTTCGAGTACTAACCGTAGGTCAATTATGAGGATGGTGATGATTGGTGGAGAAATTAAACAGCAGGAGTTGCAAGGGTTTGAAGTAGTAATTTACTCAAGCACTGATCCTAAAGAAAGTAAAAATGAAGCAATTCCACACCTACTTCTGTTGAGCTCACAGGAAGCAAGCCGAAAAACTTATGGGGTCACCAGTAGATTTCTGAACTGAGCATGCAAGGATTCATGGTACGTTTAATGACATAGGCTACATGTAGTGCTCTGAGTATGTGACTCTTCTTGTGGAACTTCATGTACAGTCATAAAAGTGTGGCGGGGAGCCAACATCCACATGCTTTGGAAGAAATTTTAAGTAACACACCTAACATAGTTTTCAATTACAGTTGCCCCTTGCCTCCCCACCTTTGAACTCAGTCACCGTATTACGGTTAGTTTTCAATACGGGTGCGCCCGAAGTGCGCCAAGAAAAAAATGCTGGTATTGTTATGATATTTAAAAACACGTTTTCCTTCATTTAACGTTGCAAAATTTACCATAATATTAAAAATTGCCTCCTAATTTCTCTTGTCCTTCTTCCTTCCGTTCATTTTTTTTATTAATTTATTATTTTTTAAGGTCGGAAAAAGGGGGCAAGTGCTTCCTGCCCTCCGTAATCCCACCTACGCAGACACGTGAAACATAGTATAGGCTTGGATTGCAATTGGTGAAGTCGGTATTCATGCAAGAAAGAGCGTTCAGTTAGAAAATTCCAATCAATGAACTGGCAGACTGGTAAGTAATGAAAAAAAAAAAAGAAATTTGTCGAGACCTGCCTGGCCATGCAGCTGGCTGTAGTATAAATAATATACTTTAAGATTTAATGTATTTACGGGCTACTTCCAAAACTATAAAGAAAGAAAAATCACTTTGTGTGAGAAAAATTAGGACTTAATTCATGCATGTCAAGTGACGGGAAAACGTTTTTAAGGCCACTAGCTCGCATGGATATGTGGTTCATCATTAGCGGGCCGTTCTCAAGGAGAGGCCTACGAGGAAGGGGTAAGCCTCCCCTTTGAGTTTACTTTCAAAAGAGGGGTTATACACACATGCAACTGGTGGCATTCTATTCATTTTCCAACCGTTTGCCTAGACCTGAAAAGGTGTTGCACCAGTTTGCAGGTTTTGTCCAATTTTTCAGGTGAAGCAATTTAGGAAATGCCATATGCAGGAGCCGCTGACATTTCCAAATATTTTCTATATTGCCGATATTGCCGAAAAACCTTTAAATGAAGACCATTTTGATAATTTTCACGAACTCACAAAGCGTATTTTCTCTCCGATGCACAAAAATACCGTATCTTTCTTTGCCATCATTATATTCGGATATTCTTAAAAAGGTGTCTTAATTGACCCCCTGGACGTGCGCTTTGTATGCTCGATGAAAAGTACGTGATCCTACATGAAAAATGGCTGATGACTTTCCCTTTTTTACAAAATGATTGAAGACCAAACTAATTAATTCAGATAGCATATATCAGTGACTTTTTCTTTGTTTTTAACAATTATAACAGAATATGTTCTTAAATACAAGTTTGAAGAAATGCGATTTGTTCTCGATAAAGAACTTAAAGATTTTCAGAACGTTTGATCCATGCATGGTTAACAATTTTCTTAAAAGTACCCGTGCTTCTAACGTCATCATAATTCACAATTATTTTATGTAAGAAAATGTTTAACCTACAGCAAGTTTCAAGTTTATTTTTCACCTCAGAACACTAGCAGTTAACATTAATGCACTACACAGCATATCAAAAAACATAACAGCATTATAGGTGAAAGGAGCCAGAGGGAAACAGAAATGCTTTTACTAAGTCTAGCCCCCTTAAAAAAATCATACTATATAAAAAAAAGCCAAAAGATAAGAAAATTACGAGGGGAACAAAAGAACATTTATCAAAACAAAAACGGTTTTAAAGCCAACCTTAAATGTTTGAAGTGTCGAGAAGAAGCTGTTTATATTTGACTTTAAAAGAATAGGGAAGTATGATCATGAAGGGAATTCCACAAAACAGCTCCGGGGTGTCTTACCTGGGACTTGGTGAGACACGTTCATTTGTACTAGTTTGCAGTTCTTTTCGACTGTCCTCGGTATTTAGGATCCCGCTTTTGTGGGACGAAAGGATGTACGAGTATTTTCTTTCGGTATATGTCAGAGATTCCGTCCGGAATTCTCAGTGCATTTAGCCTGCGTCTCATTTTCCGAAGAAAAAAAATGAAAGGGAGAGGGGTAGGTGGTTCACTATCTGACGTTACCTAGTCGGTGAACTGTTATATTTTTTTAGGGAATATTGCCCGATTATGTTAATATGATCCAAGCAAAAGATTTTTAATTATTCCACCCGTTTGGAGGAATATGAGTCGTTCTGAGATTGACAAATAAGAGGTTATGAAAACCAACTAGAACGGTTTCTGTTCTTCGCTCTGTGGGCAGGGACGTCATCAGCAGTAGTCTTTTGTACTTTAGTACTAAGGTAGGATTTGTCATCTTTTATAATGCAGCTATGAGCGCATCAAGTAAGATATCGTCATAACTTTCTTCTGTTTCGTTCGACTCCTGGTCTGGGGAAAGCCTTGATTTTACAAGTAAATCTTTGAGATTTGGTGCCCTTTTATAGACTATAATAGGACGGTCGGGAAACAGACGGAACAGTTGCTGGTCACCTGCAATTATATTCCAGTGCTTTTATAAAGCTTGCTTTAGGTGCCTCGTTTTAATGTGTGGCGTGTAGGTTGTTTTGGAAACGAGTGGTGGCGCTGTTTTTGCCGGTTTACTTTTAGTCGCAAAGAGATTTAATGTTTGTTTATAATCAATGCGGTTAGCGGCTGAGGCTTTTTCTTCGGACGAAGTTTCTTGTGAGAAGTTTCTAAAAGAGTATCTTTTCTCTAAAAAGTTGTTCTCATTACTAAAAATTTTGGCGTATCTCAGTGCTTCACCCTTTAAGAAGCCTTTAAAAGCGGATCTACTATTTTGGAGACTGCAGACTAGCATTTTGCAGAACAGATGTTACAAACTGCAGAACGTAGTAGATTAAATAATGCAAATTCCATCAAGGAACCCTTCTGACTACGATACTTTAATAAAAAAACTGATCAAAATCTTAAAATAGCGTATCCAATTTGTTGTAGGAAAAATTCACCATTAAAGTTTAAACAACTTCCTTTCAAGGACGAGTTTCATGAGAGCACGAATGGAAGTAGGGGATATAGGTTTTATCCCGTACATGTTTTCAGGTGCTTTTTAAATAATAAAAAATATTGAAATAATGATTTATTGAAATGTTACCAGAATGTTTTATAAACATTAAGAGATCATCGTATGAATTTCAAGTAACACAGGCGCGTAGCTACCGGGCGCTTGGGGGCTGAGTCCCCCAGATGTTTGTCAGGTCCCCCAATTGTGCGTGTCCTAATAAAATGTGTAAGAATTAAGGACGGCGATCGATGCCGTGACCCCTCCCCCCATTTGATACCTAGGCCCCTTAAAAATTTCATCCTAGCTACGCCCCTCAAGTAACATTATTGCAATATCCAAGATACAATAGAAAAATAGATTGTTTTGCTCTATAATCTGCCAAAGCATAATAGTCTTATTACTGTATAACACGCCTGGGCTATTTTCAATTCAAGTTATTATTAAACATTTTATTCATATTATTAAAATGTTTTAGTGCAATATGTAAATAAAAATATGTTCAAAATGTTTTAACACATTTCTACACAAAAACATACATAATGAGCATTTAGAAATGTTTGTACAGTTTTGGCGAGCCTTCTACAAGCACTAAGAATAAATTATTAATGGTAAACTCATTTTCTTCCGTTGTCAAGCAAATGTTTTGGTTATATTTTGGAAACATCACAAAAATATGTTGCTGAAATATCTTTCTGTCATTTCAGAAATGTTTTGCTCTTAAGTTTAATTTTTTCTCACTTATATCTGTCTGTTTGTACCAATTTACACACCTTTGTACAAATTGAAATTGTTCACTTTTACTGCTTTTAGGGTTATAGAATGATACTATGGAAAAATTTCCTAAGTATTTAAAAAATGATTTATTGAAATGTTACCAGAATGTTTTATAAACATTATGAAAACATCATAGGAATATTTCAAGTAACATATTATTACAATATTCAGGATCCAATAATAGAATTCCATTTTTCTCTCTAATCTGCCATAGTGTGATAGTCTAAGTACTGTTTAACACTTCGGGACTATTTTCAGTTCAAATTTGGGTGTTATTATGAAACATTTTATGCATATTATTAAAATGTTTCAGTGTAGGCCTAATATGTAAACAAAATATCTTCAAAATATTTTTAAAACATTTCAACACAAACACATAAACAACGAGCATTTTGAGTTTTTTTTTATAGTTTTTGAGGTTTTTGGCGTCCTTTCTACAAGCACTAAGAATTATATTTATGAAAAAATCATTTTCTTTTGTTGACAAAGAAATCTTTTAGTTATATTTTGAAAACATTAAAAAATATTTTAGTTAAAATACTTTTGAAACGTTAATAAAACATTTCTGAAATATTCCAAAAACATTTTCCCTCCACATTTCTCTGAAGCATTTTACGCCTTAAAAAATATTTCAAAAATGTTTCGTGTTTGGTGTAGAAAATGTTTCAGATTACTGAGTACACATTAATTCAGGAGATTTTACAGCAAATAGGCCTAGATGAAATATTTCTTTCCAACTAATTTTAACAATCAATAACAGTACAAGAAACTTTGTGTGGCGACTTACTGGGACTCTAGTTTTGTTCAAACTAAGAATTATATTTTCAGTCATTTTGAACTTTATTGTCTAAAACAAGAAGCTCGGGTTTTATTCATATTAAGGGAAATTAAGCTTGTTTAAATTTAACCATTCAATAATGTGTGAGAATTCCTGCCGAGTCAGTTCAAGCACACAAGTCAATTTTTTGTTTTGAAAAAGGACGGTGGTGTCATCTACAAAAAGATAACATTGAGCATCTATAATGACGAATTAGAAATGCCATTAATATAAATTAGAAAGTGGAGAGGACCGAGTACATATGCGTTTGCACCCATAAGGGAAAGTTCTGAGAGCCATATGTGGGCAACTGCCTCACATGGGCGCCAGAACTATCGCATATAGGGCATATTGGCCCCTTATGAATCTTGGGTGCAAAATTTAATGGGCCCCATATGGATTCACCCATATGGGGCCCACTATAGGTTTGCTACCTGGGACGTAATGGATTCATCGATTGTCCCCTTCTGACTTAAATTCCTTACATAAACTTTAGATTTGATTGCTACCAGACTATCATAATTTTCCAAATTTGACTTGTATTATTCTAATTTTTAGAAGCAGTATGGGCCTACTACCTTAAGTGGGAGAAAGATGACAAAACTGGACTGGACCGAGAGATATTTTAGCTTGCCAATCGGTTGTAACTCAGTGGAGATTCGGAGACATTTTAGTTTAACACATACATTAATTGGGCATTTGGAGTAAAACACCCTTCTTTTTAAAATTAAAAAGTAATCTTAGCTTTTATGCAGCTTTTGAAACTCAGTTTGATCGTATATCATCTTTCTGATTGTGTTCCTCTGTCAACTTACGAGTTCTGGAAGACAACTTAAAGTTTTAATTCTGACCTTACGGTACATCAGAAGACGTGTCTTCAATAATATTTAGAGGATGACCTGAAATCCTTTACATTTAATTAAAGGTGAATACGACGTTCTGTATCTAGGTTTAGTACTGATTCGCGTTCTGTGAGTAATAACAGCAAAGACAGTATAGCGCCGAAGGCAAAGACAGCGCCTTCGGCGCTATACTGTCTTTGAATAACAGTTAGTATTAGGGCCTACTGCGTCTTTGACGAAGCAGAATTTGTTGAGCTGAGGTGACATCAGAACTGTGATAATAATGGCCGTGCATCAGACAGTGATATTTGTTCTTGTTGTGATTATTGCTTGCAATGCGGTTTTGTACCCTTCGCTTTTTAGCACCATATTTCGAATGTGGTTTGGATTTTCAACTCCAAA
Source organism: Holothuria leucospilota (assembly GCA_029531755.1). Classification (NCBI taxonomy): domain Eukaryota; kingdom Metazoa; phylum Echinodermata; class Holothuroidea; order Aspidochirotida; family Holothuriidae; genus Holothuria; species Holothuria leucospilota. The sequence continues at coordinate 2,532,557 of CM055961.1, read as the reverse complement.
AGAAGAACCAGAGCCTATGCCAGGTAGGCTAGGCTAAGTCAAATGTGTAACGCTAACGTTAGGCCCTGTATGTGAAATACAATAGCCTCTAGACTAGGCTAGGCCCAGGCCTATAGACCTAACTTAAGCCTAGCCAATACCCATTTCATAAAATTTGAACAAATTAACCGAAGACCAATCCATCCTCAGTACAATAAGACTAGCGCTACTAGGCCTTGTACTAAATCATGCATCTAGGCCTAGGCCTAGCCAGGACGATATTATTATATTTTTAGGCCTAGGCTAGCTTAACATTAGACTGAGGGAATGAAAGTCATAGAATACCATCTGGGTGATTTTAGAAAACACATGAGGCAATGTAGGCAAAACGACTGACTTCATTGTGGTACATCTACGTGATTTAAAATGAAAGTTGGGCCTAACATTACATAGGCCTAGGCCTAAGTTAGGCCTACATTTACAGTACTGAAACGATGTAGACCTAGCCTACTGTACAGAGTTCGAATTAGAAAAAAAAAGTTACGTGCACCTGTGCATGTAACTTTAAAATTTTACCTGCACAAATAAATTCTTACATGCACCCCAGCCTGCATAATTTGTCAGTCACGCGGAAGAAGTTTCGCGCGCATTTTCAATTTACTTACTGATTTTACTACGAATTTGGCGCGCAATAATTCAGTTTGGTGTGCGGCACGCAAGGCAAGACTCCATCCCGGCATAGCGGTGGCAAAACGGTTACAGTACCTCGGTCTGTCGGCGTACTGTGCAATGCAAACTAACCTTATCCAATACACACACGGCAGCCATGCAATTTTGTGTTGTAATGTGCCTCCACTTAATTCCCACTGAGTACCACACAAAATATGATTATTTCCTGCCAAATAGGAAAAATGTACATAAATTTTGGCAGTAGTATGATATGTATAAGTGTAGCGTACGTACGTACAGTATACGTACATACAGGCTCTGAGGCAGAAATTTCAGTTGTGGGTGTCCAATTGAGAATAGTGGGTGTGCTAACATATTGGCCCAATATGATGCTGAAGGCATCATCACGATCACGAAGCAATCACCTTCCTTGGCAGGAATTCAAGGGGGCCCTTGTGGGGGTTAAGGGGGCAAGTTTAGAATTTTGCATTTTAGAGGTTTCTGAGGGTAAAATACAAGCTGTTTCAGCCTATTTTTGAGACGACTTGGACCTGAAAATGAGTTTGACAATACAATTTCTGCCCCCTTCTGGTCTTTCCGCCAAAATATTAGTCTTCCGACTCCGAGGCTGATGTTTACTAGAACAGGACATCAGGATTAGGGCTAGCAGCATTTTTTTTTTGTTTTGTTTTTTTTTGGGGGGGGGGGGCATTCCAACCATGTGAAATATTTGGAAAATTAGAAATGGTGTGAGGTATCGTCTATGCTACAAACTTACAAACCAAAAGTATCCAACCTCACGTACCCTTCCCTCAGTTTTGTCTAGCCATAGGCCTAATTGTAGCCAAGTATTAATCCTCAGCCTTTAGCTTTAACTTATAACCTTGCTGTAACTGTAAAACTAAATCTTGACTTGCAGTGTTACTGATTCTAAACAATGGCACAGTCTGCTAGACTGTAGTTCCAATAGCCGTAGTCTGTAGATCTACAGAGAGCACAACACTGGCTTCAAAGTCAAACAGAACTACAGTACCGATTCGTCGAGGTTAGCCGACGTTGACGGTCGCTACGATAACCTACTATCTGCGACTATACTCGACCATCAGCAATTTTACTCTAAATTTCTGATCGTCGAAGATCGTAAAATCAACTCTAGTAATCCTAACCTACAGAGTGTCTATTGATGAGAGGATTATATCAACCGCAACTTTCCCGAACAATGAAAAGATCGTCGATAATCTTGACGATTCGGCGATCTTTTGTAGTAGCGTGCTAATCACCCATGCATACAATAGCAATTGATGTGTAGGCTTATAGCCTAAGCAAGCATTAAATACAGGCCTACTTTGTGGAAAGTGTGAAAACTGCAATTCTTTCATTAATGACCAGTGATGGAAAAGGCCAAGTTTATATAAAAGCAATATCAGAAATGGATAGAAATAAATCGAAGAAATCCCTTTGTACTACAGTTGCCTACTTCTCATTCCTACGTAGCTACGTACACAAAACGGACAAGGGCAAATTACTGGCAGAACCGTAGAAGGTTAATGCACGGTACCGCGGTACGTTTACTAATGGTATCTTGCATAAAATATTAACTTTAAGCACGGTGTTGTAGCCTACAGTTGTTTCGAATTTTCTGTGAAAGTGAATGGGCCTTCCATTTCCCCAAGAACGTACTACATATAATTTTCATGCTGAGCTCTTATTTCTGTGATCATATCTTGCCTACTCCGATGTGAAATAATGTAGGCCAGAGTTTGATTGAAACAATGGTGTACAATCCTCTCGTATATCTAGTTTGGTGTGCTTCAAATAAACTTTCCCGCGCCGTAAGGGTGGGGGCTACATATACACATGAAATCAATAAGTTAACGAACAGCACGGGGTTAAAGGCTGTTCGGTGCTGATGAAAGGAAAGGACAACGCCAGCTGGCGAAAATATTACAGCATGCACCACTGACAGGTACCCAACATTTTAGAAAACAAGGGGCCGAAAAAGTCAAAGTCACTTTTTTTTTTAAATCGATAAATGGATTTTGACTTTCACAAGAAGTGCAGTCCTGTATGGTAAAATTTGGAATTTGCAAGGGCTTTTCAAATATGTCCAGAAACCATTGCACGATATGGTGCCGCTGAAAACTGAAAAAGCTACGCCAAAATTATCGCTACTCTGTAGTGCTACAAATGCTTTGGATAGGGTGGCAGGGTTCATGGCACTAAAGCTTATTTTGTAGTCAGAAAATGTCGATTAATGTTCAGGTTTGATAACGAGCTAACGATCTCGATGTTTTGAATTCCTACACAACAGCAACAGACTAAACTTTCACAAATATGTTAATGCAGGTATCATGCTCAGTCGCGAGTATCCGTATCATGTTATGCATGGTTAAACTGTCTTGACTTTGCATGGAACCCCATATTCCGCGGAATAACTGTTAAAACTGTTCAGGTCCATAAAATTCAACCATTCTGCTTTCTACCAAAAAAATAGAGAGAATGCCATTGCAATGGCAACACATCATAGTTCCGACACCCTCATGCCCGCTCAGGGCATCTTATGGAGCATTAGCCCTCGTTTGCCCTTCAACCTGTTATGTTATGTTCCGGCACAATACAAAGACTGCCGCATTTTCATTTCACACTGATGTTGCGATGGCTATGGATCCCATTTTAACCCCACCCGTGACCATGGCCTTACGGGACTATTTTTCTTAGGGAGGGCGGTGATTTTTGCCCGACTTCGGACCTAATTTAACTGCCCAATTTTCTGCCCGACTGAGACAAAATATCTGCCTGATTTAGTCAGGTTTCTGGCATTTGGGGGGGGGGGGCGCCCCGGCCCATACGGCCATGCCCATGGCCGTTGGAACCACCTCCGTCTATACCCTACCCTTTACGACGCAATTGCTTAAATTTTGAATCTTACCTATTTTACAGAACCTTTGATGTCCGAGTCCTTAGGAAAAAATATTAATCCAATTATAGTCCATTTAGGGAGAAAGAATGAAGACTACACTTTCAGCAATCAATTTTCGAGACTTGGCTCCTGAATCTCCGACTCAGAGCCCTACAGCGGAATGCAATGCAGTATATATACCCCTACCCTGTCTTTGCCGGGGTGTCCCTTAAATTCACCCACGGCGTGATGTGCTAACATGATCCGAATTTTAACACGGCCCCTGTGAAACCGTATCTGCATTGTCACTTCGTACTGTCACAAGCTATTTACGCCCTAGCTTGTAGCCCAAAATACCGTTCATTTTCATACATGGGCCAAATATTGTACTACGTTAATGTGCACACACCAGATGTTGCAATCGCATGCTAATGTATTATTATAAGGGCCACTGCAAATGCCTGAGAAATGCAGTTTCTGTACGTGAAAATATCCAATCGCAGCTATGGGTTTAATACTCATTCATTATAAATGACCAGCCCCCATTTCTGCGTAACCTTTTTTGGAAGTCGTATGCCTATTTAGCTCTTGTACGTTTACGTGACGTCACACACATCGCCTCAAATTTTTTTGCAATCTTCGACAGCCAGCGCCATCTTGGGTTTTACACATAAGCGATATTTCGTCCGATACCAAACTCTTACTGAATACTTTTCTCAAGAGTAGACTTATTCAATACCCATGAATAAGATATGGTACAAAATTTAGCTCGTAATGCTTGATTTTGCTGATAATCTTCATACTAAATTTTCGCCCATGGCAGCTAGTTCGTAACGCACGTAGAGCGGCACGTTACCCAGAATATGAAATTTACTTCGTTAGGTTACTATCCCACACTATCAGGCCTACACGCGGAATCGACAGTACGATAGTGCATCGACAGTACGTAAGTCAGACCGTGCTTGAAGGTGGGTGTGCCTAGTAGGGGCGGGACTTAACAGTTGGTCGTTAACGGTAAACACTCACGGGGACTGGTAGCAGCCAATGGAAATTTTGCACGCGTTAGTCTATGAAAAAAAGGGTAAGTCCAATGACGTCACAAGTATAGGTGTTTTTAACTGGTTAATTACCGATTATGTGTCGTGAAAATACGCAATGCTCGCAATGCTAAGAATGTTGCATGCAAATTAGTTGGGACCATTGCAGGTGCCTGGGAAATTCTCGAATCGAAGGTTTCTCAAGGAATTGATGACGGTACGTGTATGTTGCCGCAGTATACTTTTGGTATGTAGCAACGAGCTAGCTAGAAAGTGTAAGCAGGTAATGTGTGCTGTCTAAAGCGAATGTGTGCTGTCTTGGACTATAAGATGTTAGGCAGTACAATGATGGGCTGAAAAATAAGACAATGCAGTGGGTTGTAGTTTCATTTATGTAGGTCTACTGATTGTCTAAGGGTCATTCGGCATCGTATTACGGCTGTAATTTGTATACCGTAACTCGCGGTTCCGTCTCTGAGCGGAAGGGTATGGACACACCCATCCATGGCCGTAAAAACGACAGCGGCATCTCGCCTTTTTATAGGGCATATGCTGTGATGATGAATTGATACACAGACGAAGGCGCCGCTCATTTCACAAACTAGGAAATAATAGGATATATATTTTCAAAGAATGGCGGTTCGGGATGACTGATTACCTTTCATGTTTTCCAAGGTAAGAGAATTTTCTGCAAACTAGAAATTTGGGGAACCGTGACAGGATTGCAAATTTTGAGGGCAACTAGTATCAAACAGGCCTCATCTGCTGAGAATGGGTGGGGTAGGGAATCCAGCCCCCTTCCAACCGGAGAGACCAAGCCTATTTCTTGGCAGGATTTGTAGAAAATTCGGGTTGCACATTAGGTAAATTAGGCTTTTTTCAAGCAGAAGCGGTTCGGTCCCCTCTCCCGAAAAAATGCACATACCCGCCCTTGTTGATGATTGTCATCTAGGCCTAATCTATATTTGGACAGTTCGAGCAAGTTTCCCACCGTTCTTATCAAAATTTCAGTGTGTCCTTATTAAAAGGATTTTTAAAAAAGGCACGGTAGCAAAATGAGCATTTCCCCGGCCGTCTGGCCGGCATGTACGGTAAACTATTAATTACTTCGCCTTTGCCTTCTTTATATAACACTAAAAAGAAGACGCACAGACAAGTTTTTTTCTTTTCTTTTATGATGTCTTCCGAAACTGGGTGCCGAAACTAGTTTGCTCACTCAGTTTCCAGTTTGTGGTACAGTATTTCCCGGTTTATGCACGCATATTTTTACTTCTGTAAATTTTTATTGATGTTATATACATAACAAGATCTTTAAAAAAAGGAGTCACAGTAAGAACAAAGCAGCACCGAAAATTTGCAAAACCTCAGAACGCAAGTTGAATTAACGGAAAGTTGTTCGCACTTGAAGCGAGATTCGGAACCACGATTGTAGACCAGTGTTTCAGACATTCACAGACTTGGAACAAAGGATATCATTCAATACTCACATTTGTTTCAAACAATTATTTTTATCTAATGAAACAAGCCTCTATAGGTTCTAAGAATTATTAGCATGAACTTATTAAAGTGGTGCGATAGATGAGTGTAGTCATTTGCTCGCAAAGCCGGCTTCATCGAACGCCCGGCGCAATTTACTGCTAAGGCACATCGGCCTACCAGGTCTATTGAGTCTATTCATTCGTGGAGCTAATACACTCCGAAGATTGCGAGCATTGTGATTACCCTCACTTTGTTTGTTCCTTTTGTTGGGAGTTCAATACATGTCTAGCAAATTACAAAACCGCACAGTAACTTTGTTTTCAACCGCAAACTATTGTGCTGCTGTTTATAATCTTGACGATCTTCGACGATGATTTGAGCTATCGTCGAAATGGACGATCTTGTTTTGCACCTTGGGAGGGTTTGAGGCTTTTACGATCTTCGACTATCATTGACTAACTTCGACGTTACGCAACTCGACGATGAGGCTAACCTCGACGATTCGGTACTGTACTGTGATGTGGTTCCCTATGCAGCATACATGCTAAAGCATTCACCAACTAAACTTGATACATCTACAAAAAATGAAAAAAATTCAGCAACTTTTATCATCGATGATAATGAGCAATTTCATATGCTTCTAATAACCGGAGATTGTTGTCCAAACATTCCAGCCTACGATCACTCTTTTGGTCCTTACATGTTTCATTTCTACTGTAGTACACACTAAATATGCAGTGCCACAGTCTGAGGGTAGAATCTTCGATGTCAAACTTAAAGGCATCCAAAATTATCAAGAGTGACAAACATTTCATAAATTAATTCTGAGGTATGTGTAAATCACTCTAACTAAGCCCCTCGTGATATTTTCGGAACCTTTACTTTAAAGTACTTTTCTTGCACGATCCTTTATTATCCACAAACACCCACACTAGCTCATACCCTATCCTAACATATTTATATATGGAGATATATCGAACCTAAGCTAGTGTCATGTTTGTGTGAGAACAGTTTGATCCTACGGACAGACTACATTGTAAAATGTATAGTATCAAGCGCTTGCAGCATAACATGCAACACGGCAGTTACGTTGTGAGCAATAGCACTAACCACACAATTCAGTTGACAGGATTTTCGTATGGCAAGTACATCGAACGTAGTTAAAGTCAACGCATTACTGCACTGCATTGACTCAATATGTGCTGCTATCAGAATTCCGATGTACAAGAAGAGATGTGTATGCATGTTACTGGAATTGTGATTTGAACAAAATCACGCTAGTAGTCCCGCTGAAAACTAGGGAAGATGAAAAGTCTTCCGGTTGGAGAAATGGTCGTCTCGGACGCTTATTTCAAACAGTCTTAATATGTATACTGGAAGCTTGGGAGAATTGGTGCACGGCTTCATGTATATTTTGAAAGCCGTGTACGAAAATATAGGCCGTCATTTTGGGAAACCGGCCGTGCAAAGGACGGCTGGACGGCTGGCTGCCTAAATCACTGCGTACATATAGTATGTAGTATACATAAATATAGTATACATATGCGTACAGTATATGTATACACGTACACATATAGTTAAATGTATTGTGTGTATTCAGTTTGAAGCGGCATTGGCGCGCAAGTTCGAACTTTACAATTACATTCCGCGCACAATTCACAAACTCTGCAATCTGGCATGCACCATTGACAGTGGTGTATGACAATGAAAGAAATTTATAATTAATAAATAAAAAATAAAAATAATTAAAAATTTTCGATTCAGGCATAACATTACCCCTGTTTCTTCCCTTTTATAATAGCCTTGGCCTAATTAGGAACAATCAGTGAGAGGATGCATGCCACCTAACAATGGCTATGCATCCCTGTTGATACCATCATTACATCCCCGAAAAAAAAAACGGAACTCTGACGGTTCTCCGCAGAATTTACAGTAGCAAAAAATTATCCAGCTCAAAATACATGTAACTTTTTGATAGAAAAGATGAGATATTATTCTTCAAAACCATACCAAATGAATGTCTGCATTTATGAAAGAGATACACAGACATTTTAATATCTATAATGATGGCAATTCACCCCTTAATTTTAAATTATCAAAATCCATCAAATATACGATCCTAAAAGGAGGAGCAATTTATTGAAAATTGTCAAAATTTTCTCGGTATAGGCTGCAATTTGCATATGCAATAGCCTGTGTTAGCATAGGTTGCTCATACACAGTAGGCTTCAAATGAAAATTCTGGAATTTGGCTATGCTTGAAATGGAATTTTACAGAATTTTAAAAGGTAAAAACGGAATTTTGTGATTTTTCAAGCCGAAAATCTGTGGCTCTACCTTTAATATACATTTCTCTTTAAACTACCATTAGGCCTAGGCTTACATGCATGCGTGCAGGTAAGCAACTCAAAGTTGCATGCACTGACAAAAAGTTACATGCATAGGTGCACATGTGCATGCGTTATTTCGAACCCTGCTACTGTACATGGCTGAGAATGGCTTTGAGCTGTGTATTTATGAGGCATATACGATGACAGCAGGTGAAGTTTTGGTACGAATGGAGAATCCGTGACCAGAAGTGGTGTAAATTACAACTTAAAACTTACAAAAGATCAGTGACAAGTTAAGTTCATAAAGTAGCGCAACAAGAAGTGAGAAAAGAAGCTGGAGAAAGAAAGGTGTCAGTGAGATTCGAACGCGGATCATTTGAAGAATACGAACGCGGTATAGATCTCAGTGTAGCGATTCCATGCCCTAACCGATAGCGCTGCAAGCCGCTCTGCCAGCAAAGGGTTTTAAATATTATAAGTACAGTACAAACAGCTCAGATGTATAAGTATAATATACATGTCTATACGTATTTTATCTCTACGTATACATATATCCCTAACCGTATAACCCTAACCTTATCTCTATGCGTACCACGTGTATAACCCTATCCCTATCCGTATGCGTACCCTATCCGTATCCCTACTACGTATAACCCTATCCCTATGCGTATGCTATCCGTATGCCTACTGCAGCCCTTCCAAATAAGATATTGGCTATGGCAAAAAAATTGTTGAAGTAAAAACGATTTACTTCGGCAAAAATACACTTTACCTCGGCAGTAAAAGTCATACAGCCATGTGCAAGGTAAGTAAACGAAAGTTTGGCCTATCTACTTGTTTGCAAACTTCCTCTACAGTAGGTTAATGTAATTTGTTTGTGTAAGCTCCGGAATTCCATTGATAAAACCAATACAGCCGCTTTGGGAATTTTTCTCACTTTATTACACATTAAAAGAGATAAAATGGCTGGTTCTGAAATCTAAAGGTCGCACTCTGCCGTGTCACATTCATGTGTGTACAGTGATCACTTTCTTCACAGCATAAAGATAGCGAGTTTCGTACGTAGAGTTAATACCGATCGTAACGAACTTTTTAAAACAAGATTTTCCGTTAAAACTTGAAAAATTGCAACAATATTTTGTATATAAAGCAATTTAAAGGTCTTATTCAGAGGCATTTGCATTTTCTTTTCATTGGGAGTAAGCACAAACTGCTGTTTGTCCTGACCCCAACACACCTTGAATTTTTAGAGTACCCCTTGGCACTGCTGAGAAAATATGTTCTAAAAATACGATAAAACGGCTAAAAATCGTGATTTCAAATGACTGAATGAAAACGGAGGCGTGGCTAAGGTCAAGCCTATGACGTCACTGGCCGGAGTTGTGTTGACATGCATAGGAATAACGATATACAAACGTAGTCATAGGCATATATGAGCATATAGGAGCATACTTTCAGCACAAACCAGTGAAGAATTAACAGACAAATATTTCTTGAAAGAGATACGATGAAGTTTTTAAAGGTTTTGCCTATATCATGAAGGAGATCACATACTACATGATCGGGTTTTCTTCCTTAAAAACAAGTTCATCATCTAGTTGGTAAACGTCATAGAGTGATTCAACAACTTGACCTTCCCTTCACATTATTTTGCTTCTTTTCTTCTGAAAAGAGACTTAGGTTAGATGGACTGAGATTTTTGGAAGGAATTGCTGACCGATATGGAAAGAAAAAAAATCGTACATCCTTTCACCCCTCCTCCCCCTCCCCAAAACGGATTATAAACACCTAAAAACAGTAAAAAAGAACAACAATCTAGAACAGATAGTGTGTAATATTTACCAAGACATTGTGTATTTGAGATTCAGCCAATCAGCACTTAGAACTGTAGGTATTCTCTTTCACGTCCAAATAGTTGCATATAATTAAAAGTAAACAAAACACGAGGTCAACTATTATACTTGCGTACGTGCGTAGTATCGTAACACACAGACTGAATGGATTTAATACTGGATATACATACTGTACTACATGTACGTATAGGCCTACCTGCTTTACCGAAAGTCACCACACATCTCTGAAGTAGAGAAAGTAACTTGTGGTGATTCTTCTAAAAGAAAATTTCAAGGTCCTACAACTTGCTGTTGATAGCCCAGCAATTATCTTCAAGCCACAACCATTGGCCAGACTTCCGAATTTTCAGAATTGCTTCGAGGAGTTCACTAATCGAGTTTCAACGTTACAACTTTGAGATTCTTTGAGCAAGGGGGTTTGCAAAGTTTGGCATCAGCCTGAGGAACACATTGAAAAGAATTGATTTCGGAAGGAGGAGAGAGGCCGTTAGACAAATTTCCCATGTCATCACTCATGAACGTGAAGGGTAAAGACAAGTTGAGGCACACCAGAAAGTCCAAGACGAAGACCTGGCGTAGCCTGCAAAGAAAACCTGATACACCAAACAGCTCTCTTTTTAGGGCTACTAATTTCTTCCGAAAGAGTGGCTTCTTTCCTCTGCAAACATGCTTAAAATGTAACGTTAAGTTGTTTTTTTCTTTTTTTGCAAGTCGACTCGAACCTAATACTAAACCGTAAACGTTAGAGCCGTTACTATAGGCCTTGGCCTATAGCTAACTAGCCTGCTCTCCGCCTAGGCCTAGGCTAGTAGTAGTAGGACTAGGACGTATTCCAGGCCTACTCTAAAGCCTTCCCACCTACGCTGACTAAAAAACGTAAATTTAATTTGATCATTACAAGAATAAATCTTTACTATTATGCTGTGCAATTTTCGCAATTTCCGATTACCAAGTGTAACTTAGGCTACTAGAGTAGCCTATGTTACTATCCTACTACGACTGACAGTTAGTACTAACTTTACCATATACTATACACTGCTTGCAGTACTGTACGGTACATGCTGGCATAGCTGTGTGCCCTCGCGTTAGCACGACCTGACAGCTCGACTCCGGCTGGTGACGTCATAGTTTGACCTTTCGAAGAAATCACGTGATGTTATCGTTTCAGAATGGGCCAAAAACAAAAATGTTTTCAGAAAATGATTAAAATAGAAAACGCAAATTTTTTGCTTTGTTTTTCCTGTAGGAAAATAATATAAAATTCTAGTTTACCTAAAATTATGCTTCTGAGTCAATTGCATGACCCTTATTTGCCTCTGAATAAGACCTTCAATACTGAATATATTTGCTCAAGTTTCAATCGTGGTGGAAAATTTATCAGACTGTCAGAAAACGATTTCTTTTCAAGTCGCTACTCGAAGCTTCATTTCGAGCCGTGTAGGCCTAGTGTGCAGCTTTCACAGCCGGTAAGTCCTCATACGCCGAAGTCAAGTCAATTTGGCTTGGCATTTTACCTCGGCATTGCTGAATGCCGAGGCTATTTTCCAGGGCTGCTACTGTACTACGTATATAACCCTAACCCTATCTCTATGCAGCGTACCACGTACTGTACGTCACTTCCGGGCACGGATTCTCCATTCGAGCCGAAGTTTTTATTTTCAGAAAGCATTTTAATTGCAGATTCTGATGAAATTAAAAATGAAATATTTTGAGAGATTTTTTTTTCGAAATCATTTTTTTTTAAATAATGCAAATTTCCTGCGGCATGTTTCGGCACATACTGTACGGGTGGTGGAGGATCTTCTATGACTTTCATTCCCTCGGCCTCAACCTTAGGCCAATACAACTGAAGATGCAGACCTTGCCATTTGAAATTTGCCTTCCTCAGAAAGGAATCGGAATCCTTTGTTGTCATGTGGTTATTTAAAGGTTCGAAGTAATTCTTGGATTGGAGGCTATTGTAAAAAGCTATGTAGTAAAGTGGTTTGCAAGGCTTGACGTTAAGAAATTCAGCTTTGTGAACCAGAGAATTACTGTAGGCCTAGTCTGCGTTAGTGAGTAGTAAAACTCCACATCAGTGCACTGCTTTAACTTAGGGTAACATTGACAAGTTCTTCCATGTTTGTAGTAGAATCTAATTCTACTGCACTTGCTGGGTATTGATCTGGTTGTTTTTTATAGGGTTTACTATGGACTTCAGGGCATCCTACTGTATGCGGCCTTAGCCCTCCGTTGCTGCTAACCTTATGTTACTGTAGGGCCTATGTGTTGTGATAATTAGGCCATTTAAGGCTAGTCCTTCAGTAAGTCCTCAGACTAAAGGCACTTGTACAGTAGGCTATAGCCGGTTGCCCATAGCTACCTATTCATGGCCCTTACAAAGAAATGTTGAAAATCCGGGACCTTGGACCTTATCGATTAAGGTTAAAATTCCAAATTACAATCTTATTCAATCTCATCCCTTCGTTCGACTTGTGATCAGTAATATCATGATTAAGCAATTGAATGAAACTAAACGTAAACATATGAAAGGGTCAAAGCCACTCAGGTCAAGAAATTTGATGCGTTGTGCCAGCCAATGGCACCCAAAGAGGTTGCGTTGGTGACTGGTCACAGAAACAATGATTATGATTCTACTCTGTTCCGGCCAATAGTGCCCAAAGAGGTTGCATTGGTGACTGCCAGATTTAATGCCTTGCACTGGCTGATAGCACCCAAAGAGGTTGCATCAGTGACAGGTGACAAGAATGACGATTTAGATATCAATATGTCCCAGCCAATAGCGCCCAAAGAGGTTGCATTAGTGTTTAATACTGTAAGTCCATAAGTGACAAAGGCAGCAAGGATATGGTGGAAGATTACACGGTTATAAATATGAGTAACTGAGCACTGAGTTGAGATTTCCATCTTGAGAAAAGGCATGAATTTTGCACCTACAGTACTCAGAGTAAAATCCCCACCAAAAGAACTTATCACAGCAACAGAATATAGAATTAAAGATTTATCCATAGGAGAGGCTGACCTAATAAGATGCGATGTGCTTCGAATACTCAAGAAGGCAAAAATGCCTAAATCCAGCATATCACACAAAGAAAAAGTAGCACTCTCTGAGCTCAAAAGTGACGACTCCATTATCATTCTGCCAGCAGATAAAGGTCGTTCCACTGTCGTACACTGTAATAAACAAAGAACAGTACAATGAGAAAATGAGTAATCTCATAGTGGAGTTCCAAACTTACCATCCACTTAACAGAGACCCTACCACATCCCTTGAAAATAAGATCGGGAAGGCTATAAAAGAGCTCAAGGAACAGAACAAATTAAATAAAAAACAAGCTTATGCAACTCATACCCAGGAACTCGTTGTCATCCAGAAGTTACAGTATGGCCTACCGAAAGTCCACAAAGAAGGTATACCACTCAGACCCATTGTGAACTCCATCAACTCTCCTTCTTACAATGTAGCCAGGCATCTTGCAGACATACTGACTCCCTTATCAGGCAAGGGATGTCATACATTAAAAGCTCCCAGCACTTTGTTGAAAGGGCTAAGAAGATACAGTATCAATAGAAACAAGTCCTTGTCAGTTTTGATGTTGTTTTACTCTTCACCAATGTTCCTATAAAATGATGCCTGCAAGGTAATACATGCACTGTAGGTTACAGGCTGACCCAACTCTCCACCAAAGAACACAAATGACATGGCAAGAAATTGTTCATCTCGACAAACTGTGCCTCAATTCCACATACTGTATTTTAAATGGCATGGCCAGTTTTATGAACAGTGTGAAGGTCAGGCAATGGGTTCCCCCTTATCTCCTATCACGGCTAACATTTTTATGGACCATTTTGAGACTACTGTATAGCCAAGCCACTCATAACTTGAAGCCCACGGTATGGTTCAGATATGTTGATGATACCTTTGTGGTATGGCGACATGGTCGTGAAGAACTAGACAAATTTCTAAATCACTTGAACAATCAAAACACTGCTATTCAGTTCACCATGGAATTGGAAAACCATGGCGTTATTCCTTTTCTGGATGTCAAGGTACAAAAAACTGATAGCAAGCTACTCTTTTTCAGTGTACAGGAAACCTACACACACTGATCAGTACCTTCACTTCTCCAGTCACCATGTCTGTGCCCAAAATAAGGTGGTAAATACTCTGGTACGTAGAGCTTTATTTGGTGTGTAAGAGATTTAAGAACGTGTATGGCCATCCTGATTTGTCTTGACAAAGTGCAAGAGAATACCCTGGATGGTTCTTTAGATTTCAGTTCTACTGTATACATTACTTGGATGTAGATTGGATATTACTGTACAGTACAAGTGCGTCAAGCTTTGGTGGTACAGTAAACAGTCTCCGACGGGTGATTTTGTTGACAGAATATCAAAATTCTGGACAAATTTTGGTATGAATTGAAATGCCCAAGATTGCAGGAAATTGCGCCTCACGCCTTCCCCCAAAAAGCTTTTCTGGGGGAGGGCCCCCGACCCCCTGCTCATGGTGGTGCCTACAGTACAGCACTGGCGACCTGGCTTTGCCACATGGATGCCCCATGTTCAATTCCCAGGGAAAACCCTGAACCTTGTTGCCCATGACTAACCACCTTTGCCATTTAACCTGTTATGTTAACAGGTAAAGTAGGGTGTCCAGTATACAGGTAGGATACATGATCATTATTATTTTAGACAGTTACAGGTACAAACATATCCTTTGTTTCAGCACTGGGAACAGTTGTAGTAGGACAGATACAGCTGTAGGGGCACATTCTCAGGATTTGTTCCAAGAGCATGTTTTTTTACATATTCATGCACACATTCATCTGTGCCATCTTGCGGTAATTGTGAGTTTCTTGAGTGTCCTTCTCTAAATCTGAAATAGCCTTGAACTTAGCCTCTGCTATGTCTAAAGTTCTCAATGTTTTGATTCTCTTTAAATCGGCTACCTTTGCCTCCTCAATATCAATAATTTTTTAACTTGGTCCTTACAGCAGCAGCCTTCATAGCGTAGCCCAGTTTCTTAGAAGTACGAGAGTTAACACATGATGAAGCTTTACCACCTCATTTAGAACTCGAGGATATGGACACTGTAAAACCCACATGACTTTGCTCAGACTTAATCTCCTGTATTGCATTGCCAACTTTCCTTTCAAGAGAGTAATGATTCGCTTGAAGTGTTCTAAGTTGACTCTCTTCAGGACTTTGGACCTCCATTTCAATAAATTCATTAAGAGACTGAAACAAGGTTTCCAAAGAATTCATTTCAATTTTTACAGAGCTTATTTCTCTCTGTTTTGATCAATGATACAGTACTGTATGTCTTTACTGTCAGTAAGGAGTAGTTCCAATTTTATAAAGTAGCAACTGGTTTTTATGATCTACGGTACAGCATAATTCAAATTTCCTTCGTTTCTTGTTTACTTGATAATGAAAGCCCATTTCAGTTAATGTTTTAGATCTCATGTCCTTACCCAGAGAACAAGTTTTATCCTCTTCGAGGTTCTCAGTTAATACCGAAACATCAGTGGTTCCTATTGCTTCACCCTTCATATTGTACTGTAGGGCGGTCACAATTCATTGGTAATTGCGATAATCCTGATACTAGTTTCTGCTATATTGTGACATACTGTACTGGAAACTCCAACAAAAGAAAGGCAGATCGAAGACCTTATCTTCAGTTCATCTTGTTGTCAAAGCAGCCTTACACTGTTGTACAGTAGTTTAAGTTGCCCGTTGTAACTTTATGGCAAGACTGTTGTAGAGTGTATTGCGCCACAGGCCACGCCCCGGTAAATTTCCACTGTTGCCACAGAGGAAGAATGCAAACAAAGAAAAGGCTGACAGAATCGTAGGTTTTCTTGCAGGAACTGTTTGTTTATTCCCAGTATTTTCTCAGTATGGGTGAATGCAATATTGTTCCTTGAAAACTATACAAAATACAAAACACAAAGATATTTACATGCAACAAAATGATCAAATTACAAGTTGAAATGATACAAGAGTAAGCTTAACTTCATCAAATACAAATATAGAAATCTCTAAACAATAATAAAAACTACGTACATGAGTACAAAAATAGAATATCAAAATACATGGAATATCATCAATATACAGCTCACATAAACTTTGAAGTCAGGGTACTCTTACTGTACCTTATCAGCCTAATAATCACCTTCTCCTCAGTACCCTCTTATGGTAATAAATTGTTCTACGTGAGGTCCTGTCTAGAGTGCCTAAACTGTAACCAAATAAATGATATAGGCTTCAGCTAAAAAATTACACACTCTTCAGCAACTCAACTCTTTTTGATGGTCAGTGACAAGGTTTTGCCAGTTAAGTATGTGTCTAAAATTCTGAGATTGTGGCGCCAAAATTTCATCTTTCAGTCTCATGGAACCCTTTCAAATTTCAATCTTCATGTTGTACACATAGGCATAAGGCTGCAGTCCTAGTAGCAAGCCCCATCGTTAAATTGAAAGGTGTCCAAAATTATCTAGTTGGCATTCATTTCACAAAATATGTATGAGGCATGTGTAAAATACTCTGAGCCCTCAACCAAATTTTCAAAACTAATTTACTTCCCCAATATTGAGGTACTGTGCCGTACTTTTTTCTTTAGAGCTGGTGGCACTGCTTCACATGCCATCCTAACTTTTTGTGTATGGATAAATGCATACAGTACAGTATGTCAAGCCTGGCCTTGTCTTATATGTTTCCATGAAAGAAGCCACTTCCAAACTACAGTTACATTGTACCACAATGGTATCTGGGCTTGTCTACAGTAAAGGAAAATATTCAGTGTGTGTTTTTTGCTTTGATGATATTTTGAAAGATGTCACAATGGTTTGGTGATTTTACAGTTCACCATACTTGGAGGACTATAGAGAGATAATAAAGACAATTTTATCAATATCCAACTTATGTAAAGGATGTTTTGGGCAGAATTTGGGGCTGTTTTGGCCTTTTTTACCACCTATAAGTGTTACATAGGATGTGGAATAAATTTATGATGTGAGTGGGACCTTTGCAGATGTGACTGATGCAGGTTCTTTGTCTTCTTTCATAAATGTAATGTACAAAATAAATGGTAAATGATAAATGAATATTTTTAGGTGCACAAACACCGCAAAATTTTATCAGCAATTTGGAGTAAAATTTTGAGATTTGTCCGTCCATCTGGATATTAAATCTTAATAGTTGATATTTTAACTGAAAGAAAAGATTTCCAGAGCTAAGGTTATGATGTAACACTTAACCTTGATCATGTGCAGTACCACAAATAAAATAATCCAGCAGTAAATGCATCATAGTCAATTGCGGAGCACATGATGGTTACGTTGGTAACATGTCTGTCCCCTAATGGTTACGTTGGTAACTATCATATTAACAGGCCTGCAGGACACAAATTACCAGAGAATTTGATAAAACTGCATCTGTTTGCAGATGGCCATATTTGTCACTGGTTTGTGTGCTTTCCTCCATCTTTTTGCTTACAACAAGGGTATGAGAGCCTTCAAGGCGATGTCCGTCCAGATGTTACCAACGTAACCATGTCCTTGTCGGTAGTATAATGTAGGCACATGGGGACATTGGTTTTTGATGAATGTTTCACATGTCATCAGTTTACACCCTCAGGAAAGAGCAAAACTTGTGTCACAATGCATTCAAGTGTTTAAAGTGCTTAATTTTCTCGAACATAGTTTGGTTACGTTGGTAACGAGGACGGACATGTCCGTCCTTGTTACCAACGTAACCATTGATCTCCATACTAGTCCATGTTTAACTAATGGTAATGCAATTTCAGTGAAAAAGTGTTTGTTCTTTATCATTCTATTAAATACAGGGTTTATTTATACATATTGTCCTCCTTAAAGATTTCTGGAGCAAAGAGTTTCCATGTCTGTCCCCGTTACATACGTAACCAGTAACACTTACCACTTAAAAAGTGGTGATAGGTGAAAAGAACTATCTTCCTGCTCTTAGGAAAAAATTGAGACTACCAATCAAACAAAATAACACAACAAAAATCTATTCTTAGAGGACTTCAAATTTCACCACCTTTGTAACACTTTTATACCCCTTTATTGTAGACAAGCCCATCTAGCTCTTTGTGCACAACTTAACTAGTATAACGAACCAATCAAGGCACTCAACAAGAGTTAGTGGGCTTTTTTTTCCCTTTTTTAATGGAAAGTACATCACTCATGGTTTAGTCAGTGCATTAATGCATTGACTTAGTGTGTGCAGTTTGTGAGTTGAAATTATTCTGAATGCAGGGCAGAAAGTACAGTACAGAAAACTTGCAGAATGGGTCCATACCAAAATCTGTGCTGGAATTCCCCCTCCCCCACCCCCCACACACACAACAAGTTTTCTTTGTGGGGGAAGGGATAACCTTTATGCACGATTCGCACAATCCCGCAGCTAATGGGAACTCTTCTTCCCTATATACATTACTGTACATACAGTACATGCATTTCATGGAGTACCTTAATACTGTTACAGTACAGGGTATAGTGTGCAGTAACTACAGCACTATGGTATACTATCAAAGAGTAACTCAACTTTTAGCTCCCAAGTATAAAGTGTAAATACTGTCATTTCTGCTCATTATCGAGGCATGTGTGCTACTGTACAGTGGTAGTGTACACAAGTCATATTTACTGCACAATCTTTACACTGCAAATCTGGTAAGAGGTCTATTGCGTAGGTTTTTAATATGATGTACTGTAGTGAGCTTTTTGTAAATTAGTAATGTTGCTCTTTATTCTATCTTCAGAATACCCACCCCACATGAGAGGGAGAATGCCAGGTGGAGGACCTCCTCGCAAGTCACAATTTTCATCAGGTACAGTATACTGTATGCTGATTCATCATTGCAGGCCCGTACTGTTTATCCCTCTACTGTACTGTATACACAGTAAAGCCAGTTAATACTTGATTCCACAGTGGCATATTACTTTAATTTGATTAAATACAGTATCAGATTGATAGCATTCACTCACTACAATGTATCCTTTATTTGGATTCATACCTCTGACTGCAAGCTTTTTACATCAACAGGGTAATAATCTGTACAACACACCAGTATGATGAAGATATGTGTATAGTACTGTACTGTCTAAACAGTACATGAATTAAGCATTATTTACCAGATTTGATAAGCCCCATTGGGGAGTGCATTAATGCTCCAACTGTACATACAGTACTACTGTATGTTCAGTCATTCATACTGCAATAAATTATTGAAAGGAAGGTTACATACAGTATGTGTTCATTCTTTGAAACTAACAGTACTGTACCTGTGAAGGTTTTGTGTTGCAGTGTGTAGTACAGGAATGTATGTTTCCACTTTATATCAGGTTTACCTATTGTACTGTACAGTTTTCAATGCACTTTCTGCATAAGAGTTCTGTGCTTGAGTTCTTGTTAAAAATTCCATGCAATAAACATTGTCTGCCTGAGACAGTTACTGGACAGCTCATTCTATGTATTCTTTTGTTTATTACATTTTATTTTTGTTTTTTTTTTTTTGTTTTTTTTTGTTTGTTTTTGTTTTTAAGGTAACAATGAAGCGGCTGCTTACATGGCCAGACAGAAGCAGGAGGGTTCCAGTCATGGTATGATGGGTACAATACTACCAGTGTATGCTGTGGGTATCTTCATTTACTTTGGATATGTCATCTACAAGGTGAGACTGGAGTACAACCCTCAAATGTCAGTCTCCTACGTAATGGGGGCATTATCATACACTGCAGTATAGGTTATAAAACTTGAATGGCAGTGTCCTAAAGGGGGACATATAGCACAGGTTATAACCTACAAATGGCAGTGTCCTAATGAGGACATATAGCACAGGTTATAACCTACAAATGGCAGTGTCCTAATGGGGACATATAGCACAGGTTATAACCTACAAATGGGCAATTCCACCGTGACTCACGTTACATTTTTGGCATATTTTCTGCATACATTTCAACATAAATGTTAAAGTAAAACATTTAATCATCCCATTTTATTTGTGTTGGAACATGTTGGTATAAAGTATAAAATAGTACCAAGAAATAATTATTTCACTTCATCAGTGTGTTTTAATTAGCACTTATTACAGCGTGACTCACGTTACATAAAAAGGACACCAAAAAAAAGTAGCTTTTTTCATTTTGAATTTCTCCTCAAACTATAGCCAGCAGGAAACAATCAGTAATATCAGTAATCTGCTTACTCTTTGCTATTTCAAAAAACATGAAATAAATTTTATAAATTTCATTACATATAATTAAAATGTTTAATTAATTAGTGTGACTCACGTTACTGTGACTCACGTTACACTTTGTCCATACTATTAACTTTATGCATAGTCAAAGTCACACATTCTCACTGAAGTGTAGGAACTATCACCCTTATCAGTCTGAATATAGCAAACACTTACTGACAGTCCTAGGATACATCTATTCTAAAATTTGCCCCAATTTTGAATTTAAATAGTACATTTTTCACCACAGATATTATAGGCCCTTGGCAGAATCTTCTGAGAGCATAGTACTACAGCAGTGCAATGTACTGTACTACAAAATGTGCACAATTGCTGAGTTTTAATGTACTTTTTAAACCTTGCACTTTTTATAGGTTTTATGCAGTATCACAGTTTGCATAGTACTATACTAAACTTCACAATATTTCCACTAGCCATGTTACAGTATGATGCTCTGAAATGTTCATGTTACCTTCAGTTCTGACAGTTATTATGTTTTGTTACATTTTTAACAACCATAGGACCTCCTTTTTGTGTTGCAACTGCAACTTTCGTGACCTGGTAAGAGACTAGTATGTTATGTTGTTTAATGCCCCCTACACTACTGTACTGTACTGTACTTCAAGTTAACCAAAGAAGTCACTGAATTTTATCAATGGCCCTACATTGGCTGCTTATGTTCCCAAGCTACTTTGCATTTTAATACAGGTATTGTACTGTATAGCCACTGC
The DNA here is from genome assembly GCA_029531755.1 of Holothuria leucospilota. NCBI lineage: Eukaryota > Metazoa > Echinodermata > Holothuroidea > Aspidochirotida > Holothuriidae > Holothuria > Holothuria leucospilota. The sequence goes on along the minus strand of CM055961.1, from coordinate 2,511,319 downwards.
CACTCTTAAACTTGTAAAGCACAGTACCTGTTCCCAATAACTGTTCATGAAGCAAGGCATTGTATTTAAATTCCCCACACAATTTTACAGTAATTTGTATTTGCTGGTCAGGGCATCCAGTTTCTTCTTAACTGTTGTGTTACAGAACCTCCTAGAAAAGTGAAGTTATTATGTTATTTTGCCCTCATACTCTATTTTGCTGTAGCACTGTCAAGAGTGGGTAAATTGCTGTCATATTTCCTTAAAAGAGAAGATCAGGCTTGGGAAAGTTTGTTTTCCTCAGGTACACTGCCAAGTAGAGTACCTCAGAAGGAGAGGGGGAGGCACAGATGTGAATTTGTAAGGGCCAAAACTTTTATTACTGACATCAAAGTCATTTAATTTTCACAACTTTCATTATGCTGGATCCTGTATCAGCAACATCATTAACAGCACCACCAATGCTTACTGTGTACATGTGCAGTACCAGTACTCAAGTTATTTCATTACCTGGGTTCTCTTGAAGAAGTTCAAGAGTTTTACCATTAAAGTGAGTAAACTGGTTCTAACAGTACACTGAGATGTGTCCTGGATTGCAACCACTTTGTTTCTTCAGTTCAACCAGAACAAATAGGGACAATAGCTATAACCCACTACAGTGCACTTTCATTGTTGAGTTCAGGTTTTATGGAGGGGTAATGTAAAATGGCCAATGATCACCTTTTCACACAAGTTTCCATGTTTTTTGCAAAGTATTGTTCTAATCACTAATTAGAGGACATAATATTGGATCAGACATTAATTGAAGACCTGTAAAATGTAATATGGAGAGAAAATTAATGGAAACTTGTGAAAACGCATCAATTACTGCGTTTGAAAACAGTGTGACTCACGTTACATCATCGCTAATCTGTGACTCACGTTACATTGTGACTCACGTTACCATTTTCAATGTTCTATAACAAAAAACATAAACACCAGAGATGGATAATGTCCATGTTATTTTGTTGGGCATCAACCGTAGAAGGAAAATAATAATTGCCACTTTTAGATTCTCAGTAGTTTAAACAGGAAGAAAAAATTGTGAAAATTTGTGACTCACGTTACATTGAAATACAGCACAATTTTAAATGACATTCAAAAATGAACGAAGAGTTCATGAGTAAATTTTAACTGCTAAAATGCATTAACCAATGTGTCAAGTCATAGTAGGAAAGAAGACAAACTGTAACCACACAGGAAGCTGGAGGTAATTAACAGTTAATCATTGACACCATAAATCGTCAAATTTTTCCTAATTTGGCATGCAATACTAATTTCTCATTCTGCCACATTTGTTTTCAACTAAACATTAAAATTTTCGCATGTTTTTTACAATGTAGCATGTCTCCTCCAATGATAACCCACAATTTCATCAAAGTTAACACTTAAAATTTTTTGGTTTGTCCCTATTTTCATGGAAATGCCCAAATGGCAGTGTCCTAATGGGGACATATAGCACAGGTTATAACCTACAAATGGCAGTGTCCTAATGGGGACATATAGCACAAGTTATAACCTACAAATGGCAGTGTCCTAAGGAGGGCGTATAGTACAGGTAATAACCTACAAAATGGCAGTGTCCAAGTGGGGGCGTGTGGTACAGATAGGGCTGGAAAAAGTGTAAATTTCCCAGGAGGCTGTGTGCGATGTTGTTCATATATTGTCAGATTTCCTGGCAGACTAAACATGATGCGGAAAGAGGCGAAGCCCCGGTTGGGGTCCAGGGGGGAGCCCTGCAATTTTAGCATTTTGTAGGTAACCGAACTAGAAATTCACAACATTTTCCAAAAGTCTGAAAAATTTTTCAAAGTTTCCTGTATGTCCCTAATCTTTGCCTCACTGTTCATATGATCGTTGTAATAAGTTTCAAAATGATTTTAAAACTTATGGACCCCAAATTTTTAAGTTAAAATCAAGATTTTTCCATGGGTCGACCCAGATTTATCCCTTAAGTCTTTCACTGGCTTCGTGGTGTGCTTGAGGAATCTGATGAGCTGGAGCTTGGGGTTAGGTTTTCTGAATGTTCGAAGCAGATATAGCGAGTTGGTTCAGGTTAAGTTTTCAAGGTCAATAATGTAGAATCAGGTCTCCACAAAAGTGAGACTGCAGTAGTATTCAATGACTGAACAGTTCTACAGGGAACTCTGAGGGTTCTGACTGATGCGGTCCATAGAACGGGATTAATAGTCCTGAACTTTTCCAGGAATAACAATACAGTAGGAGGTGGTTGGAACAGGGAAAGGGAAGTTTCAAGTGTCCAGTGGCGCCGGGCATGGGGGGCGCATGCCTCCCAATCAATTTTAGAAAAAAATTTTAAAATTTTAAAATGATCACAAAAGGTGCTTAAGCGATAGATTTCTGTAGGGGGTAGGGTGAGGTGTTTTTGACCGAGTGAAGGATCTATTGTAATCATTTTCTATCACAAATGGTTCTCAAACTATCAGAATTATCGCAAATCCTTCGCAAACTATCAGAATTTTCGCGTGCTCTGCACGCTTCAACCACCTCAGTGTTGTCCTTATTATCAATAATTTCTGGTAGCAACTCCCGCAGAAGCACAGCAACAAAGTTGAAAGCTGTTTACGAATTCTCAGTTAAAAGACTGGCTTTGTTGTTGGCATATAGGTTTTTTGGGGAATTGAAAGTGTCTCGATGCACAGCATGAACGCAGGATTTTGTTGTGGTAATCTTACAGTACTTCGTGAAAAATTTCGGCGCGCTTTGTGCGCATTCGTCATGGTTTACACTCCATCTCATGACCATTATTAAGGTTTTAATACATGAAACTATTCTGATCACAACACTTCTCCGAAAAAGAAAACTACAGTACTGTGATCGTTTAACTCCCGTACAATATCGAAGAATCAAATTTCTTCGAATTTGCGCGATTTTGTGTGAAGTTGTTCGAATTTCTGCAATTTTGCGCGATTTCAGAAATCGTACAAAAATTCGACCGCAAAAGTTCGTGGCAAATTCGTACAATTATTTGCGGTTTTTGCGGTCAGTTTTTCACCGTACAAAATCGCGCAAAATCGTTGACAAGGTCTCTTAAAAATCAAACAGTCGTTCAATAATCGAACGCGAGTTTAAAATGTAAACTGTTGATATGGAAAAGTACCGATCATTCACTTAACGTTGCAGTTGCTTATGTAGCAGGATATGCTTTCATACACTTCAGATGAACGGGCAAAACGTGCGTTCATTGCAAACACTGGTGCACCATTCGTTATGTATACAGTGTACGCCGTAACATAATGATCGTAACATGAAACTATTCTGATCACAACACTTCTCCGAAAAAGAAAACTACTGTACATCTCCAACCTCTGTAAGGGCCTATGGGATCTTTCAACCTAATTTGTAGCATGCTGTGGAAAGTTGGAAGTACGTACAGGTATTTGCCATTGTGCATTTTTCAGAATTTTTTACCCAGCGCTTCACCCGCACCTATTTCCAGCATGGAAGGTGATTGTTAATACACTTACAACGAAAAAGCATTCTGAAACATGCTTTTCAGTCCTCAACCCCTTTTGCTATACCTATCAGGGAGGTCTGATATCACCTTCCTGCACCTATGTGCATTTTTCAGAATTTTTTACCCAGCGCTTCGCCCGCACCTATTTCCAGCGTGGATGGTGATTGTTAAAACACTTACAACGAAAAAGCATTCTGAAACGTGCGTTTCAGTTTTCAACCCCTTTTGCTATACCTATCAGGGAGGTCTGATATCACCTTCCTGCACCTATCTCTCCTTTCCATTCCCCGTTGCTGGAAGCTGTACATCTGGATTTTTGTTCAAAATTAGTAAATGTACGATAGCTGTAAAGTGCCCAACATCATACTCTATGTTATCATTGGGATGTCAAGTAATAAGCATCATGTCAGTGCTCCATTTTATATAATTAAACCAGAGCTTCCAAGAGGCCCTATACCAGTCTCTGACAGCCTTGCATACCCTTTTATAATACCCAATGAAGCAAATAAAAATTTTTGTAATAGTCCAAGAATGTTTCTGTGGACTCCACACACATATTTTTACGTAAAACATTTCCCCGAATGGAAGGCAGTAAAGTAGCCAAAAGGGTGGCTTCAGGAGGTTTGTTGAAAACATACTCTCCTTCTTCACATAACCAAAAATTAAATTCACTAAATTATGGATATTTTCCAGCCATACATGATCAGTTCCAGAAATATCCCAAAGATACTGTAGCACCATTTTGCATCTAAGCAACCTTAAATTAACAAAAAGTTCTCAAAGGGGAGGGGGGACACCCTCCCCCTAGACCTCTCCCCCAGGACGGCACCTTTACGTAGACAAAGGATTCTACACTGCTGTATACAAATCGCAGGGACGCATAAAAAAGGTACAATTTACGCAGACTGGGGGGGAACTGGGGTGGCATTACGACGTAATCTGTGGTGCCCCCATCACCAGATCCTGGCGACGCCACTGCAAATGTCCGCGCAAACAGCAGGGTTCAAAGTGATCCTATATTTCCTATAATTTCCTATAAATTTCCAAAAATCCTATATTTCCTCTATTTGTATGATTTTGGGCTTGTTTTCCTATATTCTCCTATATTTTTCTTATCTGGGAAAAAAACTTTTCTTTTATGTCGTGTTTTGGGGTGAAATTTGCAGATGTATTCTTTTTCCAAGATAGCTGCTGTAGACTCATAGTGGCTTAGTCAGACAGGTAGCAGTGTATAGATGCCAAGTATCTTAATTAGATGCAAGTACACAAAGACCAATCATAGGATTCAGAAATATTCCCATGTGAAACTAGATAGGACACTAATAAACACTTATTTCATCACCCATAAATGTTCCACTTTCATGCCTGTGATTTTAAGTACTCTATTGTAGTGGTATTGTCAAGGGGGTGGATTAGATTCCTTTGCCTGGCATCCCCTGTAGTCATGCAGTCCTCCACAGTTTAAAACCCTTACCTATGCTTTGCATGCACATGCAGGTAGCTGGTCTGTGATATGACTAATTCTTTAATTCAAAATATTGTAGTACAGTGGTTCAAAATACCAGTATTTTCCGTGTCATCTACCATCTTCCCTTAAACTGAGTTCTACCATTAAATCAGTTGATTGTTCAAAGTGTTGTACAATTACAATTGTCCCTTAAAGAAAAAGAACTTAGTGCTTTGAGAAAATTAACAGTCACTCTGTAATGGTTACAAGTTTACAATGTGCAAATCTCTAAGTCGGTTTTCCCTACTGTAAACTCTACAAGAAGCTCTATGGCAGGTCTCTGGATGCCACATCAATTTATCCAACAGACCAAAGTGGAAATCTAATCCATGTGTGGGATCTGGTGCTGCAGTGCCCATCAGTGGTGGCAAGGGGGGCACTTGCCAAGTTGTCCTTTCCCTAATTTTGTCATGTAACTTCCTCAAGTGAGATTTTAGATATTAAGTATGTTAATGCACAGGCAGTTTTGCACACTGTAGGCATCTTGACATATGGGGACTACACTGTTCTTGCAAGTTGTACAAATTCAAAGTGAGCAGCACATTTTTAGGGGAAGGGACCATTGGACCATACCCTCTCTCCTTCACTGATGCTAAATTTTTTCTTTAATTTAGTAACCTAAAATATGTAAATTTTTTGAAAATTGTACTTCAAAAAGATAACATATGTAGCACCAGATTGCATGTAACTCACCCAATCATTCAAAAAGTTTTTTAAGGGGAGGGGGACACCCCCTCCCCTTAGACCCCACCCCCATGCTGGCAATCACAGAAAAAACTACATGGCCTTCTTGAGACAGTTCTGGTTATGCCACTGGGACATGAGTTCGAAGGTTTTCATGGCAACCATACAGTTGTCACAGGCCTATGATCATATTGTCATCACCCACATGTCACACTTATCAAGATTGACTAGCAATACAGTGCAGTTTATAGAAAAATGTTGTATTAAGAGACCATTTCCTGTTACAGTTTCTAAGGTGCAAAAAATTCGAAAATTTCCCCACCTCAACCCCATTATTATTGGAGCTGAGGTGAATTCTATTTGTGTACTTTAGGACATTAGCAACAGTTCATTGTCCACGTTAACTACCCATCTTTTGAAAGTACTATCATGGTCACATTACATGTTCTCAACTTCAAATATTGCAAAGTTTGGTGCCTATTTGATATGCACAAATAATAACATTTATGGATACTTTATTCCAGGGTCAAAATATGCAAATACACCACCATCAGGGGATTTGCCCTTTCCCTTCCACCAAAATATTTAGGTGGTTTTCTTAATTCCATGTTGATGGTAGAATCACACAGTTCTGCCACATGGTCCGCACTTGTGATACTTTGAATCACATTTGTATCATTTAAACAGTATAGTTCTTTAGTTTCCTAAGGTACTATGTTTTCCCCATCCACAACTTTGAGGAGTTTTGAAGATAATTAGAACTGCTAGTGTGTAACATTCCTATATTTACTCTATATTTTCCTTGAAAAATCCTATAAAACCCTATATATTCATCAGTATCCTTCCTATAAAACCTCCTATATTTCTGTGATGGACCACTTTGAAGCCTGAAACAGGAGATGATAAGGTTGTGGCTTCTGGCTTTGAGTCGAGAGCAGGACATCTCAGCATGGTATAATACAGAAGAAGTCATTAAACTGTGCAGGAGCAATCAATGATCGTAAATATGATATAGTAGGGCTAAAGTTCAGGTTCCAGTCCTTTGTCTTATTTCCAAAACATTACTTTAGTAAGATATTCCACTTTTTCAAGGCAGATAACTTTCACAATTCTTGATGTAGCTTCCAAAACTTTAAGGTAAGACTAAACTCTACTGGTCTGCTGCTGTACTTCTTTGGAGGGAAAAAATGCTCTGCAGCCACATGGTCACCTTGACAATTTCCGTTGTATACCTAAAGGGAGGGGCTTAAAAGGAGGGAGGATACATGATCCAATCAGACAAATTCAGTTTCTATGAGTATTGCTGTGGGGACTTCTGACTGGAGTTTCTACCCTTGGCTTGGAAGATCCATCCCATTTGCAGTCATATCCCTCTTCTGTCTTCTCTAGGACAGGACTGAGCATGAGTAACTTACTATCCAAATGCTTCACTTCTCTCTTGCCATTGGTTCTTAATCTTGTTCGTGTAAGTGTGAAAATTAGAAGAAAATATTTCATTTTACCATACATTTTAGCTCCATTAATGTGATGTGCAGTCACATATGTTTCAGACATGAAAGTCCAACCATTACCTACTATGGTTTTATGTCCAGTGTGCCCTAACTTGTGTGTTGTGACAACATTTAACATATGTTTGTAACTGCAACTTCTGGATTTAATTAATACTTCAACCATAGGCCTGTATTTAATTTCTGGTTAATTGCTTTCGTTAAACTCTCCTTAAAAATCCCCAACATGCACAGTGTGTCTTCATGATAATGACAATAAAATCCTTGATACATCTCCTGGGCCAAAATTTCACTCATATACAATTTACTGTAGATAGGGCATAACACAGGTGTGCATGTATTACGTATGAACATTTCTTTGTTGCTTGGGTGCTCTGTTTGCGTTATTTTACTGTATTGAAGTTACACATGTGGCTGGAAGAGGTTTGGTTGGCATGCTCCATTTTTATATTGGGGGATACAAACAACATGGGGAAAATATTTCACTCATTCCTCCCGTATGTTTTGATGCAAAAAAATTGCAAACAGTTTGAAAAACAGTATAAAATTTTGGGCAATGGAAGGTGGGACTCTTTTAAAATGGCAGGATAAAAGCTTGCAACCACATTACTATTTATGGTACAGTATTTCCATTAACCATAGCTGTCATTAAATGAGAAAATAGTGTCAGAGCATATTGTTTTGTACATACTGTAATTACTGTACTTAATGATACTCTTCTTCCACATGCTCTTACTTTTACTCACTTAAATATTAATGCTGACATTGATATTTTTTACAGATTTTCCTGAAGGACAAGCCCACAAAGGCTGAGGACCCTTGGGGCCCAGATGACAATGATGCTGATACATACGGCCCAACTTTGGAAAGACAACAACAAGAACATCTTCAGAGACAGCTAGCAGCAGAGCTAAGAGCAGCTAATTATGATGGTATGGGAGGCCATAAAAGACGTACTAGGGGCAAAGGTCAAGGAAGTCAACCGTTCACAGAAGATGATACACAAGAACCAGTGACACCTTCATCAGGTGAGAGTTTGTCATAAGTGATAGGTATCTTCCAGTGTGTGCATGTCTGTGTTGTACTTTTAATGTGCAAACAGTGTTATACAGTTAGAAATGGTTCATTGATTGTGTCAAGCGAGGCAAACAAAGAAGCACACTGCACGTATGATGTGGATTTCGCATTTATCCGACTGGAACACAAATCAGCTGTCTGCATTTATTGGTGAAGGTTGCAATGATACACGCCTTCCTTCATTGGAGGGCGCACTTTAAGTTTTGTGACGTCATATGCATAAGGTTATACATGAGTCTGCTAGCCTGAGCTAGCTCAAACCACACATGGCTAGTGACAGTTAAGTATGAAAAGCCCCATGGGCTAGTACAAAATGCCATAAAGCTGTGTAGTTATACTGTAGCCTATGCCTTTGGAGGCTAGTGCAAATGCCCTTCAGGCTAGTGAAATAAGTTTGTCAAGTGCCCCATGGGCTAGAAGTGGCAGAGTGGTCTATTCCAGCTGCTTTGCACCAGTGTGTTTCACATGTGCATGGGTTCAAACCCCGCTTGATGTATGTGGGTTTTTCTACAGGTACTCCGGCTTTCCTCCCACTTGGCATAGGCTTGCCTCTAAAATCAGTTGCCCATCCGACGAAGTCGGTTGTTTACCGGACATAAGCGCCTTCGGGTGTCCCAGTTAACTAGCCGACTTTGCTTTTTTGATGGGCTAGAAGAAAAGCTTCAGAAATTTAGAACCCTGAACTATACTTTATGGGAAAAATTGTGGTTTATAATTGTACTTACCCTTTGGCCAGCCTTAATTGTTGTAAACTGTGATGAATACTGCAGTAGGTAATCCTTATCATTCAAGTGTTAGGTTACACTAACCATGCAAAACTTTATTTCATATGGCCTGACCTAGGCTGATGTGGGACACAGTCATGATCAAAACTTAATTTGCAATGTGGCTATTGTTTGCTTAACTTATTCTGAGAGTCTGTATAATGAAAAGTGAGATTTCTCACAGCATTTTGAAACAAGAAGTGAAAGTTGTAGACTACTGTGATGATATGTATGGATAAATACAGCTAGGCTTATTGCCAGCTATTTACACTGCCCCTAGTTGCATTGCTATGATATATCTATACTGATAGTGTGGTGGCAATTGCTAGCTAGTACCAATATGAAGCTGAATGTGTCATGCACATTTACGGTCAGACAAGCTTGGTTTCTATGCGTTAATTTGTTGAAGGCATTCCGAGACATAGTTTGCTGCAAGTTTTTGTAATAATACATAAAGATAGGGCTCAACCGATGTGGTTTTTCGCTGCCGATCCGATGTCCGATGTTTTTATCACAACATCGGCCGATATCCGATCCGATCCGATATTTTCGCTATCAATGCTTTTACATCGTTTCACAGCGCGATCAAACATTCCTTATTCCTCATGAGCCATGCCTGTGCATGCACATCAGCTTAAAGGAATTTCCTTTAAAAAAATTCCCACCATGTTTTGCTTATACCTTTCGTTCACAAAACGCTGTTTATATGACAAATTTTGACAATTCTATGACCAAATAAAGCTTCGAAAATAAGCAACCGGCGGACTATCGGTGACTCTTCATTCATAGCACATAATTCCGTGATTGAACTGACTTTCACCTACTCACAGTAAGCCTACTAATTCCCCTAACAAAATGCAATAGCTTTCGTTCTCTGCTCGTAGCCCAAGTCGCTCACACTAATGCACGTTAAAACAGAAATAAGCCTGCGATCTTTCAGTGCATGTACTTGGCCATTTCACGCCATCCTACCATGCTTTACCTACACATAAACAGATTGTGTAGGCTTACACGTGTAAATTACTCAGTTTGTTTTGAGTATTTCATATAGCAGTACGTAATGCAAGCATGCATGTACTATATAGCCATACGTAAATATTTGTTCCATGCTAGCTAGAGAGCTTGCTGTGTGCAAAGTTATGCAGCTAGGAGTTTTGGGTATCGGGTTGATGTTGCAGACATCGTTTATAACGAAAGCCATAAAAGCACATGGCACTCTTAATTTTACACAAATGAACATGCATGTCTTACATAAAAAGCATCCGCCGTAACTACTGCAAACTATGATGTAACAACTGGAAATTTAGTCGTACAAGCAGCGATAAAAAAACCGTTATTTCCCGGACCACGCCCCATGTTCTTGCTATGTGCGTCAACGTCATTACAGAGCAGGTGCGTAGCCTAATGTATGGGTGTTTGCATACAATTACGGACCTACACATGCACTGGCTTTACTGTGCTTTCATGGTGCATTTCACTTGAACTTCTCTGTGCAGAACACGTACGTGCCTAAGGTATCCGTGTTTGCGTACATTTCGGCCCTATATCAAACATACAATTAATGACTGCGAATTCCACACTTCGTTTCGTTCATTGATAAATTTCGGTGAATTGAAACTAAAAGTGGGTGGACATGATCGCTAGACTCTACGTACAGATTTTAAAAGCTTGTGCATATTGCGAATATCACAGTGCCTGTCAATAGAGTCAGTTTACGCTGTTGATACGGAATTTAGGAGATTAAACTGAAATTGGCAGCCCTAGTTGATCACAAGGGTTATTGTCGGTTGTAATAAAATGATTAATTCTATTTATCTGTTCATTTCTTTGTTGTAAGAAATCACTATCACTATACGTCCCCCGATGTACGTAAATAAAATTTTCAACGCACAGAACATCGGCAAACATCGGCAAGTGCAATTTGCTATATTTCGCCGATCCGATGTTTTACCGATAGTCCTAACATCGGCGCGATCCGATATCGGATCGGATTATCGGTTGACCCCTACATAAAGACAACTTACATTATGGCAAATTTGTAAAAAAAATGCAGTTAACTGTAATTAATAACAAAAAACCTCCAAATTTGCTGGTAAAAATGCAATTGCCTGCTTGTCCAGTTTGTACTGTGGATTGAATGAATGATGGAAAATGACACAATTGCAAACAAATGAAATGCCCACAGAGATGGTGACATATAACAGTATTATGAGGAAAGTTTTTGCTTTTGACTTGCTAGTGCTTACCAGCTGCTCAGTTGTATCTTAAGCTAATGGTAATAACCCCTCCTGCACAGTAATTCAATTTGTCAATGGAAATTTTTTGTGCAGGGAATGAAGACATTGATATCCTAAAACAGCGACTAGAACGGACTGAAAGAACCATGGACAGAATGATGGAGATGATGAATAATATGGGAGTGGCCTTCAACCGGGTGACAGAACAACTCAATAGTAAGTACCATATAGGTCTGCATCGTCAGGGTAACCTCGATATGAGGGAACCAGTTTCCATTTGGTCTTTTCACTTATCCCCTGTGAAGAAAGTCACTTCCAAACCCCAGAAACATGGAGGACCAATCAGGGATAATAACACTCATTCTATATGAATATCCATCAGATTGCAAATTTGAAGCCAGTGGAAAATGTGGATGGAAAACAAGCTTTTCTTGTACCACCACAACATATGTTTTTCACTGAATCCAGTCCCTACCAAGAACGCAAACACATGAAAGGATGATAGGTTTCTTTCCATACCTTTGTGAAAGTTTCATGCCTACATTGTGGATAAACATTGCAGATGTTCCGGATTAGTTTGTTACAGCGAAAGTTGATGTTTCTGTTCACTGCGACTCAAACCTTGTACAGTACGATGTCAGTGTTTTTGGTTGAACTCTACAAGTGACCAGTAGCAACAGAGCTCCTCAAAAATATGTATAGTTAGACTCAAGGCTCCACCTTCACTGGAAGGGAAAATAAGTGCAAAATGCACCCTGACGTCAAGGTATAAGTGAAAAGACCAATGCAAACACCTTGCCTCATGGCATGGTAACTGTCAAAAGTCTGTAGGTGAATGGCATTGTGTTTGGTATAGCCTTCAACTGGGTGACAGAACAACTCAAAAGTAAGTAAAGGTCTGTAGGTGAATGGATCATTGTGTTGGGCATGGCTCTCACCCGGGTGACAGAACAGTCAATAGTAAGTATAGGTCTGTAGGTGAATGGAGCTTTGTGTTGGGTGTAGCTTCAACCAGGTGACAGAACAACTCAGTAGTAAGTATAGGTCTGAAGGTGAATGGAGCTTTATGTTAGGTGTGTTTTCAACCGGTTGACAGAACAACTCAATAGTATGGATAGGTCTGTACGTGAATTGCAGCTGGAAATAATGGTTCACAATGTTCACGGATTTTTATGCCTGTTGCTAGGGCAGTCATTTGCTTGTGAATTACATCAGCATTGGGGTGGCCACACTGGTAGGTTCACAGCATTATGTGGCCACTATGCAGTGGCTGGTACCAAAACTTTTTAAAAGGTGCCATAGTGAACACAAACTGGATCACACAATATTGCAACATTGTTATTGAAGGGAAAGATTTTGCAATTTTGATATTGAAAACTTCATATAGCAACAACCCTTTTGTACATGCATGAAAGTGATGGAAACTGATGACTCCATACCAGTGTACCCTTTTTAGTAGAAGGACAAAGAGACTTGTCAATCAAAATTTGATACCTGACAGGGATGTAAAATCATTTCCCAGGACGTGTAGCATTTTAAGTGTTGGCATTGGATCTTCTTCTTAAACTACTTTATCCTTGAAGCAGTGGAGACCCTTTGCACAGCACATCATTTATGAATCTGCTAATGCCCCATATTAATTTTGAATTTTTTTCACAGTTCAAACAGATGGGCCTATCAGTCAAAGCAAAAGAGCTCCAAAAGAGGATGAGGAGGAGGCAGAGGATGATGTCAGTACAGAGGAAGAAGAAGCAGAAGATGAAATTGAATTAGATGAAGAAAGTTGGTCTGAAGAGGAAATGGGGGAAAGGATAAATAGTGAAGAGGCTGGTGATGAAGGAAGGATTGAAGACATCAAGATGAAGCAAGATGATGCAGAAGATGGGAGTGTTAGAAGGAGAAAAGTGGCTGGTGGAGAAGAAGATTAAAAAAGGTGATAATGCTAGTATTTGGTAATACAAGAGAACAAAATTCTAAAGACCATGCAACTATTGAGATCTGTTTGTTTCTTGGCCTTTGTTTCCTTTTTTCTCAGAACAAGGAAAGAATGTGGTCCAATTTCATAACTTCCTAAATGCTGTATACAATACATATATCTCTTAGAGCTCTTTTTATTGGCAGATGCATTGCAGAAAAATCAGAACACAATGATAAAAGACAACATAAAAAGTGACAGTGTGACATAGGTGCCACAGTTGCCATGTTTGAAAGCATGACATGTCCCTTTTTGGATGGTAAGAATGTCAACATGTATACAGCTGTATAAGATATCTTCATGCTGTTTGTTGTATGTGGTTGATCATGTTTTGTTATTCTTTCTAATATCTTATCAAAACAGAGACTCTTTTATCTCCTTTAATAGGCAAAATGATGAAGAGCTTTGTGAAGACTCCATGTAGAAAGAGGATGGATGATGGCATTGCAAAATTGAAGATATCTGTAATTTATCTTCCTGAGAGTAAAATAAGTTTTCACAATTTTAAGTGCTATTTTAATACTGGTTCACTTAAATAAACTTTTGGTGTTTAGTAACTGGAACAATTTCTCAAAAGTAAGTTGTCACATGCTGGTAGGTTTTATAGGATGCAGTCAATCTAAAGCTGGTCTCCTGCTGTGCTTTATTTCTTAAAATTTATTTGTTTCCTTTGATTGTGATACAGTGACAAGTAGTACCTGGCAGGTTATAACATTGCATTACAGTGGTAGACTTTTGCCTGATTTTGTGTCACCCACTGTACAACTTGCTACAATATGTATGTGCAAACACTATGATGATCTTAACCATGGTGAAAATGATTAAGCAGATTTAAAATCCTCTGCAAAAGTGTGTAAAATGGACCATAAAATTCATCTTGTTGAAAGTTCTGAAAGATGATTTAGCTATTTTTTTGAAAAAAAAAAAAAAATAGTGAATATTGAAATTATAAATCACTAGTTGCAACTACTCGCATTCTGAGTTCTTACTTGTGATTTAACCTCAAAACATAAATACCCCGCACTGGAGTCTATTTCTATGGGAAACAATCTGACCTCTGCTACACCAGCTCCTCTGATTCCCCAGATAGTATTAACCACAAGGTCACATTTTTTGAGGAAATTTTTTAACTAGAATTTTCACCTTCAATTGTAAGTGATCTTAAATGATGCTATTTAAATTCCACCCCAGTTAAAGACCTTTCTCCAGGGTGCTTTTTTTGAGTTTGCTGTGGAAAGGTTGTTCTTTTTTTTTTCACCACAAAATTCCCTTTTTCATTCTCAAAAACAGTTAAAATAAATACTCATGGTGAATCTTAGCAGATTTCTTGACACATAAAAGTAGATTGTTTGAAAATAATTGCAAAGCTGCTTTATAAATACAGTGTCTTTTATAGCAGTAAAGAGATTGGCCATGGGAAATGAAACTGCTTAGCATGAGGTGCTTAAACAGTTGTTGGCATCAGGGAAGGGGATAACAGTAAACTATGTTGGAATGCTTTTCTTGAGTTTGCTGTGGAGAGGGTGTTTTTTTTTTTTTTCACCATAAAAATTCACCTTTTACGGCTCGGAAAAATGGTTAAAATGCTCATGGTGAATCCTTGCAGATTTCTTAACAAATTGAATGCTTACAGCACAGTTGCAATATGCTACTTTATTACAAGTACACACCCACTTTACAATACTTCACGAGCTGCTGAAGTTTTTTCAGTAGCATCAAGGAATTTGTGAAGAAAATAAATTATCGACCATAACTTGTAGAAGTCAATAACAAGCTGCATAAATGGCAAAAGGTCTCTACTAGGGCTGTGCATTTCCGGCTAATCCACTATCATTTTAACCATTTTTATTAACCGAATGGTTAACGGTTAACTGAAAATAAAACAAGTCAAGATATATAAACAAAATAAACATTTCGGAAGAGCGCCACCACTTTAAATACCAAAGTTTCTACACTTAAAATGGCGCCAGTAGTGATGATGTCGAAGTAGTGTGCAAGTTAAAACGTTTGCATTAGTTGCAATGTTTTGGCAAGCAGTCCGTACGCATGGGCGAATCACGCATTTATTTAAACTTTTACAAACATGATTACTTTTTGTTATGCCACTGATTACCGTTTTCGGTCTAACATAGCACCGTAAGATGAGAAGCCTATGGATATCGCTGGCATTATCGCAGTTCAAGACACTTCTCCGGCTATAGCGATACAGTATCACACACGCCTAGAGCAGTGTCGAGTACAAACGTATCACATACAGTGTACTATAGTGTACCTTGTGACCTTGCTGTGACCTTCATACGTAATATACGTGTGTCTGCAAAGAATTCCAGCACCGTTATGTCGTAATGGTATGAAAATTTTCACCCATATGTATTACTGCATGCTCCGTAAAAAATTGCAACGTTGAATTTTAACTTGTCTTACATCGCACGCCTTTTTTACGTAATACATACTGAAAATACCAGTTTCTTCGTAATTATGAACGGCAAAACTTTTCGGTAACGGCAGGTACCCTCATACTTTACGTTATAACAGGACTCTGCATAGTTGTCTCAGATGCAATACTGTACTGTACAGTGTACGTACGGTATGTCATGAACGATCGTTCATGCAACGTGCGAAGCAGCAAAGCACATGGCTGGCCGGCCAGCCCGGTTCCTTCAGCAAGCTCAATCAGCTCTGCTAATTACAAATACTGTACTGTACAATGCACGTACGTACAGTGCGCGAGTTCGTTCAGCAAGTCCGACGAACTGTGCTAATTATGTTCGAAAATAATATGATTATTCATGAAGTTCACCATTGGAATTTCACTCATCTTTGCGAATTTTGGGGGTTGAAACTTTTCCAGGAATTATACTAACGTTGGAAAAATTATAAAAAATGTTTAATCGTCTTTTGTTAAAATTATTAAGTCAGCTTAAATGGGGAGGCTAACGTAGTTACAAATATTTTAGTTGCACCTACAAGGCTTGCAGGCCAGGGTTGCATAATTAAGCCCAGAACTACATAGCTTGGTCACTATTTTGTGCAGATTGCGTATGTTTTGAGACTGATGAACTGTAAACACATAATCTTGGAAGTTACGCCCGGGAAAATGCCCGAAGCGCATTTATCTTGAACGATAATAAGCATATATTTTCTGCCGTCTAGAGGTAACTTTTTTAGTCTTATCTATCAAGTTTATGGTGCTCCACACTTTAAAAGGTATGGTGGTTTGTTGTTGTAGCGTGTACTGCATAGTTTAATCCATGCACCTTGGATAATTTAAATCCTTTTCAAAAGTTGCGTGTAAGAGTTTATTGTCACATTATTTCGGCAAACCACTCCCAAAACATGGGGCGAACGGATCGATATACCAGTCAAAGCAACGCAACGCAGACTGTGCAACTGACATTACAAAGGTCTTTTTTTAAACCTATTGTAATTTTCATCCAAAGTTTACCCATTGTTACGTGGTTTTGGGCAAGCAACTTCTGCGGTTTACTGCATAAACGAGTTTAGGTATACTGGTGAACTGCGGCGACAGATTTATAAGGATGCAAAAACGGTTAAACGAAACAACATTTGGCGGTCGGTTAACCGTTTAACCGTCGCAGCCCTAGTCTCTACTGTCTATCTTGGTGACAATCGTCACAGTGAGAAATAGTTGCAACTCAGTGTAACATAATTGCACAGGTATTGTAGCAAACTTGTACGGTGGGAGGCCTTCTAAGTTCTCACATTGTTGTTGGGATGTTGTTGGTAGGATTTCATCATTTTGTACTATATCTCATTTAATGTTGCCAAACATTTAATACTTATATATTATGTATAAGTTGCATGGTTACATCTAAAACAAGAGTTGCTCCCATCATCATTTCTGTTAAAGTAGGTAAACTTCTCCTCCCCTGCTTTCCTCCCCCCTCCCATCCTCTATTCATATCATCTGACAGAAGGATACGACAAATGCATTACATGTTAGGATGTCTGTATTAAAGTTGCATCTGACCTGCAAAGACTTGTGGGGCTGAGTTTGCTTGCCTGGGTTATTTTAAAGTCGTCATGGAATATTGATGATGTTATAAGGGCAATGTAGAATGACATTAGGATCACAGAATCTTGTTTGTTTAACTATCATGTTGGTTATTGTATACCCAAGTCACCTGTAATGTAAATATTAGCATTTAATCAATCTAAATCCAAATTTGTTTGAACAAAAAGTTATTATTTGTGAATTGGCAGAATGTGTTGCTTGGCAAACAATTTTTGTCTCTAATAAAGGTTTAGTATTTCAAGAGCATTATAGTATATCCTTTCACAATTCCTTAAAATGATGGTATGATTCTTGTCAGTGGCAAGTACTAGTGATAGACCACTCTACGTCGCCTCTTCCATCATCCCCACACCCTGGTGTCATTATAGCTAGAGCGTTAGTAGTAATTATCTAAAATATCAGTTGCAATTACCTGGGAATGATTTATTATTCAAAATTTGTGTTGCAGTTTTGAGAATTGTTTTCTTCTGTAGTGTAAAATCACTGAAAATCACTGCAAAAAAGTGCTACACATTTTTGCATTTGTGTAGCAATTTGGCCAGCTTTTGTAGCAAATTGCGATGTGATACCGAATAAATTATTCCCTGCAATTATGTCCTCCTTAAATAGCAGCTATCCTCTCTGAACTCTTCATGGAGACATTTTTCTCTTTGTTACCACACAGTTTGTAATGTTAAAGTGATGTTAATTATTGAATCTAATGCAAAGATTCTATATTTCCTGGATTTAAATGAAACTACTGTACCTGAAAGATGTTGAGGAGACTGTAACTGTGTAGCACTTCTGTCAAAAGTAAGCTGTAACAATTCATTAATACAAGCGTTTTATTATCCAATCATTGCTATAAGAACTCATTGCTTTATCAGCTGTTATATCTTTTATTTATAATATTAATATCTCAATGATATGTGGTTTGATTTTGTATTAATATGACTAAAGTGCAAGTCACACTAGAGCGATTTCGGATAGGATTGTGGTCCGACTTTGGTGTAAAATATTCACCATTCCTGGTCAGAAAGAGCCAAAAATTTGCCACCCTGTGTAATATGTGATTTTTCATCAGTGGAGTACGAAAATGAGATGTAAGTTAATTATTTCATGACGTCACATCAGCAGACAGCATTTATCAGACACGCATGCAAAAATTGGAGTGATTTTCGAACAAATACCACTCTCTTGAGCAGTATAAGTTGTATAATGGTAGCAGAACAGTTAATCGTGAGACAAACTAGGATCAGGTATGGATATAATGTGACCATCCAAGAACAAAGTCTGAATAAAAACTATCAGTCCGATTCAGAAAACTTCGGATTGGATTTTGGATTGAAAGTCGCTATAGTGTGACCCGCCCTTAAGACTTACGTATATATGTTTGTCAAGTCACATGCATTTTTCTTTTATAGTATTATTTTGTTATTGCAGTGTTGTGAAATTTTGAAGAGGTCAAATGCTTTTGTGCAATATTTTACTGTGTATTCATACTATTTGTGGCAATATAAAGTACTCGCTGAAACTGTGCTCATTTGTACTAGCTTCAACTTTAACTTGTAAATACACTTATTTATGTCAAGAAAGAGAAGCTCAATACTGAAAATGTAAGAAACATATGTGAGGCACCTTGGCATATATCAGGTATCATGTCAAATATAGGCAATGTTGTGATGTCCAGTACCAATGCAAGGAGCACAAAGCTTTGTTTTGATTCTAAAAGTATGGGGAAAATTGCTGTTCTACTATATATTTCAAAAATTGTTAGTCAGGCAAGCAAAGAATTGAGTAGCCCTGCCTGCTAGGGGGCTGTCTTCCACTAAGCTATCTTTCATTTGCCAGGTACTGTAATGCTGTAGGTAAGTGAGGGTTACATATGTAAATAAGAGGTAAGCATCAGGGCTTGTAGATTAAAACCAAGGAGTTTTGTGGAATTTCAAAAATTGTTTTATTTCAACAAGTTGACATAATCAAATGGACTCTTAGTTTCACATACATATACCTGATGTGCCATGGTTTACCCTACATTTAGAGAAATACAGTATAATGGTAGTGGGTATAGTACCTTGTATATAGGAAATAATGCTTTAAACTTGAAAGTGTGGACAAACATTTTGATGTGTAAAATACCAACTGTGATAAACCTGTAATCAGAGTAAAGAGTCAGCTTACAATACCTGCTGTATTGCAATACTAGTTAATCAGTGTGGTACAATGTGACCAATTTTTTTTTTTTAAAAATGAGACATGATGATTATATCAAGGTCCCCAGTGCTCCTAAAAGTACCACTAGCTAAAATATCTAATTAAGAAACTGCAGTATGTATGAAACCTACAGGGGACTACTCTCTGTTCTGACATCTTTATATTCCAACTACATGAAGGTCAGTGTTAGGATGAGGGTTAGGTAAGGGACAGGTTTTAGCTGTCAGTATTGTGGTTATACCAGTGTCAGAATAGAGATGATGAAGCAAAGCAGGTCTGTCAACTTTTAGTGACAGGTGAGAGTGAAATTTGCTGGGAGACTACTGATGCGGAGTGTCCCGCTAGGGGGACTTTTTGCCAAAAATATCCCTAGATTCCAGGAAATGGCACTTCCTGTGCCTCATTACTGCATGCCCATAATTGCCAGTTTTCAGATGTTTCATGTTCCTGGAAATTTTTAAGGAGACATTTTGTTCACATTATAAATAGGCCTACGAAAAATTGGAAATTCCAAGGCCTACCCGTATATATTGCTGACAGCCCAAAATCGAATATAAATATATCTGGTGGACTCAGATATAATTGCTTACATTTGGATTGAAAGGGGCTAGCTTGATGATGGTGATAGCTGGTTTTCTTTCTGATGCCCGACACATCACAATATTGAGACAAATGAGAAACTGATGCTTCATTGTGAGAGTGTGAGATTGCGCCGAAATGCGTAACTGTCCCGCTGAATGTGTTTGAGTTGACACCCTGGAACAAAGAGGTGCAACCAAACCTAATAGGGCAAAGCAACTGTTGTTTAACTATAGCTGCATGTATAAAAGTCCCTAATGGAGAATCCCTATTGACATACAGTACTGTGTTAATTTGTCAAGAATTCCTTCAAAAGGTTTATTAATGAGTTGATTGGTGCTGGTCCATTTTTTCATCACTCCTTGATGATTTAAGTGATGTCGGGAATTTAACTCAAATGTTTGATCAAAATGATTTGAATAATGTCACATCCAGGATAGGTTAATTTGCAGTACCTGTCAGATGTCATTAATTTCAGCTTCAGGCCAAGATGATCCCACAGAACTGACAGTCATAAGAGTTGGCAAGGAATAGGGAAAATATGGCAATGAATTGGGAGATATGCACTTCACTGCTACTTTATTTTATGGACTTCTCAAGGTTGACTGGTACTGGGTATATTATGACATGGGGGTTTCTTAAGAACACCTTTGTCAATAATATTATTGAAAAAATCAGATTCCTGGATCTAAATTTGTCAAATGCAAGCCCCCAGCATGTTACAAATGATAGAAGAAAAGTATGAAGCAATAAATCAACAATTACTGAACACCTGTTCTACAGCTATTAAACTTATTCCCTGCCATCACAGAATTCTGTGGTTGGGAACAACTTGGTAAATAGAATATTTGTAAATGGTCTGCTAGGTCAATAAAACTCAAGTGAGGGAGTGGGTGCAGCTAGGGAGCACCTTGTTTATGAGCTCTGCATTATGACTAGGTAGATTTTAGGCTGACGGGCATTTTATTGCACTGTAGGATTGTGGCTTCTGTGGGATCAACTTCTCATGTTGTTTTCTTAGTTCTATTGGTCGTTATCATTGCAAATCTTCAAAATGAAGGTACCATTTATCATACTTATTTGAGTAAATTATGTATGTTTTGATCTGTTTCTACAAAGACAAGCATTAAATGATATAAATGTGGAAATAATGTTACTATGATCTTTATTTCTTGCATTTATAGATTACCAGCGGTAATGAAATACTGTGCTCCACAAATGAAAGTCCATTCAAGGTTTAGTCATCATTCTGAAAGTTTCTTGTAAGGATTAAATCCAACCCATTGTGTTTTGACAATTTCAATTCAACTCATGACTTTGTAACTTAAAGACAGACAGTCATCACCCCAAAGTATATTTTTAGTGTAGGGGTATCAAAATTCTCAGTTGGTGACTGCTCTTTGATTGACATCAAAGTTTGAAAATTTGAAAGATGCAGAAGAGCATACATTCCACACAAGGCAGAGTGTGCTTTTATTACATTTTATAGCCTTGTATGCTCACCAGGACATGGCCTTAAGTAATAAAACAGCTTTATTCCTGCACAAGGAGGAGCTTCATAGTACAGTTATGGGAGGAGCTAGAAGTTGCATAGTTGGGAGAATTGGAACTGTCTGGGATGATGAAAATTCCCCTTTAATCATCCACCCAGACCATGTGACAGGCATTTTGTAACAGTTCATAGAGCATGATGTATGAAATATGCCAACTACATTTTAGTCTGACTTCAATAATGAGCTGTTATCAACCTGCCTGGTATCCACTGCTGTTGTTATGCATAATGGCAGCACACTTACAGGCTAAGGCAGGGCTAGCCTACAGTACCTTCCATTAGGGAGGGGTGGGTGGGTGGGTATGGAATGAGCATTTTTGCCTGAAATTTCATTTCAAGTTTGCCCACAACTAGCAAACATTTACCCTAAATTAGCAGATATTTGGTTGCTGCCTCCCCCCCCCCTCCCCCCCACCAAATGGGTGTGCACTGACAGAAATTTTGGCAAATTAATGACTGCACATTTCTGTGACTTTCTTTTGACTATAATAAACCGATCTCAGCCTGCATAAATAAAGGTATTAGGATATAGTGAACATCTCCAAGAACATTATTTAACAATGACATGCTTATATGCTTATATATTTCTCTAATTTGGGATTTAGGCGAAAAACCTTATGAAAAAACGTGACTGTTGGGAGAACTCGACCCTTAGGCAAAAAAATCGTTTCGCCTTAACGTTTTACACAGTTTTATATAGGAATGCGCAACTCTATACGCAAGTCCAATTTACCACATAATGTTAATGCAATTACTTAGCTGCACACCAACTTACGTGCATGTATCCGTTAACACTAAGGACTTACAGTACAGGCCATTGAAATAACGTGCATATATATCTCAGAACCAAAAGGGGAAATATAATCTTATGTATTTTACTGTTTTCTCCTTCGCCGGTTGTATTGGCGGTATACCAATTTCGCCTAACAGGTCGAATTAGCGTTATATATATATATACTATAAGCGCACTGCCCCACATACTGTGACCCATTGCTGTACATAGCTGACACTGTGACATGCATATTGTGAATGGACACCAGATTATGCCAAGCCTTAAGGCTTGGCATAATCTGTTGTCCATCAAAAAATCTCCACTTGAAAAGGATTGAGTTACTATGTTATCTTTTCATTCACAAACCATCACCACCAGCAATTCTATACATCACCCTAGCACATCCTGTTGTAAATGAAGCCAACCCATCAAAATGACATTTGATCATCCTGCAAGTATTAAAAACAAATCAGAGGAAGTAGAAGCGGAAACAGGAAATTATTAAAAACTGACTGTACACTGTTTTATTGACATACATGGTCATATTAAAGATTCTTTAGATGTACCAGTATACTAGCTGTTCTATTCCTTGTTTCCTTCCTACCATTGCACACGTTTCCTCAGTTCTGTCATCACAATCATCACTTGGTGTTTTGATGACACATTTTTCCATTCTTGAGAGCGATGAGCAATCCCCCTCAACCCTACCCTCACCCTCCCGTTCCATCTGATTTCGAAACACCTTACAATTAAATTTCTTCTTTTCTTGATGAGAAACTTCTTAAGCTATACAGCCTTAAACTTAGTGCTACAACTCAATGGTCATACAGCTTGCCCGTTGGTCCTACAGTTAATGGGACTGAGTTGGTTTGCAGATACGCAGCACTGTGGGACCTAAAGGCTGTAGGGCCAATGGATTGTCATTCTGACCAAAAAAGGCTTTACGACCAATAGGCTGAAACACCAATGGGTTGTCATTCTCACCAATAGGATGTCATGAAAATGGCTCAACTGTAGCACCAATGGGTGGTCATTCTCACCAGTAGGCCACGGGTAGCATCAATAGGTTGTCATTCTCATCAATCAGCTGTAGCACCAATAGGTTTACGACCATGCAATGAGCTTTAGCACCAATGGGCTGTAGGACCAATGGGCCGCAGGACCAACATGGGCCGCAGGATCAATTGGCTGTGAGGCCAACAGATTGTTATTCCCACCAAGGGTGAAGACAAATAGGCTGTATGACAAATGGGCTGTATCGGATGAGTTGTCATTCTCACCAAATGGTTGTTCTGTAGGACCAATGGGCTATATTAGACAAATGGGGTGTAGGACCAATGGCTAGTCCCCACCTCTTTCATGTTTCAGAACATAAAAGCTGCACAAAAATTTAGACAAACCAGAGAAAGACTATGCATGAATTGAACAAATAACTCGATGTCAGAAACATCACAATTAAATACAGCCATAGGCCTACATGAATTTCTTGATAATCAAGCTGGTGTAGTGAAGTACAGCTCCGCAAATTTACAGGCCAGAGGAGTAATAATACGTCACTTGATATGTTATAAACAACCCCAAGTACTGCCAGCAACATTTACCTCTGAGTGCACTTAATCTACTCAGTCACTGTATTTCACTGTAAACCCAAGCATAAGTACTGGCCAGCTATACTACAGTGTACGTGTATTCTGTACATGGATCCTAAAACTGTTGGCCTTGTCTCTGACTGACTCTTGAAAGATACAGTAATACTCAGCCCTGCAAAGTTACAACCTAGGGTTGATGTTTCATCTCCCATGTTTGGCCAAATCGGGGCAGGGGTTTTGGGGCAGGGAGTTGGGTGGTATTTCCTGTAGGTGGAGAAGGTGCAAATGTAGGATACCTGGGACTAATACAAATTCAAGTTTGGTGACTGATATAATATGCATGAAAAATGATTTGAACAAAACAGCAAAGAGAAGAATATACAGGCAGACCCATAGCATCCCAAAATACATGTAGAGTGAAACATTTTGTAAAATATGTGACTGATCTCTGAGCCCTACCTTGCTGACTACAAAGAAGGCCTGCAAATTTATGAATGCCACTGTGAATGGACAATTAGATGTGCAGGCCAGTGAGATAAAAAATGTAGGCCTATAGCAGAGATATTCAAGTAACAGAGGGAGAACAGTGACATTCAGAATTTTCTTAAATCACAAAGGATACATTTAAAAGTAAACTGTTTGAAAATGGTTGAAAAGCTGCTTTGTAAATACAGTGTCTTTTATAGCAGTAAAGAGATTGGTCATGGGAAATGAAACTGCTTAGCATGAGGTGCTTTGACAGTTGTTGGCATCAGGGTAGGGGTTAACAGTAAACTATGTTAGGAGAATTATTTAAAACCATTAATAGAAGAGAGGAAATTAGCTCATTTAACTTTTGTGGCAACCTCTACCATTTCATTTACAGTCTCAACTACTACTATAGAAAAACTGTTAATACCCAAACATGTCCCTTGGAGATGTACATTACTCTGTTTGATTAAATGGTTTCAACTCATCATAATACCAATACATGAACAAGCAACCTCCAAATCCAATTCTTTTTGTTTTTTCTTTTCATTTACTGCATGAACAAGAAAAGATGCATCTTTCAAAGTCTCCCTCCTAAGCAAACTTTGGATTGTATCTCTCTCCTAGATTTAACCAGCTCATATGGTATCTAGAGCACTACTAGATTAGAATATCCAAGGAAGGCACGCAGTCATACTGTAATCAACGCATACTTCTGTCCAAATTTCTTTGTTTCATTTCCAAGTATTACTATACCTAGTGGCGTCTTGTTTCATATATATGAAGAAAATTTCATTACAAAAGAGAAATAAGCCAACTAAATAACAGAAAGTTATATCCGCATAAATTTAAATTATGCGATGGGGCAAGTTAAGGAATTATGCAGTCACCCCAATTTGAATGTATTAATTCATAAAGTTCATGCCAGCCTAGTCTGCAGTCTGCTGACCTAGTATTTGGAAAGCTTCGGGGCTTCCCATACTAGGTCAGCAATATACCCATTGTCAAAATTGGGCTACCACACCTTCAAAAATTTTGAATGGTCTCAAACTTTCTCAAATTCACGTATACTCCTACATAATTGACCTCTATGGGTCCTTTATACGTATGTTTAAGACCCTTCATTCTAGATTATTTACACTTAGTGTCCAAAAAGAGACCAAAAATTTTGATTTACACAAACCATCCTGTTTTGTTTTGAAACATTCTATGAAACTGCTAAATGGTGTAACTAGGACGTTCACACTATTGTATGCTAAACAGCATGCATTGCTGTTCAAATGTGACATAGTCCATAGCTATGGTTACGATCATGTACGCACATACGCGTATGTAGCAACAATCATTGCAGAAACACACGCAGACGATGTTACTCTCAAAGTAATAACGCGGGAAAAACTTTGTGTTGCAATAGCCTAGGCCTAGTTCAGGGAACAAAGTGTACGTGAGAACTAGGCCTATAGGTACCCTAGGCTAATGCCAGACATACTTGTGATATTTCTGGCCATTTTTTTGTATCCAATACTGACCTCAGAAGTTGCCTGAAGGTAGGACCATGATTTGAAAACTTTGGGGTACTCTTGCACTAGCCATGACAATAACACAATATTTTAAGATGAAAGGTACACAAATTCTCAACTTTGAAATGAGCTTACTAAATGAAAATGTAGCAAAACAATCTTACTGTAACCTTGTTGCTTCATAAAGAACCAGTATAGAAGTTAAATTGCACTTCAATTCATTTTGCATAAAAAAACTCTCTGTTTGACATTACCAAAATACAAACAATTACCAAAAACAGGACCGTACATATATGGAAAATGAATAGTATATTGTCTTTCTGCTGTTACATTTGCTTAAATTTACCTTTAAATAGTAAAAAGAAGATTGAAGTGTGTACATCTGAGTTTGTAAATACTTGGTCACTTTTCTCTCATCTCATTGTTTCTATATCTGACAGGGTCAACTGATCTCAGGTAAAGGTAAAGATTGCTGTCCAGGGAGTTTGGAATACAGACAGACTTTTCAAACTCTGACAAACTTGTGACTTATTTTGTAGCTATAAGGAATAGTGTCAAAAGAATGTACAAACTGTCCACTGACATACCAACTTGACTCCAAAATTCTAATCTTTGTCTTCGAGTCCAATACTTGATATTCACTTCAACCAGGACCATGTATAACAACTGTGCACACAAAAGCATAGAGCTTACTGTCTTGATGTTCCAGTCTGATACCAGTAAAAGACCACACACCATGAAGAGACCTGCTAAAGACAATTTTGCAAAGTCGCTAACGATAGATGGGAGCATGAGGGCACCCTGTTCTTCAGGATTTCTATTTAATTGAAATGCAGTTATACAAAAGAAGGCAGTGAGCAGTCCACAACCATACTGAAATAGCCAGGCTAAACGATACCGTCGTTCTAACCTCTCAGTCCCTCTACTGGCAATAATAAGGTACATTCCAAACATTGCTGCATCTCTAGCCACCATGCGTACCTGTGAGATAAAAAAAAAGAGTCACAAATAGTTACCAGAATGCATTCCCCTGACAACATTATATATGTCAGACCATGATAAAATAAAGCTGTTTGTATGACTGGCAGGAGCTACTGTACTGTAAACATGAAATCATACCTACAGATGGCATTAAAAACAGTAAGCAGACGCAACCAGAATAATGGAATACAAGTGTCCAATGCTGTGCTACAGAGGTCGTGCACCGACATCATACCAGCACGCATTGGCACGCCATGCTGGACAGCAACTTATCATAATAGGAGAATGATAAATCTTTGTTTTCAATTCCCGATCATTCATTTCATCACAATATCGGCTCAAAGTCTTTCATCTGTGACCGGGGGGGGGGGGACTTCTTGAGACAGACTATACTAGCAGCATAAATAAAAAGCTCATTTTCATTGAGTATCGA
The DNA here is from genome assembly GCA_029531755.1 of Holothuria leucospilota. Lineage (NCBI taxonomy): Eukaryota > Metazoa > Echinodermata > Holothuroidea > Aspidochirotida > Holothuriidae > Holothuria > Holothuria leucospilota. The sequence continues at coordinate 2,483,948 of CM055961.1, read as the reverse complement.
GATATGCAAATCATTCTCTGTGGTTTATGTATGACAGCAATGGGAGACTTGCCGTCCATTGATGATGGCCGCCGGGAGCTATAGCGCGGTGTATCAGAGGATGATGTCACGTGCATGGCCTCTATACTACTGAAGCAGAGCTTTAATAAACCCTTACCCCATCATTGTTTTTATGGGATCTGCTCTCTGTTAATTCTGAAGACTCTTTACAAGTTTCAGCGTCTCTATACCCTGACAGTCTTCATGGTCAATGTTAGGATAAGGGTTAGAGTATTGAGGTTACATGTGTCGGAGCTCAGAGACATCGGAATAAAGAAGTGCATTATGTGTTCAACTCCTTTATACTTTGTCCAGTTTATCACGGGCAACTGCAGTTTTGCACGGGCAATTACAGTTTTGCCCGGGGTCAAACGACCAGATTGTGTTACAGTTATCTCTTGATCACATAAGAGTTTGCTCAGGGCTAGCACTGTAGAAAACACAAATCTTATGCATTTGGCTGAACTTTCTGGTTTATATGTATAATCATTTTTTGCGTGGGTGTGTTACACAAGCTCAGCTGTCTCTGCTGTCCAAACAGATGTGGTCAGTGTGTTTACACTTGACAGAAAAAATTTGTGTATGGCAGAGTGGGTAAATATACAAATACTTTGCCTAACTGGCTTCAAAACCCTCAAAACAGTCTAACCAAACCTAATGCATAATATGTAACCCTGTTCTATAAGAGTCAGCATTATCGAAAGCATATGAAAAGCCCTGCATCTCACTACTTACCTTCATCCAAGTTAGTTTGGTGGTGTGAGCCTTATGAAACATACAGTATGCTAAAAGCAGCTAACATCATGTTGTGACTCACCCTTATCCACTGTTTGATAGAACATATGCTAAAAGCAGCTGCGATGATGTTATGACTCACCCTTATCCATCCAATGTTTGATAGGAGTCTGCATTATGAAACACATGCTGAAAGCAGCTGCAATCATGTTATGACTCACCCTTATCCACTGTTTGATAGGAGTCAGCATTATGGAATGAGAGATCAAAGAAAATGCTGCTGTGAAAGCTGCACCTAGAAGAGCAAAGAGTGACCTCTGGTTGGCAAAAGACAGCATTGTACCCGTAAAGAACATCGCTAGTATGTAAAAATACACAAACATCTGTGGTAGCATCTCTCCCCTGCAAAGTTAATGTAAGAAGAAAAAAGATAGAAGTACAGACTGTAATGTTGTATACAGGTATGGGTATTTTCAAAATCTAGGGGTCCAAAAGTGTGACATAAGGCCAAAATTTAAAATCATCATATACTCATGATAGAGTATTATCAACATTTATAAAAAATAAAAATATCTTTACATAGAGCATTATGTATACATAAGGGGACTGATTCAAACATATACATGCCTGTAAATTAACCATCATAACAGGAACACCAAAGCAGTCTTTAATACATAATATTCCATTGGACCCCTAGTTTTGGAAATACTGTATCCGTATCTCCTTCCATCACAAAATTCCATTTTTTACAACTCTTGTGTCAGTATGCAACAGGGCTTTATATAGTTTACAATCATTTTGTAGTCTTCTCTTGAAGTGTACTGCAACCATAGACATCTGTACTTATGTCTGTGAGAAGTACTTAAAGCAAGACAATGAAGAGATTACCTTCAGCACCCACCTGTATTTGTAGAAAGGGAACACATGCAAAAGCAAATAACTGCTTGCCTCTAAAACTTCACATAGTTTACCAGGCTACGCTTACAGATACACGCAGGTTTGGACATTTCTATGTTCTGACAAATTTGATCTTATACTCTATCCTTAATAGCCCTAACCTTTTTGACATCCTTACTCTATCAATATTCATGTACTGTAGATGTGTTAGACTACAGAGACAATTGTACAGTGAGACAACGGAACAGAGGGCAGGACTTCACAAACACTTACCACCACTATAAGTGTATTCCACTTAAGATGGCTTTTTGTAGTCACAATACCTTGATTTAGATTTCTAGAGAGGTTCTGAGAGCAGCAACTGTACTGTAGGAAGATGCATTTGGCATCGCCATATAGGGATGGTGGGATTATTTCTGACTGTGCAGTATATCAGAACCAGGAGCTCTTACTGGAAGTTTTGGTTACATATGTACCATTAAAGCTACAGTACTGTACAGTAAGTTTGAAAGGCAGTTGGCTGAATAGGTTTTTACGGGAATAAGCAGTCGTCAAAAATTTATCCTGAACGTCAGCTAAATCTTACAATTCTTCATATTTCCTTTGCAAGTATCTTACCGTACATGATGATTCCAAATGCAAACACTGAATATTAAAAGCTACATTACGATGTTATTCTGCATGAATTTAACAATTCAGTAACAAAAATTTTGTCACATGATTAATAAGAGCCATTCATGAAATACGGCACCAGGTATACTAATTTAAATTGGGGTGACTGCATTTTCCCTTGAAAGGAATATTCCAGTGACAATTTCAGAGGATCTCAAGTGAAGGAGAATAATTTTTCATCACATGCCCTTTAAACCCCACATCCCTAGCTTGTTCATATCTCAAGATATTCCTGTTGAAATACAGATACATGTACACTAGGTTATTTTGGTAAAAAAAACAGACTTCCAGTTGTTTGAAGGTTATAAAATGTTATGTAATTACACCAGAAGACTGCTCCCTAATTTCTTTCTTATTCCTTAATAAATTACTTTGACCTTGAAAATTGACACCAGTGAAATATTGAATACCATTTATTTTAGAATGAGCTTAAATTTTGTGGGTGTAAAGGTAAAACTCTACATGTGTCTGCATATTTCATTTACATGTGTCAAGATTATAAAGAAATGCAAGAAGATGTTTAATTTGCCTGCCTGCATGACATCACAGATTTCCCATAATGCAATACACACTGTGAACTGAATATAATTTCTAAACACAACATGCTACATATTGAGATGAGATTTACACCAATTACGAGAGAAAAAGTTAATATCTGATTTAACTCTCATATTGTGTCACCTAGTATATATCCCTTTAATGTAAACCCTAAATCTTTCCTACTCATGCCAGTTCTAAGCAGAAAGTTAAAGAAGGTGTTGGGCCTCTTCAAGGTACATTAGTCAGTGGCCAAAATATGGCTTTATTGTGTCTGTCTTTACTGTAGCAAGGGGTCATCTGTCATGGCTGCTTGTAATGGTACCATAGCTCAATTGATGATGTTGTTTTCTCTGAGGAACAGGTTTGTAATACAGTAAGTTCTAAAGTTACGTACAGTAGCAAGACCCCTGGGTCAGGTTGGATCCAGCCTGCTATATATTCTACATGGATGTTTTGAGACTAGGTAGTAGTTCCTCCGTATATTATTTGTCAAAAGTGTCTAGACTTCAGCTTTGCACCTGCTGACTGGTGGGTAGCAAATGTTACTGTAAGTGCTCCATTTTTTTTTTTTTATTAGAAAGCATTTGATAATGTACATTACCATTTGGTAGACTTACAGTACTGTGTAGTGAAATATGCATTGGTTTATACTGTAGGTACAGTTTCAAGGGCAGATGTGCTGATTGCATCAATGCTTGGCTTCATGATATACTGTAGATAAACTGTAAGAAGCTTTATTGACCATAAAAGGAATCTGGTACCAATGTATGTCAGTAAAAAGAGACAGTAAAAAAGTAGCTAAACACATAAAACACAAAAAAAATGCATAAAGCATATTTCCATGTATAGAAAAACAAAAAAGATGAAACAACTACATATACAACTACCATAACATTCCTGTACTTGCATGCAAGCACGTATCGAAGCCTCTTGAAGATAACACCGCTGGTAGACGTGTAAGGTTATTACTTCTAATGATGGTTGATACAGTAGTTTGATAAAAATTTTACTACTCTCCATACTAAGTACCAAGCACCTGTAACTGTGTAGAGCCTGACTGAGATTAGCCCTTGAACAGTGCTGTGTGATCCCGTAGCACTCTAACACAGCCCTTGTGCGTAATGTCCATAATGTCTGGGGACCTCTCATGCTCTCACATGTACTGGTAACAACATTTTGCACCTGACTTTGTCCGTCAACTATCTTTCACATATCGCTCATGCACATGGACTCTTACCCTAGAAAACTTCCTCAAACAGATTTAATTTGAAGCCAAAAATTAGCTACGTAGCCTACTCGGTCGACGGCAAAGCATGTTATCTTTCCTTCCCACAGAATGCTATGCACTATAATCCACACCCTAAACATCTTGACTTGTTGACTTAACAATTTTCTACAATGTAATAGTTCTTTACTAGAACTGCTCCTAGTTGTATTCTAACAAGCAAACATTATGGAAATAAAATGAAAATTCCCTCCCCTCCCCCCCCCCCTCCCATTACAATTCTGTTCCAAAAAAAAAGGAAAACTTCTCAAAACTAAAACAGTTCCCACATCCCGCTAAGTGGAAGCATCTTGTCCGTTGCACCAACAGTACAGAACTACACGTACAGTATACATGTACTGTACAGATTGCAATGATGTCTATATGCTGGTGCAACTGTTCCAGCTTTTGACTATCTCAGCGACAGAGAACAACAACAATTTGGATGGAGCAACATGGAACAATCCCTACAATCCAAGCTGTGCATGGCTTTGATTCACTAAAAGATTGTACTAACACATAAAAATTGCCCCAACTGCCTTTTAAAATTGTTGTCAAGAATAACTTATGTGGCCTGTGGTAAAAAAGATTTACTATCTTTCTGTCCCACATTTGATGACAATATCTCTACAAGATGGTGTACTGAACTCAACTTTATATCTCAGAGGTCGACCAGAAGACACTAGTGATTTAATTTTTCTACCTGTTCTTCTTTCAAGCAGCTCTTCAACTGAACTTGTCCTGTGACTGACATTCTTTTATTGCTTTCATAATCACTCTACAGTATCAAGTTTTGTCATCTCAAGCAGTTGCATTTCCACCCCAAGTGGCCAAACAAAAAGTAAGTATGGTCTCAATTGTCACTTTGTAAAACAGTGAAATAAGGGTGGGGTCTAATTTGAAGACAGTAAACTTCTGTAAAAGGAACATTCATTGTTCATTTCCCCTTGCCACAAATGGGTTAAAAATGGTAGTCAGGTATGACCTTTGACCTACATTAAGTCTGGGTGCCAACATTGTCCCAATAATTTATCAAGCGAAATACAGTATTGTATGCTTACAAACACAAAAATCAACCAAATTTTTCCACTTTTACTGTGCACCCACCACATGATTTCAAAATATGTTTTCCTTTCACTGCGACATGCTTGGTGCACACATACAAAGTAAATTTGCATTTATGGGAAACTGGTTTGTTTCAATGATTTATTTTACAATGAATTTCACAATTTTCTAACAACAACACCAAAGGTGCAGTGAACCTAAAAGTTGTGCTTTGTCATATTGGTGTTATGAGGTACAGTACGGTATCACTTTACTGTATTTATATCAGAGTTAACCTGAGGACCCATGTATCACAACCCTTCCCCCCCCCCCCCCCAAAATAGTACATGTCTACAGGCACAGACTCTAAAAATACAATTTTCTCACTAGTGCTCTTCATGCACACCTATCCAGAGTGCCTGTTTTTCCATTACTTCTGCCTACTAGACAATTTTGGTGAGATTATTTTCTACTGGCCCACAAAGACTCACTATCATCCATCTTCCCCTCTGCCCTTCTGCCTTTTGCATCATTAAAAGTGTACACAAAGCCTAGAATTTCAAAAGATATGTTACAAAGTTTGAAAAATGCTGTCCAACTCACATCTTCACAGGACATTCAGCTGAGATATAAAATGTTGAAGCTTATTTACTCAATTTGAAATGGTAGATTATGCAATAATTTGTGATGTCATTCTTGTACAGTACAGCACTACTCAAATTACAGTAGAGTCTTTGCTTTTCTTTTTTTTTTCGAAAGCCACTGCACCCTGTGCCAAAATGTGATCACTGTCTTACTGTTATAGGGTGAACTAGCTATAGATACAAAGCCCTCTCCCTACAAAATGCTATGAAAGTGAATGGTAAATGTTCTAAGGTCATACAAAAACATTAATTTCATAAGGAAACAAAAGCAGGTAATATGAGTTGTACAAGAAGGACATCACAAATTATTGTGCAACTGACTTTTTCAAATTAAGTGAATAAATTTCAACATTTTATATTTCAGCAATGGAGTATTAAGCTACTGTATGTATGAAAATGGGAGTTGGATGAATGGAATTCTTTTTTCAACCTCTAAAATATATATTCTTGTAATTCTATGTATCTACTTAGACTTTAGGTCCACTTTAATCCTAGTTGGTTGGTACCCCTGTAGTAAGACTGAGCACTTAGGCTTACAGTGTATGGGTAGTTCCATAAATAAGGTAGTCAGTAGATTTGGTGTCCCACTTTACATTGTGATATGTACAGTACATATTTAACCTTCAAATTGGCAGTGCATAAAAGCATTTAAGTAGAGGGAGATGGTCTCAGTCACAAGCTTTAGTGGTACCTTATATATATTCTAAAATGTACTATAAAACATATCAATAACTCATTATGATATTATGTGCCACAAACTGATTTTTTTTTCCCAGTGTAAATGGGACACCAAGGGCCATGACATTTACAGATTTAGTAAAGCGTTTTCCTTATTACAATGAGCTGTATAAACCCCTAAATCATGAATAGGTTTTAAGATGTACAGTACAGTATCTTTAGGAAGCATTTGAGTAGTACTTTGGAATATATGCATCTCTACTAATTCTGTTTGTGCAAAATGTAATAGCACTGTGAAAAGAGTACAGATTCCCCGTGTAAAACTACGTGTAAATTTTTGGTGTCCCACTGGAAATATAAATTTGTCATTTTACTACAATTGTACTTGAAATATTTAAAAGTATCCTTACGTATTTCCAAGTACTATAGTCACTCTTTAAAAATGCAAGTTTGCCCAATTAACAAAGCTGTGCATAGTTAAGTTTTGAGAAGAACTTAGTTTCACTTAGTAAACCGGACACTGCGGGACACCAAACAGTGTCCTGCTTTTAAGGCGTACAGTACATTTTCCACAAGCTCAGCCTAGTCTCCTCATTTTATGCATTTCCATTCCAAAGAAGATCAAAAAGCATACCATCTACAATGTTGCACATCCATTTTAAAAGGACTTAAATAATAACAACAACAACAACAACAACAACAATAATAATAATAATAATAATAATAATAACAATAATAATAATAATAATAATAATAATACATTGGACTTATACAGTATAGTGCCAAATCAGGACCAAGTATACCTGCTCTAGGCGCTTGTACTTGAAAAAATAATGTTTTCAGTATTATAGAAAATCTGATTTTGGTGTCCCGTTTACACGGGGAAAAATGAGCATATTTTGAACCGTAACTATTGTTAGGAATAACTGTTTTCAAACTTTTGACATGATTTGCACTTTCCCTGTACCCAAACATAATATGAAAGGGTAAAATTTCTAGTTAGCCCTTTAATTATGGAATTGAAAATTTTACCCAAATGTCACAAGTTGACTCCCTTATTTACGGAATCACCCATACTTATAAAATTTCAAATGAGATTTCTTGGTCCGTCTAGCACCCATTTGAAGAAGCCCATTAAAATGCAACATTCTATTAAGCCCTCAGTTTTTTACGTACCCCTGAACTTCCAGGGGCTTCACCCCTTCAGCCCATTAACGGCACACCGGTCCCTGAACCCTACCAGGGGCCCTATCACAGGCCCCTTTACCCCAAGCCATTGTAGATATTTTGGAAGGTCAGCATTTCAACCTGACTGCGCCTCCCTCCCCCTCCTTAACAAATCCTGGCTATGTGTCTGATCCTGATATGGGAAGCATTTTTGGAAGTTACTTGGCATGCTACTGTACAGTAAGTGCCAACTAATGGTGGTCCTGTCCCTAGCACCCCTTCCTCCTGCTCGACAAAAATTCGTGCATGGCCATTAGCACCCATGCATGCACAGTAGTATACATTTACACTAGTACAGTACAACAATTCTTTCATTTACAGTACTACACTTTTGTAAAAACAACTTCAGTGAATCTTTTTCTTTATGCTCCTATATAGGTACAGTATGACAACATGCTCACTGGGAGGATATCTGATCATGGAAGTATCACCGGACAATTAAAAGACTAAGCAAGGAAAAAGCAAATTTCAAGTGTCACATACAGTGCTCATACCATTTGTCAAAATGTTTCACAAACTTTTTCATCATCAAAACTCGTTGTTCATTCATACCTTAAAATTTGCCAGTACTTTTGGAGATTAAAGTACTGTACAGTATCATGTTTAACAGTAACAAGCTTATTTTACCAGTTACCCAGCTCGTCTTTTGAATTTGTAAAAAGTGTTTGGAGTTTACGTATGTGCAGCAGAAATCCCAAATCTAGGTTTATACTGTAACTTCCATGCAAAATGAAGAAAGCACAAGTTAAGAAATTCGTATTTTAAGTTGTGACTTTTGTTTGTCTTCCATCAAGTTTGGAATGCAAATTAAAGGCAAACCTAATTGATGTCTGATTGCTTAAATAACAGGTGGAAAAATTGTGTCTTTAGAAGTTACTTTTACCTGTGTGAGGAGGCTTGACATTATTGATGTGTGTTGGAACAATGCCTTGTGACTTGACTTGTGATTGCTGTACTGTAGATGTGACTTGACTTGACTTGACTTGTGACTGAACCAAAAGTCCTGAGACTTGACTTGCAAAAAATGACTTGTGACAAGACTCAAGTGGACTTGCAAGAAATGACTTGCTACCAACTCTGTTGTGTAATCATAAGAATTTTAGGGCTGACATGATCTCAATGAATTCATACTGTAATATTACCCAGTGACGTACAGTAGTAAACTGTCCAGATGTACTGCACTAACACCTTGGGGGTTAGTACTGCACTAACAGCTCAGGGGTTAGTTGTACACAAATTTAATTTTTTGGATTCATAAAAATTTATATATTTCACTGACCGAACCAAATTAACTGAAACCAGTTTTAACTTGTCTTTCCTGTGAAACCAGTCTTTGAGACTGATGTATACTTTCGTAGCCTGCTATTACTATTACTATTACTAATACTATTACTATTACTATTACTATTACATATTTGGTACAAACAATAGTGAAGGTACCAGGTAAGTGGGTATAGACCAGAGATCTGAAACACACACAGTGAAGTGAGTGCACCCCTTACCCTATCTTAAGAATACCTAATACATAGATAAATAATGATCAGATGGTCTCTTACGAAAGCTCCTCACAGAGGGAATTTCCTGCAAATCCAGAGGAAGATCATTCCAAAGTCTTGTAAAATGAACAAAGGGGCAATTATAGAAAGTTTGAGTCTTCGCAGTCCAGTGAAGTAGCCTTCCAGGGGCATGAGTGCTAGGTCTAATGAATTGATTAAATTCAGCTGGACAGTACCCATGAACAATTTTATGACCAAGAGCAAGTCTCTGTAATGCAAGGTTGTGCTTGATAAAATGCTTTAACCTGTCTTCGTATGACACTATCTCATTTGGAAATTTTCTCTGATTCTGGTAGCCCTCCTTTGTACAGCTTCAATACGGTCTAAATGACATACAGTACATTAAAAGGGTGCCAAAAAGAACCACAATACAACAAAACAGGTAAGACAAGAGTCTTATATAAAAGTAAGAAAGAATCATGAGGCATCCCATTTGTACAACGAGAAACAAATCCTACTAGTCTAGAAGCAGATTTACAAATACATTTGAGATGATTGTTGAAAGAAAAATTGCTGCTAAACAGAACACCTACGTAGGAGTTCATAATTCTCAGCAACATTAAGAGGATTGCTTCCAAGACAATAATCATGTAACAAGGCATTGTCAGGTGTACACCTAGAGATATGCATGATAGCACACTTACAGTAGATTCATTCAGCAGAAGCTCGTTATCAATAGACCACTGGAAAACAGTGTTCAAATCATTCTGTAAAATATCCGTATCCCCTTCACAAGTAATAGGTCAGATAATAGTATGATCATCAGCAAATTGAAACATTGTTGAGGAAAGACCAGAGGAAATATCGCTGACAAAAGCAAGAAACAGTATGGGACCCAAAACAGATCCCTGTGGAACTCCACTATAGATAGTCGTCCAATCAGAAAACGCCCCTTGAAAAACTACTCTTTGTTGGCGCATCCATAGGAAGTCCTGAATCCAGGCAAGAATGCTTCCTCTTATCAGATGGGGACCCGTATTTTTGTGCAGCTACAGTAGGCTAGCCTAATATAGATGTACGATTAACGATAGGATAGGTACATACTGCAAGAAAATTGGGGATGCATGAAATTAGGGGAACGAATACTAGCCTAATGTTGAGGACTGTACTGTATACTAAGGTTTCTTTAGCTTTACTAAGCTTTCTTGAGGATGTTTCTTTATCTCTTGATTCTGGTCACAGTGTTGATATCATAATTTTCAAAAAGCCTTTGATAAAGTTCCTTTAGCCTACATAGACTTATGGTTAAATTGCACAGGTTAGGCATCAAGGGCAGTCGTGCTGACTGGATAAATTTGTGGCTCAGTGGTAGACCTCAGAGAATTGTTGTTAAAAATACTGTCGTAATTTCTCTTCTTGGAAAGAAGTCACAGGTGGAGTACCACAGGGTTCTGTTCTTGGCTGACTTCTTTTGTCAATTTTCATCAATAATATTGATAGCTCTCTCACATCTAGTATTTAAGTAAGTTTGCTGATGATAATAAGCTCTATAGGAAGGTTAGTAATAAGGATGATGCCTCAATGCTGCAAAAAAACTCATAGGTCATTTTCATGGTCTCAGACTTGGCACATTGTCTTTTAATGCAGATACTGTAAGTGCAAAGTCCTTCACTTTGGTCCTAAAAATTTCAGCTACTGTATGATTATAACTTGAATGATATGTAGTATTTCGAGTTATATGACTTTTGAGAAAGATAGATGATTTAAAGCCATCTAGACAGTGTGCAGCTGAGCACTGCTGCTACAGTATAGGGCTAACAGGGTGCTTAGCTTAATCAGGAGGAATTTCATTAGTTTTTGTAAATAAATTGTACTAATTCTGTACACGCAGTCAGTAAGACCCCATCTCGACTATGCAGAGCAGGCTTGGATTCCCTTCTACGAAAAGGACAAATTTCTTTTAGAGCAAGTTCAGAGAAGAGCCACTCCCCTTATACCCGAGGTGAGATATCTACCTTATCATGTTAGACTTAAACAATTGGTCTTACCACTGGAGTTGAGAAGGATTAGGGGGGACATGCTCTTGGTGTGCAAATTTCTCTCTGAAGGGAATCCTTTGTTACAGTATCTTGTAGTTACAGTATTTTAAGGTTCAAAGTACAGTACTGTAATTCTCGGGTAAGAGGCCATTATAAGAAGCTACTGTAGTAAAGTGCTTTCCAAGGCTTGGCATTAGGAAGTTCAGCTGGAATACTGTACATACTGTACGTAGTGTGCCTGAATTAACTCCACATCCGTGCACGTAACATTGACAAGTTCTTCCATGACTGTGGTAGAATCTAATTGTACTGGGCTCGTTTGGGTTGGTTGTTTGTTTGTTTTCAGTTAAGGGTTTATGGGCTTCAGGGCATTCTATGAGTTATGGGGCCTTAGCCCTCCTTTGGCCTCTAACCTGTCACGGTTACATTATGCACTTACAGTATCAATTGAATGATGCACCCCACTACCCCCGGGCATGGTCAGTCATTGTCCACAACAGTGTTGAACAATACTTGTGCGGTGACGTACAGTACCCCTCAGTCATAGGGCTGTGACCGTTTAGGGATTAATCGCTAAATGGTCGCATGTGTAATAAACGTTTAGTACAAAGCTACCAGCGATTAATCGCAAAACCCATTTTTCCGTACAAAATGAAAAACAATCTGCAGTCATTACAGGAAATTAGATGTTGACTTTAACTCTTTTTGAAAAAGTTAAATACCTAACTACTGTATACAAATGGCACACACGTAAACATACCTACGACATCAAAGTTGAGCTTCTAGTTCTATGAGGATCTGTGTTTGAGGTTCATGGAATCTATGTGCCCCGGACATCACTAATGCATTCTACATTTTCATCATGTTCAAGGGTACGTTTAAAGTCTCAGATATGCTGATCATAGGTGCTTGCGATTAAACAATTGCAAAATTTTGCGATTAAATGTTTAGTAATTTTGCTAAATGTTCACAGCCCTTCTCAGTCACTTTTGTGACTGGCAACTAATGTAAAATGACTCACACCTGAGCAGTCACAAAACTGATGCACAATTTGCAATTTTGACTGACATGAGGGTCACCATTTCTTGACTGGAAAACAGAGAATTGCAATTGGTATCCCTGTACAAAGTGTAAATTGACTCACAATGATCCACCCCTTGGTCACAACAGTGGCTGACAATTGAGGTAATGTGATTCACTCACCCCTCAGTCATACTGGTAGCTGACAATAGTGGTTCAATGACGGACATGTGTGTCACACTGTCACTCATCAATGACCCACATTTGGCTGACAATGCCGAGGGGTAGTGGGGTGCATCATTCACTTGATAAGTGCATTATACTCAGGCCACAGAATACATCACTTTGGCAAATGGGGTATCAAGAGGTCAGTTGCAGGCCTACCTTGACATGGGCGTAAGAGCCCAAGTTAACATGGAGGGCTGTAATGACTTGCCTGAAAAATAAAACCCCAAATTTCTGTGCGCTCCATGGTGTTCAACAAGGCATGCATCGGTAAATCACACTGCATGCCAGTTACATACAATCATTTGAGGTGTTACTACAGTACCCTTCCATATTGGGATTATTGATAATAACTAGTTGTTACAATACTAGCAGAGCGGTGGGGCATGCATTATATTGTGTGATCGCTGGCCTGGTAAGAGGGGTCTAAGGGGAGGGGGTCCTCCCCTTTGAAAATTTTTGAAAAATTTGGCATCCTTACATGCAATCTGGTGCCACATATGCTACCTTTGAACTAAATTTGTGTTAAAAATTAAGGTATTTTTGGTAAAGAGAATTTTGGTAAAGAGAGAGAAAATTCCGTTTTCGTGGTAAGAGATCTGGTTGCCATTTAAGGTCACTGTACTTTACAAAGACCCAAAACCATGTAAAAATTGGTTTACTGAATTGTCAGTCTGCCAAAAATAAGATTTGTGCTGTTCATGATCTCGTAGCTGACAACAATTTAGATATCTCTGTTCTAACTGAGACCTGGCTGCAGGAAGACGACTCCGTCCTCTTTCAAGAGTTAACACTCCCTGGATTTAAACTCTTTCGCACTTGTAGAGGCTCTCGGGGTGGTGGTATTGTCGTTATCTGCCCTGCAAATTTCTCTCCGAGGAGTGAATCACTGAGAAATTACAAATCATTTGAATCTCTGTGCATCCGTTTTGATGGCGTCGGCCGCTCTTTCAAGCTACTGTGTGTCTACCGACCCCCTCCGTCCCGTAAAAATGGACTCACCCTGGCAGTTTTTCTGGATGAATTCCAAAATTTTCTGAATGATCAGTGCATGAACCATGATACGCTACTTAGGCCTATATGCGGGGATTTCAACTTTCATATTGACAATCCCAATGACGCGGCTGCCGTTAACTTTCTTCGAACTCTCGATACCTTCAACCTTCAGCAGAATGTTCTTGGTCCCACCCATTCGAGGGGTCATACCCTGGATCTCCTTATTACTAGACGTAATCAAAGTCTCCTAAAGGGGGTTTCAACACATGACTTCAACATTAGTGACCACCTGGCTGTTCTGGCAACGCTTGATTTGTCCAAACCTAAGCCTAATGCTGAATACATTATTTCCAGGAGCTTTCGTAACTTTCAGTTGGATGTTTTTAAATCTGAATTAGCTAACTCTCTTCCTCCCTGGGATGATGACATTGATCTTGCTGCCAATAACTACAATGTTACTTTGAGTAGGCTTGTTAACGTTTTTGCCCCATCGAAGAAACGTAGAGTCACATCCAACCGTCCTGCACCATGCCTTACTGATACAATTATCTCTGAACGAAAAGTTCAACGAAAGCTCGAGTGAAAGTATTGTAAGTCTAAGCTTACCATTGACCTGGAATTATACAAATCTCAGTGTAGGAAGGTTGTTTCACTGATCTTTCAGTCTAAAAAGCTTTACTTTCAAACCAGAATTGCTGAAAATGACAAAAATTCCAAAGCTCTCTTAGTCTCTTTGGTGTTATTAAAGAACTCTCAGGGGAATCTTTTTCATCTAATGCATACTTGCCTGATAACGTTCCTTCTGATGAGCTACCTGAAAAATTCGCTGATTATTTTACTAAGAAAGTAGACGACATTCGACAAAGCATCACGTCATCCACTACTACAGGCCACACTGTCATTTCGCCTAACGCATGTCATTAGGTCTTCTCTAAATTTTGCAAACTTTCGACAGATGAGGTGTGGAAGATTATCTCAGGGATGCCAACAAAACACTGTTGTCTGGACCCATTACCTACTTGGTTACTTAAAAGTTGTAAATCCGAGCTAGAAGTATTAACAATGTTACTTATAAGTAACATTGTTAATACCCTGTACTTCTTTATCCACTGGGTTTTTTCCAAGTTTGTTTAAATGTGCCATAGTCAAACCAATTATTAAAAAGAAAAGCCTAAATGTTAACGACTTAAAAAATTATAGACCGGTTTCTAACCTACCCTTTATATCAAAAGTCATTGAAAGGGCAGTTTTAAGTCAACTTTCTTCTCATATTGAACGTAATAACTGTTTAGACCCATTTCAATCCGCTTATCGCCCTGGTTTTAGTACTGAGTCAGCCCTGCTTAAGGTAAAGAGTGATATTCTCACTGCTCTCGACAATAGGAAATGTGTTTTACTGGTATTGCTTGATCTGTCTGCAGCGTTTGACACAGTCGACCATGAGTTATTACTATACAAGTTGGACACAGAGTTTAATGTGCGTGGAAAAGTGCTTGATTGGTTTAAATCATACTTAGACCAACGGTCACAGACCATTCACATATCTCAGACTAGCTCCCGTACCCATGTGCTCTGTCACGGGGTACCCCAAGGGTCAATCCTGGGCCCCGTCCTTTTTACTTTATATACCTCGGCTCTTGGTAAATTGATATGTTCCCACGATATTAACTATATGTTATACGCCGACGATACACAATTGTACATTACTTTCCATCCTACTGACCTTAAGTATGCCGTTACTAAGATGGAGGTGTGTATTCGTGATGTCAGGTTGTGGATGTGTAGAAATTTTCTTAAGCTAAATGACAACAAAACTGAAGTAATTTTTTTTTCAGAAGCCCTTCGGTAGTCAACCCTGATTTTGAATCGGTGTCACTGCGTGTTGGTGATAATTATGTTAACACAAAGTCTGTCATACGTAGTCTTGGTGTGTATATGGATTGTCATCTATCCATGGATAGTCATGTAAATTACCTTTGTAAAACTACAATGTACCACATTAGACAAGTAGGTCTTCTTCGTAAGTATCTTGATAAGTTAGCCACCGAGAAACTCATTCACGCAGTCATTTCCAGTCGCCTTGATTATGCTAACTCTCTACTGCTTGGTGTTAGTTCTAATAATTTATCTAGGCTTCAAACTATCCAGAATACGGCGCTAGAATTGTTCTTAGGGCAAATCGTCACTCTCACATTACCCCGCTTCTGAATGAATTACACTGGTTACCTGTTAAACAGCGCATGAACTACAAATTACTCCTTCTAGCCTTTCGAGGTTTTAAACTTGGTACCCCCGCCTATCTATCCAATGCCTAACATCCAGCAACTAGGATTAGATCCTCCCGATCGCGCTACCTCTTCCAGTTAAATGTTCAGGCTTCTCGTACAAGGACCTTTGGGGATCGAACTTTCCACCACGCCGCGTCCTGCCTATGGAATTCGCTCCCGCTGAAGCTCAGGTCTTTAGACTCCCTCGACCAGTTTAAACGGTCCCTCTAAACCTTCATTTTCTCTCAATGTTTCTAACTTCTCTGCTCTTTTTTACGGCACCTGTAAAGCACTTTGAGCAGTGTTTATTCTCTGGATTCTGCGCTAAACAAGACTTATTATTATTATTATTATTATTAAGTACTAAAAGAAAAAAAAAGACAAAATCAGCATCAGTGAGGGGGTATGGCCCAATGGCCCCCCTAAATACACCACTGATAATCACAACAGTGTTTGCACCGGGTCCAAAATTCGGAACCAGGTACCCGAAGTCAATGGTCGGTAGGGTACCCGGGCACCCGAAAATATAACTTCTGTTAGGCTACAAGTTTGTTGTAAAGTCATAATAAGAAACTTTGCTTTGCACATTGATATCATATAACACCAACGTATCTTACGTATGGGTATGACAAGTGCTCTTAGGTGTGTGCATGATAAATTTTGCCAGGAAAAGTGTGTTTTGTCACATGTGCAATCTGTCAGTGAAACTTTGGATCCGGGTAGCAATTTCAGAACCGGGTGCTGACATCGTCGGTCGGGTACCCGGTGCAAACACTAAATCATAATATCAGTTTAACCATTAAAAAGACACTATGAATTGATACCGAGTATACAGATGCTGGTGCAATTCAAATCAGAGCTTTATGGTATTTTAGCCTAATTTATTACCAAGGAAGGTTTTAAACCATTGATTACCTTAGGGCCTTGCTACATCATTGCTTTGTTTTTCTTTCACAAGTTGCCTGAATTTTCAAAGATTTCTGGTTGGGGCCAAAGTGCATTCCATGTCAGTCCTACGCCGAGGATATGCCATGAAAAACAATAGAAAACATAAGGAAAATGCCAACTCCACGCCGAAGATCTTCAGATTGAAGTGCATGAAATGCAGACTGGGGTTGGGGGCTGTAGCCCCCCTCCCCCAGCCTCCTACAACTAGGCCTTTGTACCTTGACCATTCAGTGTACATAGCCTTTTATAAAACTCTTACCAGTGTGCGTGTGATCAACTTAAGTTTGACCTATCCCCATAGGCCTAGGCCTAACTTAGACCCTTTTCCATACAGCAGTCACAAAGGATTGTGGGATACACTTTTGAAGTGGGGCATTTTTCTCAATGGCATTCTACTGTGGCCAAAAATGACGCACACCAAAATCCAATCCCACAATCCTTTGTAATTGCTATTTGGAAAAGGGTCTATAATGATGCACTGTGTTACACTAGAGTAGAGATAGGCCTAACAGTTAGCCTAGTGCAGTAAACCTTGCGGCAACACAAAGACAAACACGAACAAAATTTCGCGTAAATGGTGTTAGCCTAAGTACAATATAAGCCAGTTTAATACACTCCTTTCTAACATACAAACGTAATACTAACTTAGATCCGACCGCAAGACCTACCTCCCTGAGCTCTCACGTTCTGCCATAACCATACAAAGGGTTAGAGCTGATACAAAAGGTTTTCTTAGTATTAAAAAGACACAGACGGTGCGAATGGTATCCTTAAATCCTGCCATGTCAGCTCATCTGCAATGTAACTGAAGTCCACATCTAACTGTATGATTAACTGCCGCGGTAAAGGTTAGATATCTGCGCACGCCTGCACATGTATGTTTCGCCCATATCATATAGGGCCTATTTTCCTTTACGTGTGTGCTAAAATAAAACCAGAAAGCCAAAAGGCTTAGTGATTCCTTGCCAATAAAATGTAAGTCTATTTCTGTATTTTCAAATTGTCAGTGTTCATAAATTACTGTTTTAACAATTTTGGCACAGAATGTCACAATATATAATACCATAGGACCTACCTATACTACTAACCAGGCAGCCTTGCCAAAGGGGGGGGGGGGGTGTTACATGCACTTTGGTTAATCTCAATTTTTTACTTCGTGACTATCATTTTTTACAATTTGTTACAATTTGACCTCTGCTGACCTCACATGACCTATGTCATGTTTGTGAAGTTTGTTTTTTACCTGGTGACCTCAAATGACTTGTGACCTCCACCATTAACAATAAAGTGACCCTCTTCTCAACTTGCAAATCTATATAAAAAGTATGAAAAGTGTCTGTCATTCCCATCTTCACATCATGTTAACACGGTTTTCAGTTTTTGACCTCAGATGACCTCCACCAAAAACAATAGGTTCTTCCTTTGAACATGACAAATCTATATATATACCATATAAAAGTGTCCGTCATTGCTGTCGAGATAGAAGGTTTACAAGGTTTCCAGTTTTAATTGACCTTGACCTCCACCAAAAACAATATTACGATAGCACCCTCAACCTATCTTGGATTTACTAACACGGTTCATCTATGTCACGTTTCTCTATTTTTCCATCCAAGCGTACATTGTGCAACAATTGTTACTAAGGTGCTATCGTGAGCGCGTATCTTTAACACACCTACTACGTATGGCAGTTCCATCCAGTAAGCCAAATTGAAACGCGCTGACGTCACGTGCATAAGCTCTATAGGTGCAGAAATCTCAAATACTGCATGTCACTCATATTAACATAGGCTAGTTTGTTCAGCCATTTTATACATTCCTCATTATGCTTTAGCCCCTAAAATTTTACTTGTCCATACGCTTTTTTTTTTCCAAAAGTCCCCTGACTCTCTGGCGAAGAGCCAGGGGCGAAAACCAAACAATACTCCCGAAGGAGTTCTGCTCCCCGAAGGAGTAACAACGTCCCCAAGGGACAAAACTTTGACTTAACTGACACCACCCGACAGTGGTCCCGTTCTAGACTGGCTGAATAGAACAGGTCCCACCTGCTCGAGCTAGCCACTTTTAAAAGCAGTAGGATTTTACGAAACCCACCGAAGTCGAACCACCGTAGCAGGACAGTAAACAACCAGCTTATAGGTTCTGTACTTATTTAACAGCAAATCAAGAACAACGAAGTTTCACGTTTCCATATCAATGATGTCACAGGGTATCCACTTTGTTCACACATAATGTTGTCAATTCATGTCTAAATAACGCCTTTCGATCGTCAAAAATATCTGTGGAACACTTTTCCCTGCAGTACTTCCTCGGCCAAATATGCCCTCATAAATTGGCTTCTTCGCTTCTTCGAAGCAGTGCTATGTTTATTCATATTATTTGATTCCTCCACTATTTTCAAGGGGAATAACTAGCTTTACATAACAGCAGCATAAACAGAATTAGTTTGGTTTACAAAACATGATTATTTGTTTTGTTTTGTTATATAGCCTATTTCTTGTTAAATGAATTTACAAGTATAACTGTAAGATTATCTTAGTTGATTAAATATTAATACTTTTTACCAACATTATAGATATCGAAATTCCTAAAGAAAAATGGTCTCGCCCAAAGTCTCTAATCTCGCAAATGATTGCATGGAAGTTGCCCGCCCGGCGGACGATTGGCTGCACTCGTAATACCAGAGTTAGAGTATGTATGCGAAAGAGGAGAACATATATCGACACTTGCTATAAAGGTAAGCATGAAAGAGGCTGAAAGCTGTATTTTGCTATATTCAGAGTTCCTCCTCTAATATTTTTCTATGTAATGTTTTTATTAAAATAGTTTTCATTCGATCCTTTTTCATGTAAGCGGCAAAATTTACATAAAACACATATTTTCAACTTAATTGATACGAAAAGGGGTAAGCTGTTCGTTACGACGTCACTTTTCTAGGGGAGTTTTCACGTATGCCAAAATGAGACAACCGTTCAATATGTTTTCTCAACATGACAAATTTATAAAGCAAATATGAAAAGTGTCTGTCATTGCTATCTTGAGATATCGTGCTAATTAAGAAGCCAACATATTACCAACTGGTGATGCCAACGGATCGGCAAACAAAGGAATGGCGACGAAAGAATGATTTGGAAAGTGCAAACGGGGACTTGGGGCAACAAAATTCTCACAATTAAAACAGTCGTCATGTGCTTAAACTTGACTCCAGGACAAAAATCCTTCTTGATAGAGATATTAACTAAACAATTGATTATTACAAGAAATCTTTACAAGTATTTTCTTGTTAGATTTCATGACTTCTGGCACAGAAGAATTTTATGCCACTTCCGAGTCATAACCGGTTACTCAGCCTTTGTGGTTGTGTAACTAGTCTCATGACAACTTTCAAGGAAACCGTGTGAGGGAAATCTGCATACATGATGGAAAACTATACCTTCCCACTGTCCCATGAGAACATAGAGGTGTTGCAAAGCTTTTAGGAGATGTTCTTTCGGAATCTCTAAATTGCAAATGTGCTTAGCCGGTATTGGTATCACCGAAACCCATGAGTGACCTTTGGCGCACAGTTGGCATTAGCTTATTGCTCGTGCGGTCTTTCAACAGTTCAAGCGAGGATACGTGAAAGGTGATGACCAAATCAAAATAATATTTTTGCAGTACGTAGCTTTCAATATTTGAAATATCATTTGAGCTTCCAAGCTCGAGCCCGCAAGCTTGATCACTCGTGTTGCAACTTGCAGACATCGAAGTGTAAATATTACATAACATGTATCCACCTGTATATATTGATTATGGTTGGCCGTTGACTAAACATAATTTTTTGGAGTTTGGAATAAATCAAGACGAATGAACTGAAATTAATTTTGTTCTATCTTCTTCTCTGGCTGTTAATCTCGAGCTACACCCCAAGATCCCCTACCAAGCCTTCGCAGGAGCAATTATCTCACAACACGATACTAGCAATGCACTAAGGTTTATCAAATATTTGGGTAGAGTTTTCCTGGTTTTCCTATTCAGTTAGCATTATCCATTAAAATTTTCGGGACTTCCACCCGGATTTTTTTCATCAACGGGGCAATGTCGCAGAGCAGGTGTGGAGCGCTAGGGCTGCTATGTACTTCATCAGACTTCAGATGTAGGAGTTGAATAACCCATTTTTTAACATAATATTCATACGGCGGTGGAAATGGTGAAGACGAATTTTTCGATCATTAAAATGTGAAAATATAATTCAATAAGGGCATGTCTTCAGCCGTCGAAAAAGACTGCCTACCGCAGACCATTGTCCCCTCCCCCTTCCACCCTTCGGGAAAGCCTGGCCACAAGACTGTAGATACACTCTTGTCCGTTAGATGGAGAGGTGAATGGGTCCCGTCGCGGAAATAGCTAGGCTGTAGCTTATAGGAGTCGTCACCTGCCCTTTCAAACTTATTGTGAAATGACAGAGGTGGCGCCAGGTGTGAGCTTGGCACCATGAATTGTCCCAGTCGTGCAAGGCTAGCACCTGTTGCAATTGGGAACTTTCCAAATTTCTTCGGGAAGCCTTTATGGAAACAACAAGCCGTAGGCGGCATTTCGGGAGGGGGGGGGGGCAACGTATACCCGCTCTCACTTTTCCGGACCATTGGAAAAAAAATACAAAAAAGAAGGAAAAGAAATGAGAACAGACTCGAATTATTAGGGTACTTTATTATAATGAATACTTAAATAACGCACAATGAAATAAAGTATTGATATCATGAAGACTGAAACAGTAGAGTAGTTAAGGGGGGGGGGGGGGGAGGTGAATGGATGTGGGCGATTGTTGGCGGACAATTTTGCTATTCTGTTATGCATGGACGTTGGCTCCCACTTTTGCGGTTTAATTCGCCGACAGGAAGGTCGCCAACATTACTAGATGTACGTCATAACATGCAACATGCATACCTAATCCAGAAACCTAACTGTGTATGGAAACCCCATTCAAATATGTTCAATACATTTTTGGACGCGCTACGCGCGTGGCCAAAAAATAATAGGCGTCCTATTACTAAGGCCACTTTGGTAAAATTGCCTCTTTTATTTTTCAAAGAGAGTTTCGTTTCCAAAACCTTTGTATCTCTTCAGCTCCCGCCATCCCCTTTTACCCACCACATTTCGTCACCATCATCAATTCGACCGACGGTATGTCTGAATTATTCTTTCAAGTTTACAACCATCGGCAGACAACTTGAAATAGAAATACTTCCATTAGCATTTCACATTACACCAGAGGGAATTAAATATAGAAACAGTTTAAAATGGCCACAAAAAAGAAGATCGGTGTGGGACCTCTGACCCTGCCTTTGTATACATTCGGCTCTCACAGGAAAAGGCTTCGCTGGCCTTACAATGATACAGCACCCTTACCTGTTTATTTTTTGCGGAATTAATTTTTTCTGTGGTGATGTCTATGTGCGAGCTACCCCAATAAGATTCCTTTAATTTTAGCACATCTAACTAATTCTAAAACCTTGAGGATCCTTGAAAAATTACAGTATGCCTGCTGTGGGAGTCCACCTAACCCAATTCCAAACCCGTTCCGATTCCAGTACATGGCAACCATTCCGGGTCAATTCCGAGTCCAGTACCCTTCGATTCCGAGCCAATTCCAGTGTCCCCAATTGCGGGCCAATTCCAAGTCAGGCCATTTGACAATGTGGCATAGCACACAAATAGTATTAGGTCATTTAAGGAGTCCATTTCAGAGCTTGACATCCCCTCCACTTTAGTTGACTGTGTGTTTCAATTCATGTATTAAACTGTGGATCAGTTATAATGTAGCTTTAAGTAACATTTATGTAACTTTCATTTTTGTGGAATCGTCTAGATCGGCTCCAAGTCCAATTCCAGCTGTAGCCATACTCCCGGGTCATTCCGATTCCAGGACCTCCCATCCCGGGCCAACTCCGAGTCCATTAAAAATGGATTCGAATCCGGAAATGAGCGCGAGTCCAGACTCGGACCTTACAGTCCTGACACCTTTTCGAAACCACAGGATTTCTTCATACTAATTACAATGGCTTGCGGCCACATTTTCCATGACCTACGAGAAGTTATGAAACTTAGAATATTAGGTGGATGCAGAAGGTATGAGCTGCAAGTTCTAATGCTAGATAACTTTTGCAATTAGAAAATGAAGTAGAACAGTACAATAAAATGCCTGTTTTTCATCGCCCACAACTTTTATAAATGTTTATGTCATTATTATTTCTTGCAAAACTTGTTGAGTAGTTTCACTGTTCTGTCTGTCTGTAGCGAAGTAAAAATCTTATCATTATCATTGTAGGCCTACCCACAAACAAGCTTTATGCATCCCCGACAATTGACCTGTGGTTTGTTAGAGTTAGGCTGTAATAAAACAAATGGTCAAAATGTGATTTGGGGTCAGTTCAGCGCGCATCTTATGTCATTTGAAGATAACCAAATGTTCATTCTAATCATGATAAGTCTGTTTATACTTCAAAGCTTCTTGCTGCTTCGTCTCCCTTGCTCCCATCAGGAGATTCTCCCTAGACTCCACCGGGGATCCTCCAGCGGGGTTTCCTATTGAAGTCATGCCTTCAACAGAGTGCGTCATGCTCCTGAATCGCTCTCGGTGCCGTTGCGATTTTCTTTTTTTTTTCATGAGTTCTCCTACTTTCAGACATTAAATGCCGCCCATGCAAAAACTATGTAAACCCCATCAATTGAGCAGTCGGCCCTTCGGTTAACCGGCCTATATTACTCTCAAGATGGGTGGACTCTTTAACGCCAAATTTTCCGCGTCCTACGTGGGATGTTGAGTTTCGTTGTTTTAGCTCTCTTCCGTTACATATACGTACAGCTAAGTAGTTCATCTCCCCGCCCCCTTTCCTTACCGAGTAACCTATAAGAGGTCCAAAACAGTTGTCCGTCAAGGTTGGAAATTTTATTTCGAACCGCATGGCTTAGATGACCTCTTGTATTGGTCGTGTGGTAGGGTGACATGCGTGTAACCGGGGGGTTCAGGGGGTTCGGGCAAGTTACCCTCTTTTCACATCGATCTACTCCGGCCATCGCTTGAGCGACCCCCTCCAATCGCCTTTGCATCCACCCGTTATAGTGACTGGGTTTCTCATCTGCAGAATGAAGTACATAAACTGCCAAAAAGAACAAACAAGCTAAACGGCAATAACTTCGGCAATCCATACAATAGGTCCCGAACTTTCCATCTATATACTACAATGCAAAAATGCATACGGGTGTTTTTACTTGTATCTGTAGAGAGCCCTCTTCCGGTTTACGTCCTAATATTTTCGCATAGATTTCCAGCGACCTTTTCCCTTGAATAACACAAGTACATCCCTTTTTACACGTAACCTTATAAGCACTGAAAGCTATCCTCGAAGGAAAGTGTAAGGTGATTCTCATCTGAAAAACAGTGTATGTAACTTTAGTGAAAAGAATAAACGAAGACATGTCAGTGCTATAGGCCTGTCTGCGGAAACATCGGTAACAAACTTCCACAGTAAGTAACTGAAAAATAAACTTCCCCAAGAGTTAAAGGAGCCTGCAGCGAAATGCAAAGAGTCGCCAGCAAATTGATGACAAGTTTTTGTCCAAATCTTTATCAGGATATAGAACCCACTTTCCAGTCTTAAAACAAAGATGCATTTACCGAAGGGGAAGGGGTCAGTCTTTTACAGCACTTCCTTGCCTAAAGTTGGTTAAAGGGGTTCTTCTAAGATGTTTGCCTGTGGTGAATAACATGACCAAAAACCTGCAAAAATTTACTCAGAAACCCGCCTCTTAAAGTTTCAAAATATAAAATCAAATGCAAATCTGTCTACACCCGTATAAACTTCCAAAAGGAAAGATCCCTTAGGGGTTTCATAGACGCAGACACGGCACCCCGTCACGAACCACGTCCTCCGCATTGCCACCTCAAAGGTTCATCTACGTGTGCTCTTACGGAGGTCAGATTTTTCAAAATGATCGAACATTTAGGCGGGTACTCATGTTATGAAGTTGTGGCAATTCGTTCATAGAGAGAGGTAAAGATGGGGTTCAAACGACCCTGGCGCGTGGTAATTTGGGGTCTCGAAAAAGAATTCTTGTGAAAACAGTATTCCTTCATTGAAAAATACTGAATAATGTAAAATCCATAAGAACACAAATTGAGAACGAGTTTACATTTTTGTGACAGGGTCAGTTTTACATCAGATTTGGTAGGTACATTGTTTACTTATGCAAGCGACGACAACCCTATTATTCATTCTACCCGATGCCCCTGTGGAATGATAGTTTTGGTGGGGGCATATCTGTGGCGGTAGCAAGGAAGTAATGGTCACTTTGACTTTGATGGTGAAGGCCAGATGAAGCTTCTAGGCAAAAAAAAAAAGGAAAAGTGGAGGGAAGGAGAACGAAAACGGGGAGAGAACTGAAACATAATGACTAACTAGTGCATTGACAAACGAGGTTAAATATCCACAAGTTGATAATTGTAGCCACTATGATTACTTACTGATTAGGCTAAGTGAATTATTCCAAAGCCGTGTCATAGGGTGGCTGCAGGAGGCTACAGGGGCCATATGCACCGACATCGAGTGCTGACCCCCAGTCAGTATATTTTTTTCCAATTTCGTCGGGGATTAAGAGAAAAAGCCAACGGTTGTGAATCCCAACGGCAATGTTCCCTAACCGGTATGCCTGTTTTGTTTTCAAAATTATAGATCTTTCAATAAAATCACAAAAGTTTCGGCGCGCTTTGTGCGTGATAGAATTCCGTTACTTTTCAGAAATTGTTTGTTTTCGTAGGAAAGTATAACAATTCCATCCTTTCATTTTCAGATAATTTAGGAAACAGTATCTGTCAATACCGATAATTTTGTTTCACTTTTTGCATCTGCTGTTGTTACAGTAAACGGACTGACCATTTTGACTAGCAGATGGAGTTGATATAAAGTGTAAAACTCAAAAAAGGGACAGCTCTCTTCAGCTCCATTCTTTCACTGACACTCCCACTCCCACTCACATGGCTAAACCAGTCAAGACGGAATGTTTTCATTTTTTTCATCGTGGAAACTGGTGGATACTATACAATGCATGTTATTCATGGTGGGTGTCATCCCCTGACATTTGATATTTGTTTGCTCTGGATTATAATTTCCTGCATGTGTGCCAAACCATTCGACGTGCTTCGCGAGTTGCTGTTCACTAGTCAAACTTTCCGACGAAACCGCATCATTCAGTACCGTTATGTGTACATCAATTACGTATCTGCCTGCAGTGAAAAATATGCGATAAAAATATATGGTTTTGTACAGCATAAACTAACAAACCAGTCTTCTCCCCCTATCATGGGCGGCGATCCCGGGGGGGGGGGGGACAGGGGGACATGTCTCCCCAATATTTGAGAAATCGCCCATTGACTTTGATTTTTCATACAGTAAATTATTTGAAAATCTTGTCATTTCCCCCCAATATTGAGAACAAATCGCCGCTCTTGCCCCTATTAATCCCTATTAGTCGCCAACCGACGTACGTAACGTTAACGCGTTGTACCTGGCGAGGCTTTAGGTTACTGCCTCCGTTGGAGGAGCTTGGACTACAGTAGGGTAAATTCTGACGCCAACCCTGGGAAGACAGAAGACGAATCTGGTCTTGTTCTTTCATGATTTAAAATGAGGGTTTTGATGAGCCGCGATAGACTTAAATTAAGGCCTTAAAATTTCCCTGTACTAACCTGAGCAATGGAGGACTAAATTTAAAGGCAATAGGCAGTCGCCCCAAAATTTTCTTTGAAAAATCAGCAAACTCTTGCAAATCTCCTCTTATTGCATTACAAGTACCTCTGAAGACGTTTTGAACATAACTATTACAAACAGG
Source organism: Holothuria leucospilota (assembly GCA_029531755.1). Classification (NCBI taxonomy): domain Eukaryota; kingdom Metazoa; phylum Echinodermata; class Holothuroidea; order Aspidochirotida; family Holothuriidae; genus Holothuria; species Holothuria leucospilota. The sequence goes on along the minus strand of CM055961.1, from coordinate 2,457,350 downwards.
TAAAGCAAGGCGAAATTCTCCTTGAATTCCACAATTCACTAACAGAAATATTGTCACATGATCAAAATAGGTGACAGGATACACTCACTCTGTTTAGGGTGACTGCCTACTGCCTTTAACGAAGTAACATGTATAGCACTGTAACTTAATAACCTTAACTAACTTAAACTGAACAGAACTGAAATAGACTGAACAAAACGAAAGAAAACTAAAAGTAAACCAGATCCACACGAGTAGCCATTGTGTTAGTGCAGGGTAGCCGTTACGTGCTTCTATGCGATTTCCTTGCAAAAATATGCAAACTTTTCAGTCGAAGTCGTGCACTGCATAATCTGGGCAAATTTAAGGGTAACCAGGTAGGCCTAGAGTGCAAGTTTATAGTACAGTGCCAAACGTACGTTCGATACTTCGGCGTGAGAACCTCGCCAGGGGGAGGGGATTTCCAGGTGCGTGGTCGTTGGGCACCCCCGGTTGAAAAGAGGAAGAGAAATAAAAAAAGAAGAAAAAGGGAGAGGAAAGACAAGAGCCACAAAGTACAAAAGGAATAGTAAAGAGAATATGATAAAAGGGAGACTCGAAAGTAGTAAAAATGACATCGTAACATTTACAGAACCACTACGTGTTTTTCATATGATGATCGTGTAAAATTAGCGTATATGTTATTCATTATAAAAGTTTTTACATGAAAACGTATCGTTCACATACTGGGGCACGTGCCTCAAATCGATTTTCGTCCCAAAATGAAAAAATTCCAGAAACTTTTAACTTATATATTTCTACAGGGGTAAGGCAAGGTCTTGTGGAATAAAAAGTTGATGTAGCCTATTTTAATTGTTTTCAATCACAAACCTTTCGCAAAGTACCAAAAGTTCGCTCGTTTCGCACGCTGGCTCATTCAGTTTGATAGCTCCACTGTTCTTGCACCTATTCGCGTGATTACAGCGTTACACGGGCTTCATCGCAAGAATGTGAAGACGTCTGAAGTGGTTTCAGTTTATTTCCGTATCAATATCATAAAATATATAATGAGATAACAGCAAGATGGTGAAGGACTAAAAAGAGCAGAATCTTGTACCAGCAGTACCCCTAACAGCCATCCGCCTCTCACGCGGGAGTCCCGGGTTCGATTCCCAGGTCGAGTCATATCATAAAATATACAATGAGATAACAGCAAGATGGTGAAGGACTAAAAAGAGCAGAATCTTGTACCAGCAGTACCCCTAACAGCCATCCGCCTCTCACTCGGGAGTCCCGGGTTCGATTCCCAGGTCGAGTCATACCAAAGACTTTAAAAATGGAACCTTCTGCCGTTGTGCGTGATGCTCCGCATAAGCAATGGAGTAACGGAAAACAAGTCAGTTAGCCACAACTGGAAAAAGACCGTGGTCGTATCGACTTGAACCAGTTGGTTGGAAACTGGGCCGTTAAACCTCATCTAACATAACCCTAACAGAGTAGTTAACATGAGGATAGACTACACAACCACAGAAAAATTCAACAAAGGAAAGGAGAAGCAACAAACAACTCAGAAACAATTATATTTATTAAGAAAAATGATTCTTTAACCTTCTTTTGCAGAGAGAAAATTCTTTGCGGTCTTTATATTATTGTCTAGACTATTCCAAATTTTTAACTCCACGATTACCAAAAATCTTTAGGTAATATCATTGAAAGAGAGATTACGGCGAAGTTCGTGAGGAGACCTAGTGTAGTAGAAGTATGGAATTCATTATTGTAATTTAGATGATAAACAACTATTGGAGGACCCTTTACACACTTCTACATGAAAATTGATGCTTGGATTTTGTATATGTCAAAGATATTTAAGATTTTACGAGTGAATGTTTTGGTTGGAGCAAGACAATAAGAATGTAATAAAATAAGAAAGGACATTTTTTTTACAAAATTTGTGAACAATCTAAATTAAAGGAAAAAGAAATTCTGCTTTCTAAGTAGGTACATATGATAAAGCAACCAATTATAAACAAGTAGCAACAAACAGCTTCATATTGTGTCTTGTCCCGTTCTAAAGAGATAGGGCTAGTTATTGCAATGACAGGGTGCCACCATAAACGACTTGAAGCAAGTCTGTAATGTACTGTCAGAGCCACATTAGGGCAAATGTGTAATGTATATCCTTGTTTTCTTTGGACTGTTTTTTTTTTTTCATTTTTGGAAATGGAATAAAAATTTTGTGCATGATTACTTTCTAAAATTTTGCAGCTTGGGGAATAAATAGTTTAGACAGAAACTTAACTGTCCTGATGGTATCATAGTAAAGTAGTAAGACAGATTATAAAGAACTACACAGCCAATGCATAATTTGTTGAGGCTCTATGACATCATAACAGACTTGCTTCAAGTCATTTATGGTAGCACCCAGTCATTGCAATAAAAAGCCGTATCTCTAGAACTGGACAAGATACAATGAACCTGTTTGCTGCTACTTGTTTGTAATTTGTTGCCTTATCATATGTATCTACTTAGAAAGCAGAATTTCTTTTCCCTTTAAAGTAGGATAAGTGCACCCACAAACAGTACTGTAGTAGTAAAGTTGAGAATGAATTACCGAATCATATGAAGATTTAATGGTATAACGAGGGACAGAGAGGCTAACTTTGTACAGGATTCCTATCACTTTTGGAATCTTCGAACACATTATATCAATTTGATTCTTCCAGGTGAGATTAGGGTCTATGTAAATACCAACAAATTTAGCTTCACCAACTATGGAAACTTTTTTCCGTCAATAAACAAATCAAGGGCCGCAATAAATTAGTTTTAAGAATATTTAAGGTTAATTGTTACTTTGAACTATGATGAACCACTTCCAGCTCAGCATAAACTTTACGTGCTCCAGATATAAGATCTTATTGTTTATAAAAGATGCTAGTGTCATCGGCAAGTATATGGTAGAGGAGGGAATAGAAGAACGGTTGCATATCCGTATGTAAATGAGAAATGACAGAATTCTAAGAATTGATGCTTGTGGCACACCGCAGCTCATATCAGGCAAAGTCTTCACGACTTATTTATACGCACGGCTTGATTTCTGTCTGAAAAATAACTGTGAAACTAACTGATGCCTCAGTCACATTACCGCCGATGTCCGAAAAGGCTCCCGGGGGCCGTTTGGACCCAAATCGGCCGGACATCGGCGACATCGGCAGACACCCTGCAGATAATCGGCCGACGAATTTGCTTCGCCGGCCGATTTTTAGACATCGGCCGGCGCCCGGTGAAGTTTTAGCGCAGAGTTAAAATTTTCAGATGAGTTGCCGTCGTCGGTAGGACATCGGCGCCGGTGGACACATTGCCGAAGCATCTGCCGGAGATCGCGGGGTGGCCGCGCGGGGTGCTCTGCCGGAAGACGGTATGACGCCGGGCGGAAGTCTTTGATGTCGGCCGTTGCCCGACCGATTTATCGCAAGATAAATTCCCAGGGTGTCTCCGGCGCCCGCCAGACTACTTGAACTATACTCCAGGCGCCGGGTATCGACAGGCGATCTAGCGATTATCTGCAATAGGCCGGCCGGCGCCCGCCCGATTGAAAGACATCGAGCGGTCACCGCAGATATTTGTTGAAAGTCGACAGGCACCCTACCGGACCGGCGCGCCGACGATTGCAATAGACGTCCGGCCGGCTGCCGCGCAATGAGTTAAGATGTCCGGCCGGCGCCCGGGCGAAGTATTTTGGTGGTTGACGGGATGTGTATAAAAATCAGGGCTCAGTCTTGGTCATGCATCTCATTTGTCACTTGAATTTCGTTCGCTACGCATCAGAGCTTATTACTTTATGTCAATATCATTATCGTTAAAACTTTTTGTGAACATTTGAGGATATTGTGGAAAATGCCACCTAAAATTCCAATGGAGAAGGGAGAGAAGAACACCAAAGGAAGAAGTCCAAGGCCCCTGAAGGCACCAGAAGTAGCCCCAGGAAAAAAGCAATGTGAAGCCGGCTTCTTTAAGGTAAAGGCGTAGTCTCATCAGCTTCAGTCTTCTTGGGGGTATGACCATGATGGCTGTATGCTGTGTGCTGTAGATAATGTCTAAAACTTATGGAAATCGATGTTTTACCCACCGTGAAAACCAAAACAAACACGGAAAAATATGTATATAGGTGGGCACCCGACATGACGTCGCGCGATATGAAGGGCGACCGTCAGATGGCCGGTCGGCACCCTGCCAGCTCCCGGGAAGGGCACTGCTGGGGACCGGCAGATGGGTTAAAATAGGCCGGGAGCCGGCCGATGTCCCGTCGAATATCTGCCGATGCCCTGTCGGTGTCCGGGAGGTGATCTGAAAAAACGTCCTAAAGAGCACCGGCCGGAACAAGGCGAAATTGATAGAGAAACCATCGGCCGGTGACCTGGCGGCACCCTAGCGGTGACCGGGACAATGTGACCACATCGAAGACGTCGGTAAGAATGGATGAAAATCCCCCGGCGCCCTGCCGATGTCAGACATCCGCCAATTTCTACTCATCGGCCGGCGCCAGGGGGTAATGTGACTGAGGCATGAAAGTGAGTTCCTGAATACCATAGTGAGGTATTTTTCTGAATAAAATTCTTTGGTCCACGGTATCAAATTTTGTTGAAAGATCTAAAACATGCCACTACTAATCGCCTTATTGTTAAACCCATCAGATGTATATTTTACAATGTTAGCTGCCCCAATGTATGTGGAAAGATCGACTTTTACGGAAACCATATTGATTAGAGAAAAGCATACCATTCTTATTACAACAACTTAACAAATCTGTGGCAAATGATTCGTTCTAGGACCTTAGAAATACTAGGAGAAAATCCATTGAATCGGACACTAGGGTAATAAGAAAACTGTACAAAACAGTGTCTCCGTTAGGAATAAGATTTGCTTAGTTATAATTAATTTTGGAGAAGGAATTATTGAAGCACTCGGCAACATCCATCTCATTAGAAATATCATCTCCATTATCGTTTAGTTTGAATTGCTCGACTATAGAGTCTTTTATTTTACTTCTAATCTCATTTAATACTCTCCAGGTTTGTTTCATATTGTGCCTATTTTCATCAAATAGTTTTGCATAGTACGGTTTTTTTAGAGTAACGGATAACATTAGTTTAATATGTTAATAGCTTGTAATTTCAGCTTGCTAAGAAGAGTAAGATCATCTAAAAGGCGCTTTCAGAGTTTTTCTTAGTGGCGATAGACTTAAGAATCCAGGAAGTGCAGATCGAAGAATTATTAGTTTAAGCTTCTTGATCTTAACTTTCTCAAGAGGACATATCTCATCATACAACTTATTGATTACATCACCGAAAATGTTACGAGCTGCATTAACATCAAATATGGAGTTAAGCTGATCCCAATTGTAATTTTTCAACTCCTCAATAAAATTATTAAAATTGATGTCCGACATATTTCTTCTCAAAATGCAATCTATATCATTGTGCAAACACTCGAACGTATCATTACAGACAGAGTTATATGTATAAGTGATGACTGACATGTGATACAAGAATACCAGACATGGTAAATATTGAAATATAATTAGAAAATATGTATTCTGAGGTGGAATTGGTTATCCTTGTTTGCTTAGTGATAACAGAAATGAGGGAGTTAGAGGACGTAACATCCGTAAATGCACAAACATTTGAATGACATGTACTTTACAAGGTTAATGTTAAATCACCTAAAAGCACAGCTGGCTCCTTAGTTTACCAATAACAATGTTCAGTAAGGCTACAGCCGCTACAATGGCATCAATATATATTTCAAACGACTGTCTGGTGGTCTATAAATGACATCAATGACAATATGTTGTGTCAGTGACAATCCATCTACAATGTTTTGTTTCTTTTGCTTTATAATTTTTGTTTACTCTCTCTGGGAGTGCTTTTGTTTTTCAAGCCCTGAAGGATTTTTAAAAGTGCTTCCATTCACTACACTGATTTTATCAACTTGTCGTTAATTGTATAATCTGTCATTATTTTTATACATTGTTGTGATAAAACAATATAAATGAAATGAAATGAAATATTATGGCTAAAATTGGCAGTTTCAATAAAAAAAGACTCAAACGTAATTGAATGACTACTTAAATTATTCCTCTCCTTAAAGGCTATGCCACTGTCTACATAAAATCTGTCTACATAAAAAACAACCCCATCACCTCTCGTAGAATATTAACAGGAGTATAGTTAGAATACATGTTTTCGTGATAGGAACACATGGGGTATTGGTCTCCTTAAAACTACTAAAAACCCGATTTCCCCTTCTCTATTACACCGATTGCCTCAACGCTGGACGTTGTCATTGTTCAGATCATGACATGTTATACAGCATGTTGGAAAGAGATAATTAATCGGCTCGGCGATGGAGATAGCCTCGGGCGTTAGAAAGTGGCATATAATCCTACCCCACGAAAGTCCAATTTTTGGGGTCGGAAATCTAACATTTTTAACAGGTTCAATGCACGGCATGGATAGATGTGAGATGCGTCATCATTTTCTTTCCATAAACTACAAGGATTTATGTGCATGAATAAAAATGGTGAGATAACTCATTTAGGTTACTTTGCAGAAGAGCCATCATCATGATATAAGCAGGGCGTGTTGTTATAAGGATATCTACAGCAATCAAGGCTTTATATCTGAAGCCTTCAGATATTAAGTATATATTTGTATGAAACATTATAGACACACGAAAGACAAATGTACAAAAAGGAAACTCACAGTTGAACAATTATACTGAAAAAACATAGAGAAGTAAATATTCAACAAAAATAGGAGCGATAAGGTGACTCGAATTTCAGAAAACGGTGGCTCTCATGTCTGAACTACATATACCAATTGTGAATAGCATATGTAGAGGTTACTTATTGGCCAGGAGTTGACTAAAGGTAAAATTTCCCATTTCTAAAGAGTTGGTCAATTCTAAAATAAGGACGTTTACCTCCATGGGATGGAGTATTTTTCTCTTTTCCCTTCTTTGTGGAAGACATATTTGAAGAAAAAATGAGATTACAGCGTACTAGTTAGCATTTTTAACTCAGATTGGCCGAGTTCGTAAGAGATGCATTGAGTAAAAAAATAAAAGTGTTTTAGTGCAGAGACCACATGCAATTTGAATAATGGAAAGTGATATCTAATAATAAATTTCAGCTCTCTTCGAGCGAACTTAAAAGCAATTCATGCTCCATACCTGATACTCATTATCAGGACAATAATTAGTCCACATTATTCTGGTGAGACCAAGTACATATTTTGGCAAAATTCTCCTTTTAAAAAATAGGACTAAAATTCTAATCTCCTATCTGCTTATAGAAACAAGGTATAGAGAGAAGATCACGAGGTAATAAAATATCACTCGTACTGTGTTGTTCATGATATGCAGTGCACATCTATCTCATTACAAAATGTTTTTGAAATTTTGTTTTGGAGCATTTTGCTTGTCTGATTATCGTCAGCCTATGTTGACTTTTTTATTAACGCATTTGAAAAGAAAACATGCTTTTGTAATCTTCAGTCCCGAAGTGATACCTGCCACCTCATCTCTCACATTTCCCTTTTAACTACACGCTCGCTTTAATTCTGTTTCGATATTCTGACGATTTCTGAGAAGCTCTTGGCGTAATCTCATAGTTTTATAACGTGGCCAGGTGAAAGCTTCATGCAATCGCCAACATTTTAATTATTTACAGAACTTCCAGGGCTTCACCCCCTTAACCCCCGCCATTGAAAGTGCCACAGGGGGATGGGGGCTCACACCCATTCTTAGAGTAGCCAAAAGGGAAAATTTTCTTGGGATAGGTGACGTATACATCTTCTGAGAGTAAAGGTACCATATTTCCCATAGTTATGTTTGATAAATATTAAAATATCAAAACTTTCCTCGCGCTCAGCGCTCAGTGTTGCTACTATCTCTAGCTACGATGCATTAAAACATTCACATTTGCTTTATCTTCACAACCATTCTCACCATTCTAATTTCACAATTAAGTTGATTTTCAGTATGATGGAACCTGTAATGAAGAAAATGGGATATCATACGTTTAGGGAGATCCATCTGCTAAATACGTACAGGCTTTAGTTTTTTGCCGTTGGTTTCTTAATGTTTAAGCATTTGACCAAATGAAACTGAAATGATCCCCCTCCATTAGACGATCCCCTCCCCCTACCCTAACCCCCCTCCATTAGACGACCCCCTCCCCTTATCCCCAAACCCTATCCAGCCAAAGTGGAAACATTTCAATAAATGGTCAGAATTTCTTGGCACTTGACAAATGATCAGCTCAAAGTATTAACAGTTTTTTTTTTTCATTTAAGCCACTTAAAATGAGCAAAGGGGGAGGACAGGAGCTCATCCATCTTTGGGAAGTGCCACTTTTGGCTATCCTGGATGCATGTTTGGCAAAGTTTTACCTTGCAAGCAAACTGTGTTGGCGCTTCACTCAATGGTAAAATCTTTCTTATCTCCCCATGTCGCACCCCAGGGTAGAAAAATCCTGTATACGCCCCTATATGAGAAAACTATGTGCCGTAGATTGGAGCGAAATAAAGACGAAATCACATTTTTCAAGACATTTTAGAAATGTTTTCTTCACTTTGTAATCAAAATTCATCCATACTTTAAAAAAGGTTCATTTGGAACTCTTTTTGGCAACAACAGGTGATTTGGGGTATATTTTTGTCAATGGGTGGAGGAGGGTCCAAAGATCCTCTTAGCTAAGAGGGGTGACTGGTGAGTGCTGGGTTTGTTGGACCAGACCAAACCCAACCTATCCGGCCAGAACCAAACCAAGGTCAGCCCAACTAAACCAAATGAAATAAAACTAAACCAAAGTTAACCAAGTCAGACAAAACTAAACGGGAATTTATTTAAAAGATTTACTTAGGTTTTCACTACTTTGCCCATCCAGAGCAGAAGAATAAGTGGCGCAACAATCTTATCGTTGTTTTTGACCGCGTGTTTGATCTAGTGGTAGAGCATCCGCCTCTCAGGCGGGAGTCCCGGATTCGATTCCCAGGTCGAGTCATACCAAAGACTTTAAAAATGGAACCTTCTGCCGTTGTGCGTGATGCTCCGCATAAGCAATGGAGTAACGGAAAACAAGCCAGTGAGCCACAACTGGAAAAAAGGCCGTGGCCTGCTCGACTTGAATCCAGTTGGTTGGAAACTGGGCCGTTAAACCTCATTTAATTAACTAACTAACCTATCGTTGTTTTATAATATGCGTGTTACTAATACAATGTAACCACCGCAATGGCTGATGAGAACAGCTGCATTCGTATTTGTGTTACGTAAATAACGAGATGTCCCTGAGAGAGGGGCCAGTACGAGAGGATGCTTCCCGCCCAATATTGAACAAACTGACTTCAGTTGGAAAATCTGAGTGAGATGGCCGGAATTTAAGATTGCTGCCCTCCAGTTTTCCATTCTAGGCCTATTGGCCTATAAGGCTACCTACAGTATGCCGGGATAAGCAGTAAACGTTGACAGAAAATCGCACTTTTGGGTAATAGTAATGGTGGGGCCTATTCATACGAAAATTTTCGTATGAATAGTGGGCAGTGGAAGCACTATTCATACGAAAATTTTCGTTCAAAAGCTTAAAATTCCACTCTTTTTACAGGAATATGAGTCGATGATCTAAAATTGACATTTGGGTGGTTTTTTGAAAACCAGCTAGATCGGTTTCTGTTCTCTTGCTCATGTTACGGCGGAACGTCATCATTAGTAGCTTTTCAAACATTAGCTAGGTTCGTCATACGATTTAAAATGCAGCTATAAGCGCATGTACGCCTATATTATTGTCGTACTGTTTCCTCCGAGTCTGCAGTAAAACTTAATTGACACAAGTAGACTAAATCATTTAGATTTAATGTCCTCTCATAGGCAAAAAATGGTCGGGAAACAAATGGGATTGATGCGAATGCTCGCAAAACAACATCCCAGTGCTTTTCAAGTTTGCTTTTAAAAATGCCTTATTCTTACTTAGGCCTTCAGCCTGAGTATGAGTACGAGTGTGTGTTCCACATACACATGCACCGATCATTTGTACCGTAACGTAATCATACTATCAGCGTTCACGTGCATGTGCGTACTTACGCAGACTGTACGTACGCAGAGCCATTTATATGGCTTTGTACATATGCCAGTCGGCTAAAGTTTTCTTCGTATGAATTGTGACTACAGGTAGGCTTATTCATACGAAAATTTTCGTGTGAATAGTCACAACGAATAGTAATATACAAATCACGAGTGTAGACATATGGAAATATTACACTTATCTCACGTACTTTTTTGTCTTGTTTGTGATGTGGCGTCAATTTTGCCAAACAAGAACATCGCTACAGGTGTTTGTTTCTAAAAACCGAAGGTGAAACGTGAGGGAGTAGAGTTTACGTTGTTACCAGAGTTACGTCTATAGTTATCCCATCTAAGTTTTTCCCATGTTTTGTCAACCTCGAAGGTGAAACGGTACCGGCTTTTCTTGTTGCATTTTTTATTCCTTGTCAGAGGCGAAAGAAATACCGGTATATGCAATCCCACTGGTGAGTGTATGTATGTGTGTGTAAATCAGGGACCGCGGGGACGGGGCTACAAGGGCTTTAGACCCGGCACTTTTTCTGCCGCGGACATTTTGGGCCGCCTTAAAAGGCTTTTATTTTATTGAACATATTGGGCGGCTTCGATGACAAGCCCCCCCCCCCACCACCACCACTTCAACACTGGTTCCGCGGTCCCTGTATGTGCGTTTGTGACGCTTAGAAGGTATCTCAAGATAGGAATGATGGATACTTTTTATATTTGGTTTACAGATTCATCACATGAGGAGGAAGAACCCTCTTGTTGTTGGAGGTTAGAGGTCTTACGAGGTCACCAGGGGTGACTGAAAACCGAAATCCTTGCACACGCGATATCTCAGGCTAGGAAGCACGAACACTTTTCATATTTAGAAAGAGGATACCTGATGGTCAGTAGATGGACCCTACTGTTTTTGGTAGAGAGCAAAAGTGATCTGGGGTTACCGAACGTGAAACTACGAAAATTTGTAAATTGCTTTTAAACACGTTATCTCAAGATAGGAATGATGAATACTCTTTACACCTGGGATATAAATTTGTGATATTAAGGGAAACAGGCCAGGCTATTATTTTAGTTAAGTTTAGAGGTCATTTGAGGTTGCCAGCGGTCAAAACCGAAAACCTTGTAAGCACAATATTTTAAGATAGGTGTGATGGACTGTTTCCATACTAGGTTTATACATTTTTCATATAACGAGGAAGAACCGTAATGTTTTTGGTGGAAATCAAAGGTAGGCTAAGGTCACCAGAGGTGAAATCACGAAAAGTTGTCAATTGCATGTTAACACGTTGTCTCAAGGTACAAAAGATGGATACTTTTCATGCCTAGTATATAGATTTGTCAAATAAAGAGAAGGAACCCTATTGTTTTGGTGGACATCAAAGATAATATTAGGTTACCAAAGGAGGAGACACGAAAGACTTGAAATGACCCTTGTAAACACGTTATCTCAACATAGCAACGATGGATGCTTTTCACACTTGGGATGTTCATTTCTCATACTAAGAGAAAGAAGCCTATTGTTTTGGTGGAGCTTAGAGGCTGTTTGAATTAAATTACTAGAGGCGAAAACCGAAAGTGTTGTGAGTGACCAGATAAAAATGGTGGATACTTTTCAAGCCCTGGTATAGAGATTTGTCATATTAAGAATTTGAACCCTATCGGTTTTGGTGGAGGTCGACGGTCATCTGACGTCACAGGCGTGAAACTACGAAAACCTTATAAACTGCTCGTAAACTGAATTTCTTAAGATTAGACAAAAGGCCGCAACTCCAAATTGTGTAGTTCGGGGGCCAACACAAAGATGGGGGGGGGGGGGGCTGAATGCTTGTACCATTCCAAGGATAAAATTATAGAGGACAATTATCTTTTAAAGAAATATTACTCTGTTACTTACATTAATTAGTTATTCCAATTTTTAGCTACTCGAGAAGGTATTTGTTTGAAGGATGCTGTGAATGTAACATAATTAGAGATAACCTGTATTTAAGTAGAAGTTGATGGTAGAGTGGAAAGAGCTCGTTTTCCGATTTTTACAGCCCGGGTTTGAATCCCATTCATGCACTTGTTTTTCCAGTTTGTGTTATTCAGTTTTTATTCTGTTATGTATCATACTTGGAATATGGATTTGACATAGTGAGAGAAATAACACTGTTTCGATGAAGGTCAGAGGTTATTTAAGGTCATCAGATGTAAAACACTGTAAAGAACTTATCATAAATATTTTTATAATTGGACTGTGGATGCGTTTCACTTAGAAAATAGCCGTCGACGTTCATCTGGGACCACTGCAGGTCGTATGGTGAAAATCTCGTAAGCATGATATCTCATAATGAGTAATCTTGGTGCTTGGTGGATCTCATAGCTTGCATGTGGATGCCCCCGTATTGCGTTTAATGATTCAATTGTTATTTGGTGACATTCAAATGTCATTTGAGGTCAAACGAGTTTAAACTGTGAAACCTGGTTTTCCAACTGTGAGGGCACTTAGACGTAGTATATGGACGATCCATGTTGTTGGGAAGAACGTTAGCCCTATTATGCATGTACTGACTACCGGAGCAATACATTGTGAAATGTTATTTCCGCATTTGGTATGCCAAGTTTCTGACTGTTGCAATCACTAAAGCACCAATCACATTGGGTTGAGATCGGCCCTTGTCCCGTATCCGGAGCCTCTCATTAGGAAACACCACATTCCGTCATCTATCAGTTGAGTAACCAGCGGTGACTTTGTGTTGAACCTTGTAAACCCGGGGATCTAATATTTGCTTTTGTTAGAATTTTAAAGCTTTTTTGTGGTTGTGTTTTCTTGCATAGCACGCTAGCTATGCCTTTGTGTTTTTTCTGAGCTTTTGGTTTCATTGAAAGTCGTGTCCCTTTCGACTTACATACGTTAAAAAACACAATCATAGATGTGCAATACCAGCATATATGCACAACTGCATTCTATTGCCTGCAGTAAATTGATATGAAATCTGATCACCCCCATATGACGACATAGCTGGTAGAGGTATAGGCAAGAGCCTATCACTGGCGTCGCCAGACTTTTTGAAGTGGAAAGGGGGCACGGGGTTCAATCGTTGGGCCGGAGGGGCACGCCAAAATGAAGGACTGAGCTCCTCTGGAGGCGTCGTAGAGACGCGCAGTGCTCCCCAGTAGACTTTGGGCCCCAGGGACCCATTTTAGGGCCCTTGGTGGGGTCCAGGGATAAGGATCCAATGGGGGTCCAGAGGGCGAAGCCCTCGGAGGCTCTAGGGTATTTATGAAGTATTTGACTGTCTCCAAAATGACATTGGATAAGCACTGAACAGGCCACAAAAGTAGAAATCACAATTTGACCATTTTTGTTAGCCTCATTCACACTAGCGATTTAATGATTGAGAGAGGTGGGTGATTGAGTGAGCAAGGTTTTCATTAAGCTTTCAAAACAAATCCACTGATGCTGCCCATTAGAAATTAATGTTGAAAACTACCTTCCAGGCATGCCACTGAGGGAAGGCCTTCTCATCAGAGAATCGAAGGTGCCCTAGAATTATAACTATAGCAGATATACATCCTGCATTTTCTTCAGCAATGAATGAAAACAAGTGCAACAATGTTGCCGAAGCTCAGCTTTTCCTGTTGACCTAAAAGTCTGCAGTCAATATTTTGGTTGGGTCTGTAACTCATATTATTCATACGTACGTTAGAATGAACAGATAAATACAAACAAAATGCAATGAAATATGTATTGAACTCCTGAAGTCTCTGAAAGACTAAATCTGGTACACAAAGTTAACTATATACTGCCCAGATGTTAGTATACAAATAATGAATGTCAGTGTGCTGCTTTGTAGACCTCATTTGTTTTCCATAATTAGACCCAGATATTAACTTCCGATAAAGAAATTTTACAAATGGTTAAAGATCTTAAAAGCGATATTTTGCCCCAAAGATATTCCTTGAACTTGTCCAGGGACAAAAGTTCAAATGCGTGTTGCCACCATGATTTGGAAAAACCACTGCTCAATTGCTCAATATAAAGGGATAATTTCTAACTTAAATTCTTTACGCGCCTAATTCTGAGTACTCTTTAGTCCCGTTTTCCCCTACAAAATTATTTTACTGCATAACATTTTTATAATTGGGACCTACCAGGTATAAATCGTCGATCGGGACCGGTGAATGTGTCGCAACAGGCCGGAGGGTAACTACAGTTCGTAGAGAGCGTTGGGAAAATATGCACACTTATACTAAGTCTAAGGCTATTGAAATATCATCCCCCATGGCTTCCTCTTAACAACTTGATGGGGCTTTCGGCAACGGAGAACAAGACTGGGGCGGTTCCTGCAGTGTCGACGCCCATGTGACTGCACCAGGATCGTAGCTTGACAAGGTACTGAATGGGGGCGAAATGGCTTCCAGGGGCTAATAATTTTTAAGGGGGCCAAATGTATACAAATGCCATTAAGCCAATGGCAACTTGAAAACTTGCTAGGGAGCGAAAAAATTTCAAAGAGGGATTCACCCACTTGGCCCGTTTGACTAGAAGCCTGAGCTGCACAATTTCTGCAGGCTCCGAGACTGACATATGGCACACGCCTTCAAAAAGCACGTTTTCATTTTCAAACCGAAAATTGTTTTTGGAATGTTAGCACAACCGACACGCTTAAACCATATGAAGCATTGTATTTTCAATCAACGTGCTATGTTCTTTGCTTAAAAGAAAGGGGTGGGTTCCTCTTTCCTCTTACAACATTTCCTAGACAACATTCACCTTAACTTGAAGTAGTGTACCCCGCGCCGGAATCCCAATTCACGAGTAGTTTCTTTCCTTCATGTGACAATATAAACTAATTAGCTATTAAGGAAGGATAAGTCATTTGTTTACCTTTCATACTAAATATTTTTTTTTTCCAGAAATGTTAAGAAGAATGTTTGTGAAGGAGATACAAGAAGATTTGAAAGATTAAAGACAGACTGTCATCACCCCAAAGTATATTTTTAGTGTATGTATATCAAAATTCTCAGTTGGTGACTGCTCTTTGATTGACATCAAAGTTTGAAAATTTGAAAGATGCAGAGTAGCTCACATTCCACACAAGGCAGAGAGAGTACTTTTATTACATTTTATAGCCTTGTATGCTCACCAGGACGTGGCCTTAAGCAATAAAACAGGTTTATTCTTTCACAAGGAAGAGCCTCATACAGTTATGGGAGGAGCTAGAAGATGCATAGTTGGGAGAATTGGAACTGTCTGGGATCATGAAAATTCCCCTTTAAGGTTATGTTTACAAATAACTTGAAACTTGAGGCGACTGGATATATTCTCTTTAAACTTTAAGCCAAACTCCTAAAACCATTCAGACATCAGGCTAAGTTGAATACTTGTTTCTGCCTCAACACAAAAATGTGTAGGCCTAGCTTATACCACTGTTTCACACAAGGCCACATATTCGCAAGAAGTTGCACAACTTTCAAACGTCCGTTATTTCTTTTCGAGTAGTCCTAACCATCCAACCAATTTAGCTAGTCTATTATTAAAACGCCTGAATGAGATCAGCGCCACACCTCCATAGTAATCTGTACGGTATACTCCTTATTTATGTCATATCCCTGATTTGGAAAGCAAAGAACTGATCAAACATAGTCTGACTGGGTGGGGTAGCCCACGTTCGGTATTCAAAAATCGATACACTGCACTTTGCGTAAACACTTCCACACGATTAAGCACGAGACGTCCTGTACATTTATATATGTTCAGTATACTTTCGTACTTCGTTTCGTTTTACAGTCTCTCAAATAATAACAACTGGGATTCTCGATGTATTCCCGAACATGAAGACTTCGCCAGAATTTGTTTCAAAAAGTGCTGTTTTCATGCCTTTAATGATTGCAGAAACGAAAAAAAAATTTAAATTTTGTTCAGCACAAATTGAACTATCTATATGAAACATATTATCAAGATTGGTGCGAAACTGAAAGAAAAGTAGGGAATTTTACGTTTTCAAACAAAGCCTCTTCCCGAGGTCAAATAGCGGTCAAATTAATCGAAAAGAGTCTCAGCATACAAATATCACTTTCGCTAACATCTCTACTAAATTTAGCCAAATGTAACGAAAAACAGCGAAATGCCAGGCACTGAAACGCAAATGTTATGGTGACAGACGTTTGCCGTGCACGACAGCAATAGCTAAGCTAAAAGCTTTCAGCTGAGCTAATAAGGTGGTTAGCGTCCGCTGAGGCCGCCCCTGGTTTGCACGAAGCCAGTAGAAAAAATCTGGTGTTAACTATCTATGGAAATTTCGTGCAAGTTCTTTTATTCCTTTCGGAGGTATCACCACTACTACGGTATGATTCCTGGTGTGGTGCTTGGCTCCGCCTCGGTGAGGATCAGGAGAGCAAAGCTTCTCCTTGCAAAGTTGAAGGCACATCCAATTATCTTCAACCAATGTGGGAATTGTAATGAGGGTGGGGGGGGGACTCGAGGGTGGGGGGGGGGACTCACAGCCGCAGTAGTCCCATAGCTATTGAAAATAAACATAAACACAACACAATATAATATATATATATATATGTATATATTTAATACAGCGTTGATTTGACTCATTCATATAAAGTCACTACGTCTCTCTACCTACTTATATATATATATATATATATATATATATATATATATATATATATATATATATATATATATATATATATATATATATATGTATATAACTCAATCTGCAGACAGAACTGTTTCGATCTTGTTAGATCTCATCAGTGCAGCTCAGAGTAGGTTTCAAGAATGAATGGCAAGGCTGACACAAGCATAACCTGCGTCAGTCCGGCCTTTCACGGTACACTGCCTATGAATATATATATATATATAAATATATATATATATATTATATATATATATAAATATATATATATATAATACATATATATATATATATATAATATATATATATATATATATATATATATATATATATATATATATATATATATATATATATATATATATATATATATATATATATAAGTAGGTAGAGAGACGTAGCGACTTTATATGAATGAGTCAAATCAACGCTATATTAAGTGCGTTCTACCACATAGGCCTCAATGGCTCAGTGGTCAGAGCATCCGCCTTGTATGCGGGAGGTTGCTGGTTCGAATCTTGCTCGAGGCTAAGTTTTCCATTCACATATGAATATCCTCTTTCAGTATAAGGCAAGTGCTTTGTTAGAGGACAAATGGCCTAAGGTCTCTACGCGACTATTTAATACAGAGTTGATTTGACTAATTCATATAAAGTCGCCACGTCTCTCTACCTACTCAAATACTACATGGGACGTTTTTCTATGACGTAACAATGGAAAGCTTGACTCAATTGACCGCGTTCTACCACATAGGCCTCAATGGCTCAGTGGTCAGAGCATCCGTCTTGTATGCGGAAGGTCGCTGGTTCGAATCCTCCTTGATGCTAAGTTTTCCATTCACATATGAATATCCTCTTTCAGTATGAAGGAAGTGCTTTGTTAGAGGAAAAATGGCCTAAGGTCTCTATGCGACTATTTAATACAGGGTTGATTTGACTCATATATATATATATATATATATATATATATATATATATATATATATATATATATATATATATATATGTATATATATATATAGATCAATGAAAGTAGTAAAAAGTGCTTAAAGTTTAGGACAAAACTATATATATATATATATATATATATATATATATACGCTTTATATATATATATATATACTCTTTATATATATATATATACTCTTTATATATATATATACTCTTTATATATATATATATATATATATATATACATATATCTACTCCACCCTTGCCCACAAATCTCCAATTTCTATCTGCTCCCCAAAATCCACAAGGCAAACAACCCTGGTAGGCCCATCGTTTCTTCCCACAGCTGCCCCACCGTTATTATTTCTGAGTTTTTGGACTCTGTTCTCTTCCCGTTGGTTTCAGCGTTACCGTCTTTTGTTCAAGACACTCCTCATTTCTTGAGACTTATCCAAGACTTTGAATTTCCCGAAAATTGCGGTGAACGTCTGCTATTCACCATGGATGTATCTAGTCTCTACACATCCATCCCCCACCATGCTGCCTTGTCAGCTATCCGCCATTACCTGGACCAACGACAAGACCCCCAAATTCCTACAAATACTTTCCTTCGCTTGACCGAACTTGTTCTCACCCAAACCTGTTTCCAGTTCAATGGGCGCTTTTTCCGTCAGGTCAAAGGAGTAGCCATGGGAACCAAAATGGGTCCTTCTGTTGCTTGCCTAACCATGGGCCACTTTGAAGAACAACTTTTTTCGCAGTATACCGGTGCTCACCCTTTCCTTTACAAAAGGTATATTGACGTTATTGTGGGAGTGGCAACAGGGACCCGTCAAGATTTAGAATCTTTCATCCAATTTGTAGGATCCTTCAGTCCATTTTTGAAATTTACACATTGTATTTCTGACACTTCAGTGGTTTTCCTCGACCTTCAATTATCAATTTGCGATCGTAAAATCAAGTCAAACCTACATTTTAAACCCACCGATTCTCATAACTACCTTTTGTATCCATCCAACCATCCCAAATCCTGTACCAAATCCATCCCATACTCACAACTTTTAAGGGCCAGAAGGATTTGCTCAGAAGATTCTGATTTTTCAGCAGCTTCCAAAAATATACTATCATTCTTTGAGAAGCGTCAGTATCCCACCAAAATCCTTACCGGTGCTCTACATAGAATCCAAGGAATCAACAGAGAGGAGGCCTTGAGTAAGAAATCTAACACGTCTACCAATCTACGCATTCCTTTGGTAATTTCCCATCACCCATCGGTACGCCCCATCATTCGTGCCATTTACAGGAATGTAGAGACCCTTCGTAAAGACCCTTCAACCCGTGATCTTTTCCCCGAACCCCCCATTACGGCCTTCAGAGTTGAAAAGAACATTTCCAAGCACTTAGTTCGGGCTTCCCATCCACAACAACCAACTGACAACACCCCAGGTACATTTCCCTGTGGGCGTAGTAGGTGCAACACATGCCCAGTGGTTGGCAAGAACACACTCATTAATATTTTGGGTTCTAACGGCCACAAATTCAGTGTGAACCAACACTTTACCCGCACTTCCACAAATTTGGTTTACATTTTAGTTTGTGGACGTTGCAATTGCCTGTATGTGGGAGAGACCAAACGTCGGCTGGCTGACCGAATCACTGAACACCTCAGGTCCATCAAACAGAACCTTCAAGGTTATCCGGTCGCCACACATTTCAACCCACCATCACCGTGCTCAATTAAAGACTTGGCCGTCACCGCAGCCTTAATGTGCAGAGGTTCTGACCGTGATCGTCAGACCGCCGAAAACCGGCTTATCATGAAGCTCGGGACCCTCTCCCCACACGGTCTTAACATTAGAATGGACCTTTTTTAACTTGATCCCTTTTTCATTACTTTTTACCAGTTTTATGCAGCCTTTGCATTTTTACACCGTGTTGGCTTTGTCCGACCGGTTTGCCGTGCCTTTTTTCAATGTGTCTCTTCTCTATTTCTACTTCTTTGTTGTTCAGTTGCATTTCTTTGCCACCTGATGAAGAGTCTATACTCGAAACGTCTTGGAATTTTCCGCACACTTTTAGCACTTTTTACAACCTTTATCGACATATATATATATATATATATATATATATATATATATTTGAATACTCCATCTATGGTTGGTTGAAGTTGAAAATCGTCATATCGAATGTCTGCGAATATTGAGATACTCTCTGGGTCAGATCTATCCAAGCGTATCTGGGCACTCAAGCTGAATGGCAATGAGTTATCCGTATGTTGACAAGTACTTGCTTAATCGAACAGGTGCATTGGGCCTCTTCACAATCTGTTGAGTCGAAAAACTGGCCATAATAGTTAACCACCACTCGAAATCATCTAATCATTAAAGCATCCAACATTCTGTGAGCATGCCAACACCACAAGCACGGCGAAGACAAATGACCATTCAACGTTTTTGTCTTTTAGCTACTTTTCTAAAACTCGACTCCTGAACACCACTTATCCGTTGTAAGGTATTATGAAAATGATAATCATTACAAGAATTACCACTGATGTATTTAGGATGGATGTATGAATTAGTGTATCGAACAAAATTTTAAAGCTGTATCAGTATATGTATGGTTTTACCTGTAGTATATTAAATGGAACATGCAGTGTCTCTAAGTTGAATTAGTGTACCCCGTCATCCTAGTTCAGGAATGGTTCCTTTCAATCATTTGAGAATATTTTTGTTGTACATATATTTATTTGCTAAATTCATGAACAACAACTCCTTGGTGTACCTTTAATATTCAAAGAGACATAATGAAAAATACTTATGGGCGATGCAAGTGGAGATCTGAAAGATTTAGCAGATTTTTTAAAATAGACTTGGAACGACTGCTTTCTTCCTTTAAGGGCCCTCTAAGCTCACCCCAGACAGAAACAATTCTCCCAACTAACCTGACCTCTAGCTCCGCCTCCAATTTTAAACACAAACAACTGCCTAGTAGTAGAACACTTCCAAGACAGAGCCACAGTAACCTGCACTGAGTTTCAATTTCTGGAGGCAATATCGCAAAAACAAACTGTGTGACTGTGTGCCTAATTAGGCACACGACTGACTGTTCAAGTCATCAGTACCAACCAGAGTGGTGCTATTTTTGTTTGAATGAATGCTTATCAAAGTGCAGTCACCAACTGGATTTAGAACTTTGGGGATATATCTAAATATATTTGTGGGATGCCATAGCTCCTTTGAGAAAGATCACACTCTTCGCCTTTTGCTGTTTATTCTTGTATTTCTTTAGTGTCCCATTGTATAACTTGCTATATCCTTCTCTGTCTCTCATGTTGGTGAGACCAACATACCAAGGAACCTATCCAATCACTGCACCCGAAAGTCCGCATAAATGACGTTTGAATTTCAATAACCTTGACCGCTCTGAATATTCATGTAGTATTCTCTGCTGATCTGCATATTTAAGTTTCTCCTTGTCTGACCTATCAACAAACTTTGATCTTTCAAGGTTAGACCTATATACTTTCTTGTACAATGATTTTAGTCGTTTTCACCTTTTTTGACTTTTCTGGTGATCGTTTCAATTGTAAAACAAAAAAAAAGCATTATAATTTGATAGTGTTTTATAGTACAAGAAGTACCTCTAAGTATATATCATTACCCTACTACATTTTGCATTTAAAAGCTGCACCGTCCTCATCAAGTTATTTGTGTGGACTCAGCTGTTTTGTAAAACACTTCTCTCCACACAATTTCTGAAAAAGGTAAAAATCCTGCAAATAATTAATAGGGGTCCATATTATTAAATAACAGTGATGAATTATTGTGCAAATACTGTTTTATGTGCACGATATAGGTTCTTTGAAAGCCCGCGACATGCTGACTGTAGCCTCCATCAGTATATTCAACTAACGTGAAACTGGTTTAGTCAAAATGACCTGTATATACGAAGTTTTCAAATAATTTATTAGCAGGACTCTTTATTGTCGCCTGATCCTGATTATATGTCGGTAACTTAGGGGCTAGGTGGAACAGTTACTAACCTGCACTCACTGGTTTAGTGATTACAGACAATGCGCATACGGAGTGGCGTCGCCAAGGTGATGGGGGCTGGGGGCACGTACTCCAAGAAAGTGTCGTGCCCCCTTGTGCCCTTCAATGAGATTGAAACTTTAAAAAAAATGTATAGATGTTTTTAAATTTATTAGCGTATAAATAAATCGCTGACTTGTCAATCTCAGTAGCGAATGCTTGGAATACAGTATTCCGGATTTGTGGTATGTTTACTCCCAGACGATACGGTCATTCAAAAATGTCCTTTTTTCATTTAAGAAAATTGCAGTCGGGAGATCCATCTTTTTCAATAGGCCACACACCCAGTGTCTCATTGAACAATTCCAAATTTGCATGAAAAAAGTAATAAAAATAATCGTTGAAAGCTCATATTGCTTGTTTGCCTGGGGATGCCCATAAAATAGTGCAGGTTATTCATGTTTAATAAAGCGATAAAACATTATTACGAGCTGACTAAAAATTCTTCCATTCGTACAATCAAATACATTTGTCACTGAATTATTTAAAGTGCGTTTTATGTGTTGAAATTCCAGCTGAAAATATTTTACTTTGATCTGTTGATTATTTTGTTATAGTTGTGACTCTGACAACAAGGGTCAAGTGTTGATAAAACAGTTTTATCACTGGTACTTCATGGTTTATGTACCTTCAGATTTAAGAGAACAGTTCAAATTTATTTCTTACTTATGTTATGAAGTCTATTCAGATAGGAGAGTGCCATCAGATCATATCACCAAAATTCTTGGTCATATTTCTTCTAGTTTTAGTTTGGTAAGATATTACTATAAGCAAAATTTCGTTGGTTAAGTTCCAGTATTTTCATATGTAAAACTGATAAAAGTATAGTATGCATTTCCGACACAATGTTGTCTTTTTGGATGTAAAACTACTGGCACCCCAAGTTTTGTGTAACTTAGAATCTTAGGAGCACAGTTTTAATTCAGTTTAAGTAAAACCTTGGGACAGAATTCCAACTAGCTGTGTTTGGAAATCTATTCACGTATGAAGAAGTCTTCAGATCAAATCAAAAGTCTCGGTCTTTATTTCATCAACGTATCTTGCATGGTAAGGTATTACTGTAGGCAAAATTATATTGAATGAGTTAAAGCACTTTATAGGTGTGTAAAGCGAGGTTCCTGAAAGAAATCATTCTAACCAAAGTTTAAATTTTTTAAAGATTTGTTCTGCATGGTGAGGTGGCAAGTACTCAGTAGGGGCATTTCTTAATGAACAAATGACTTTTAAATCGCAATTTACAGGTACCAAATTCACCGGACGGAACTATAAATTGGTGTTTTGTTTATTCCATTCCCTCTGATTATGTAAATACAACATATGCCTATACCAGCTGAACTGTTCTGTTGCATGACAAACTATCCCTTTCAAATCAGTAAAAGTCTACCATTATAGAAACGATAACTTTTAACTGATATAAATGATCAACACTGAAGATAAAATGGAGTAGTTTTACCTTAACTACAACTCACTTTGAGTATCCCAAATTTGTATTAAGAATATAGTACAGGCCACGTCTAAGAAACTGCTCTAGAATGATGTGGTAAAAAACATCGTGGAAAGTAAAACCCATGAGCTTCCTGAGGCTTGTCTACTTGGCCCCCACCGGGTCTTCGCCTCTGAACCTAACCAGGGGCCCTTTGTGTGCCTAGACCCATCTCCACCAGGCGTAGTACTGGGGCTTCGCGCTCTGCGGCGCCCTTAGTTCCTCAGTTGGTATTTGCATTTTCCCCCTGTGAAATCGTTGTTCCCCCAAGTTTGAAAAGTCTGGCGACGCCATTGCATATACGTAAGACAGTGCAAACATTAACAGAGTGTAGTTAAATGATAGTGTAGCACAGATAAAGGTTTTGGTATTTAATGCGCTTTCATGAGATCTATTTGTAATGCTTCCTGAGAGGACTTATAGTTTTCTTACGAAAATTCCATTTCCTACTGATGCAGTTGGAGAAGCCATACCCTCAGCTTTATATCAGTTTGGGTGATGAGTCATTTAGTAGACTTGGCTTGGCTTCATAGCTATTTTTAGACCTCTCTCTGACATTTCTTTATTTGTTTTTTATTAATTTTTATTTGTTTACTTATTAACTTTTTATTTATTTTATTTTTTAATCATTTTTATTTACTTTCTTTATTAATGCTTTTTTTTTAAATTTTTTGCTTCACCGTGTTGTTTGTACCGGATTTGTTAGCTTTCTCTTAGCTGAAAATATTGACGACCTTCATGCAATCACCACAGTTGTTAAGATCCAACATGAAAGATTTCCAAAGAAATTAGATAGTTCATCAACCAATTGAAACAGAGAGAAAAAATTGCCTGCTATCTCGATAATTACCGCTCCGTCCCTAAATTACCCTAATTAAGTAAAATTTTGGAGCGATGAGAAGAAGACCTCTCTCTTAGCTGTACAAAAATGATTGTTTGAAGAAATCCGTTGCGTTTATGAATCCAGTGTTAGTTTCTAAACAGTGATTCTTTGCATTAAATCTGATATTTAGAGTGTCGTTGACAAAAACATTATATTTGTCTGGCCCTTGACGTCTTCCGTAGCTGTGAACATACTTAGTTCTATACACATCAGTACAGGACGGATTCATGGCAACAGCTTTGAAATTAGGGACGGGAAAAAATGGTGGGAGGAGATGAAAAGGGAGGTCAACCACTGAAGTAATATTCCGTGACTGCCAGTGAAAAATAGGACGATTTTAGAAGATTTTGGACGACGTTTCTTCGTCTTCCATGTTCGTTCTGAGCCTTTTGGACGATTTTTGTAGGAAAGATTACTGCTTTTGGGCTATTTTTACAAACAAAAAGTGTTTTATTGAGTAGTGAGCCGACTGTTCCACTTTATAATGGGGATTTCTTCTTCAATTATTGTCACTTACGGTTGAGGTACAAACTTAATTGTATCTTCCATAACAAGAAGAAACCTTAAAGGTTTACGACCCTGTTCGTTCATTTCCTGTTTTACAATGGCATAGTCCAGACAGCGAAACTAGAATGTATAATTGTCCTTGACGATTTTTAATGGCAGGACGATTTTGGAAGATGTTTGAAGAAATCGTCCATACGCAGTAATTTTTCTTCCCATGTTTCAATGGGTTACCTGTCTATTTTCTAATATCAGTGAAACATTGATACGGACGAAAATTGGGTGCCTAAGGGCCCCACCCACAAACTGCACGACACCTCTGGTAGAATTGGTTTCAAATTTATTTGAAACATAATATCCACGTAGACAAGACAACTGTGCTTATTGCTTATGTCTAACCAGAATAAAATGTCTACAGTATAAACGCAACTATAGAACAAGACTTGCTGATATCAGTTAAAAATGAATGCATTCATGCTCCGACTAAACAATGACAAAACAGAGTTTATCGTGTATCGAACACAAACTGAATTCGAAGAAACTGAAATAATTTAAGTTTTTTCCTTGTAAGGAGCTTTTCCGTGTCTCACTAGTAGTGACCTCAAACTTTAAAAAAATTGTGTTAATGCTTTAACGCTACCGTTAACACCCTTGTGTAACATTTGATAAACACGTCTTGATGTTAATTCTACAACACATGACGTGTTGTAGTGTTTGTAAAAATAAATGCCTAAACACTCTGCATCTATGTTACATTTAATGAACCCTTTTACGCGTTCATAGCAGACATAATTTTAAAACAGAATTTGATCAACACATTATGATGTTGTAAAAGAAATGCCCTTTATGAACTTTACATATCCTCTGAAATATCTTCTGAAATGTCACTTTGAATACGGTACAAAGATCAAAGCGCACATCAGTTTTCCTGACAGCTGAATTATTCTTTATGACCTTACTAGTATGGACTCAAATGAAAAGAAGCCAGAAAAGAAGACGCGGAGTTGTGCAAACTAGTCAAATACTTTGTTTTCATATAACAAAAACAGTAATTCTTATAAACAGTCAGTAGCACTAGTAGGAAATAGAATGCATTGAAATTTTTATCAACTTTATAAATTTTGTATCAGTTTGATGTAAATTCTGCAAGTAACAAAAGCTTTGCTAACGTGATTTACCTTCGGTATAATAGTAATCAGTTTGCCACTCATGTCTGC
The DNA here is from genome assembly GCA_029531755.1 of Holothuria leucospilota. NCBI lineage: Eukaryota > Metazoa > Echinodermata > Holothuroidea > Aspidochirotida > Holothuriidae > Holothuria > Holothuria leucospilota. The sequence continues at coordinate 2,431,510 of CM055961.1, read as the reverse complement.
AAAAGTAATCTCACCCTTTAAACATTCAAAATATAGATTTTACTGTTAAAGTGAACAAACGTACTGATTTCATCTCCAGACTCTCACATTTTCTTGACCTTATACACACTTGGAAGGTGAATCAGACTTTTCTCCCTTCTCATGTAGACTAGTTCTTACTAAGTTTAAAGGCATTTTGAAGCTTACGCTTTAGTACATGCTTCATAACAATGTTTTACTGTAACCTGAGTGAAAGAACAGATTATCCCTAAGGATAAACAATTTCTGATAATTCAGTTCCCGCATTTTCGTTAGGATTTACCTCCCTACGAATTTTGACATATATCTTTTGCAGGATTAGATACCGTCATGCTTAAAAATAGTAAAAATACAGCTTTTCCCACAAAATGATACTTTTCTGAAAATTCCCAATGTTAATTTTGTGTAGGCCTATTTGCAATTTGTTTGTCAAGAGTCACGTTTTACCAGGTTTATGTCTTTTAAACCTCTATTTATCTCATTCGATTTAATGCACTTTTTAATGGTTAACCCCACCCCAGACGACCCAAGAGCTTCATGGGGACGTGCGTTTAAAAAGAAAAGCAAATTGCCAATTAAGCTCCACATGAAATTGTTAAGGCCCAGGAAGGCAGGGCAAAATTTCTTGTAGTCGATTTCCTTGGTATCCTTCTTAAATCAGCAAAAAAGTTTATTTCAGATTTTTTTCATTTTCTGACATATGCTTCGTCAAAGTTTTCTTCATTGTTCGATTTTTCTACGTACACAGTGGATAGAGATTCGTGTTATTATTGATAGGTTAGAAACTTTGATTAATAATTCCTGTTGAAAAGAACTTTGTATATACCTCCAGGTCTATTCTGTTATGAATGTATTCATATCCAGTCAATCAAATCGTCATTCATGAAGAAAATGTCCAAGTCACTGAAATGTATATAATAACTATGTGAATGAAGAGATGCAAAAAAAAAGTATCTAAAAGAACATCTACCCCGAAAGCAGAATTTTACAGTGCATCACCAATTGGCTTCTTGAAAAGTAAGCCAATCTTTGAAGATTCTTTAAACGCTAACCGTTTATTTTAGAAGTTGGAAATAACAGCGGTAAAAGACATAACTCTTAAAAAGACTCGATGTTAATTTCGTTCTCCTACGATTTTTTCCCTACTATTATAGCCCTAAAAAGCAATCTCATATTGTAATTTGATCCTTAGCGACGCTTTTGAGTTCAGTGTAGCTCATTAACGAACGTTACTATGGAAAATGAATATTCAGCAGTCGGTCATGAACGAGAGACTTCATTATCTAATATAGCTTTGTAAGTGAGGCTTCATACATACGTGAAGAAGAGAATGATCGTAGTTACCTTACTGCTTAATGATGAAACTATAAAGTAACATTAGTGCCAATACAGTTTTACAGGTATCAGTACCAGCACATAGATGAGCATAGTACGATAAAAATTTAAACATAAACGCTAAACCTCACAAAATACCCACTTAAACAGTACTAACATAACGCTGGAAAACTATTAGTGTAACATGCTGTCTGGAAACTAACGCATGAACGCGTTTATAAAAAGGCGTTGTTTTCATAGTGTAGACAGATGTTCAAGGGCAGTTCGAGTTTACAGACTGTATACATTAGATCACAAAGCTACCAACGAAAAAAAAAAAAGAATTTGTGCAAATATGAGTCTGGTCAAGCATTAAACTCCTTTATGATGCCTCAAACACCTGCGGATACGACGGTTTTACAAGCTGTTCCATAAAATTCCCATTTATTTCCCGGGCAAAACCTTAAAATGTGAATTTGCTAAATCTCCAACAAAGTATTGAATCATTTCCAGATCTAGTAACAGCAACCAGGCAAACTATTTTACATTGCAAGCTCTGTTTGAAACATCAATATTACCAAGGCATTGTTTATACATTCAAAATGTTTCTGAAGCAGCTCCATTATACTTGTTTTCTTCCAAACATACCTTTACTTGAATTCACTTACATTATTTTCTTGATGTCTCCTGAGACTATTTTTCTACCTTTTTACGTTCCCTTATTTTGATTGAGTTATTGATTAATGTGGAAACAGATACTGCCACACTGGGTTATGTTAGCATAAACCTTCCTAACATAAACATGTTTTACCCGGACATCTAGGCTCAAATTACTTCAATTAAACAATAAATCTAGATAGCAGATGGAAGGAAATGAGAGTGTGTACTCTAATTGATACACAAATTGACATAAGTAAACATAAAGCCACTTTATTTCAACAGACAGAGGACTTTCGAAATGAAAAGACTTTGGTGTTAAATTCTCATTAGTCAACATTTATAAAACTGCTACAATGTAACTATTACCTCCTCAATTAAATTCCCCTCAACAAGCCAGTCTAAACATATTAGATGTTAGTACCGACTAGGTTCTGTCCAACTATTCTTAGTTTTGTCCTTTACTGTTTCTACTAGTTTTAGCCTACATATTGCCAAATGGTTTTTTAAAAGCTAACATCTACGTCTCCCAACCAGTGGCGTAGCCACGATTTTTTGAGCAGGGGGGGGCACTAGAGGGGTACGAACCTTTTATAGGGGGCACAATTTCTGAATTATCTCCCTCTCTATATGGCTTATATACAGAACTGTGCATTCCAAAATTTTACAAGTGGGGCACATGGGGTGGCACGGCTTTCTCGTTGGGGGAATATGCCCCCTCATGCCCCCCGTAGCTACGCCACTGCTCCCAACATGAACACTAGCAGTTCCTTTCTCCTTTTAATCTTTTCTCAAATGAAAAAAATATTCAAAAATGGACTGGATATGTGCTAATCAATATAATTGCTGATAAATGCGACCGTGGGGATGACGTTTACGATTATTACTCTTAATTTTGTATTTAACAAAACATTGTAATTTCTGTCCTTCGCGTCATACATTTCTCTCACTTCAGGATGCAATACTCGATTACGGACATAGGCACGGGAGGGTATTTTGAAGTTGGGGGCGGGGGGGGGGGCGAAACCAAAATGTATGGTCAGTGGCTTCTTGAAGGGTTTATGATACTATTTAAGAGGGAGTCACTGCGAATCGGCGCGTAGCGCACCAAGAAACTTTTTGCCCCTAAATGGTTCCCATGTTGCAGGAAATGATAATTCCCAACCTTGAAAGTGCATCTAAACATATACGTCATTTCGAGGTCTCATGCTAAAGAAATTTAACACACCTCCGATAGAAAAGTAAATTAACGTTTCGTTACAAGTATAAAAGATATCTTTCCCTATTTAAGACTAACTGGATATTCTAGTTGACAGTTCTTGGGGAAGGACCTCTGCAGAGGGGGGTGCCTCGCCTTTGAAAAGCTTTGCACTTAGGAGGAGCTTTGATGGAAAATGGTGCTAGTTATCATTTCATTTCAGCAATTCCCGTGTGTTCAGGAACTAAAAAAGAAAGCCAATATCTTTTTTGAAACATGGATACTATTTCGTCAAAAGCTGGCCAGCCTATTAACTCCCTACTGGCACAACCTACTCCATAGCAGTGTAATGCTAATTCAGTGTTTTCATAAGTATGGTCTGTAAGATTGCGAAGGGTGCCGAAATTTGAAATACATGTTGAAAAATATGAATTGATGGTAAGCAAAAACAGACCTCGCTCCCGCGGGATAACTTGGTTTGCATTGTATCTTGCCAAATACAGAGAACAACTGTACGATTGAGGATGTATTTGCCAACTTTCATACGAAATTAGCATGACGGATAGGTAAGTATGTCTATGTCACTAGGTTTAGTTGAAGGACAGTTACTGTTTACTTCATGAAAGTAAATTATAGGAGTAAAGCAAAGAAACTCGACACAGCGCGAAGGGCGCCATAAATGTTGAAATCATATTGACGAATTTGTGTTACTTGAGAGCAGCAAAAGGTAAACCATCTGGGCGACTGATAGCCGTCAGGATTACACACTTTATCCCACTACCTTGACTATAGCTCCAGAAGGAATTGGAAAATCTTCCAACGGGGTGTCCACCCTTACAGAAAAATTGTGTGGCAAAAGTTCCAATGCCACACGCGAAATACGTGTCGAACTGTGCAAAACTATGGATGGGGTGTGGAGAGGCGTGAAATTTCTCTGAATTTTTGCGTGACAATGTGTGTCATTAATAAACAGTTGACACGCTTTTCCAAAGCGCCATGCATTGACCAGCATTTTCACAGTTTGGACATGAGGCAATGTGTGGAAAAACGAAAATCACGCTTTGACACATGTAACAGGAAGCAAACTGGGGTAAAGTAGGCAAAGTGTGGAGATGTGTGGAGAAGTGTGGTGCTGAGTAAAGTAAATTCAATAGTTCAATTTCGTTCACTGGCCTTGTTTGCCACACTTTGCCCTGGTTTGCCATGTGTCAACTTGAGACAGCTTTCCCCACTTTGACCCAGATTTCAAGGTGTGACAATCATGCAGGGAAAAGCGTGGTCCTGTGTGTCAGATTGGTTCCAATACCACATGTGTCACCACGCATAACCACACTTTTTTTTCTTATGTATTTTCATATGCTCTACCACACGTGATTACGTGTGTTCACATGTGGCATGCCACACTTTTTTTGTAAGGGCAGAGCCCCTGTCCCCCTCTTGTGTCACAACTGGTTAAATGGTATTATAAAATAGTTATAATGTCATTTAATAAAATTGTTATAGCTAAATGTTTGGCAAGCCAGATGAATGGTCTCTTCAAGTGCAAGCTAAAAACTGCCTGCCAGCCGGGTATTCTTCATGCACCTCTAGGGGTGTTTTTCATGCACCCCTAGTGAACTTGATAGTTTTAAAATTTCAGTTACATGAGAAAAGATGCTGAATTGTCAAGAAACAAACCAAAAAACGTACAGCATGAACACATGTCGGCAAAGAGATGTCTCTATACATGGAGCCCTTAATTCTTTCATGATATGATACATCAGAAAGGTGAAAGTTACCTTCTTTCATACTTGAAAGGAAAACGAAGAGACACTATATAAACTCAGGAAATACTTTTAAGTTTTCAACATAAACTTAATGGTTTTCATGTGTAATGTGTACGGTAAAAATGTAAACACATTGAAAATTTTTATGTTGGTGCGTTGTAGGCAGTATGAATTAAGGCATATATAAATGTGTGAAAGTGGGAGGTCCGTACCCTCAGGAGATTGGAGGCTATCGCCCCGCTTCCGACTCCTCCGGTTCCCTACTCGTATGAAACTATTCTCATAGGAATGAGAACAATGCACTCTGTTACTTAAAAGCCTACACTGTCGTTATTTTACTGTTTGAGCCTATACTTTGGATTGTTTAGACATGTGATCAGATGCAGATGCGAATCTGCCATTTTGCGTGTTTAGTTGTAAATTGAATTTGAATGACATTTAATTTCAGGTTCGGTAAAAAGCTGTGAAAAATGAAAGTTGTCTTTTCTATTAGAGAAATGACGAATGAACAAATATCCGCCTTCGAGTTTATATTGAGTTAAACCTTTTACTTCTAAATTTAAGACTGAACTATTCTTAGCTAGCAAGTGTTATCCTTGTTTGTAACTTCCTTTAGGATAAGGAAAGCAGTGCCTATACACGTTTACGTTCATCATCGTATTGCGAACCTTATTATAACATAAAGGGATTACCCAGCCAATAAGACCTGTTTACATATTATTTCCTAAGATATTCTACAGCTACAATGTTTTTCAAATACTTTCACATCCTGCCCATATCGAATTACATGACTGTTTAGGTTGATATTTCTCGATTTACAGTAAAATGTTCAGGGCTGCTCATTGTATCAGATAACGATGGATAAGCGAAAAAGCACTTGCTGGCCAGGGTAGAATTTGGCTGTAACAACTGCATTCGTGTTGATGTGTGGTTAAATCTTATCTAAATAACTCCACAGCAATGTGAGTTTCGCTTTCAATATATTACAAACGTTGCGTGCACCGTACACTCTAAAAAAAGGTCTGGTCAAATTTGAACAGAATCTGATCAAAGGGGCACCGAACAGAAATGTGATCGATTATTTGACTAGATTTGGTTCAGAAGGGATCAGAATTGGTTCATTTTTGAACCGGATCTAGTCAAATTCTAGTCATATTCCGTACTCTTATTGTGTTAAACTGGCTTATATCTGAGAATTGTCACTAGATGCGACTTCTGTTTATACCAGGGAATTGTCACTCGCATTGTGGAGAAGGTCCAGGGCTGTCTGAGGCCTTGGAACTGTTCTACAAATTTTAAGCTTTGCGGTTTTTCTTCCAAAAGTTGTTATATCCGTACGTGTGAAGGGCTAAAACTTACCTTATGAAATTCCTAAGATCCATGAGATCAAAGGTTACAGCCCTCATCCCATCACTTCCCCCTTCGACAGCCCTGAGGAACTTGAAAACAGTACAATGAGAAATAACGGATGGTTTGATGTAAACATTGAAGGTCTTTATTAAAAAAATGATTTAAAATTAGGGAAAAGTATGAATCATCAACGGAAACCAAACAAAACTTTGAGATACAAAGAAGTTCAATTTTACCCCAAAATGTTGAGGATCAGCTTTGAGTAGACTGCGAATGTCGCTTAATTGACTTGGTTTATTAGGGTTTGGGGTAGGTCGTTCTTTGATCTTAACCAGTTTAGCATACAACGTAATCAGGAGAAAAAATTCAAGAATGACAATAACACTCAAACATTTTATTTGAACTCAAGGTGACTGAACAAATTCTGTTCCCTTAGCAGACCCGGCATTGTCACAAAGACCCTCATAGCCCTATAAACTAAACTGGCGGGCCATAAAACTCATGAGCTTAGGGCCAAGAGAGTAGAATCTGGTTCCCATTCCTCCTAGTACCTGATGGTAGCAAGTCAAAAACATCAGAAAAAATATTCCTTTGCAAAAAATTAAAAGAGAATTGTTGCATGGACAGTGCAGCACGATTTTTAATCACATTTTCTAGTTTGCGGCTTGCGGGGATGGTGGCTGTTAGAATGGGACGATACTACCAATCAAATTCAAAAGGAATTACTATTTATAAACGTGACGAATTATTAGACTGTGTATGTATTAACTGATGTTTGCTATTTATCATAACCTTAAACTTGTGTGGACTACGTTGTATATAGTTGTAAATGACCTTATCGGCATCCGTTCATCATGGCTGGGTAACAACAGATGGATGAATCTCTGTTTTTCAGTGATAGTCTATAACTTTTCATATCAAAAGACCATTCGTTTTTCATCCGCTCTTCATCAGCAATGGGTCTCAGTTCAATGCAGTGTATCCACGGTTTATTCATCTAACCTTCAGTGCCTCTTGTTAATATTTTTACTTTCATTTTGATTTTATGTCACAAGCACTTTTAATTTCTCAAGTGATATTTTAAACAGCCGTTCACACTGCTTCAGCTTCTGCCCAAGGCAATGAGATACTTGACGAAATGTACGCGTGGAAAGGGCTCTCTGTTCTTTTTGAAAGACTTCTGTAACTAAATGAATGTAGCAATTATTAATTAGTTGTTTTCAGAAGTAAACAAAGGGAAACATAAGTATAAGTAAACACTTTGAAGAAAGAGTATGTTAGCTTGTTCGTCATGATGATCTAAACCTTGTTATTATGAATGATAAAAGTATACCGTCTCTTATTACTGTAAGTAAACGTAAAAACAAGATCAAGTAAAGATCAGTAATCCATAAGAAATTTAAATAGCCGGTTAACATGCCAATTGAGGAGGCATGCAAACAAAATAATAATAATAATAATCATCACCATCACCATCACCATCACCAGCCTCATTAGACACTTTGAACAATACAGTATAAAATGTGATGGGATCGACAAATAACTTATTTTCCTGACAGGGGAGGATGAGGTACACAGAATAAGAGAGAATGGGATAGAATTAAAGAGTACAAAACATACCGTCTGTTCTTCTGGATATAGTTCTCCAAATATCACACAGAAATTGAAATGGAAAATATCCATCTTAATGTTCAAAAATAGCTTTATATTTAAACATTTTGTGTGAGTAACCACACAAAACATTTGTATAATTGCACATATATATAGTTTGCTTATTGTTTCATCTCTTCATCCTCAGACTCCAAAGGAAGAATTTCAGTTTATTTGGCCTGCTGGTATAAGTGTTTACTTGTTGCCAAGAGTATAACGTACACCTTCTATGGAGACAATTTCCTCGTTGGAGGTTGGGGAGATACTTGCAATGCTCAAATTTTCCCTCTGGCATAGAAATATGTCAACCAATTTATTAGAGCCATGTTGTGACCATTTTGTATGATGAGACGAAACCTAACTTATCCTTCTTAGGCGTCTCTTGTATTCACCTTTAAACTAATATTCTTGCCAAGGTGGGCATTTATGCCTCTTGCTTTCCTATTGGATAAGAACTGGCCGAGCTGATTACAGACGTAACCTTTGCTTAGTAACTTTTAATACCACAAAGGTAGCTTTTACCATATTTTGCCCTTTAGCAAACAGATTAGGACAAGGCAAACGTCCACAACTGAAAACAAGGTTTACCACAAGTTTTATAGTTAAGTTTATAAAGAAAATATATCCTTAATATTTCTTTCAAAAGATTAAAACATTAATATTACATTTGTGAAAAGCTAGGTCTAGCAATGGTCATATACCAGCCGTATAAATCCTTTTTTATGAAGATCTTGCAACAGCTTATATTCTTTATCAAAATTGTGATTCGTTGTATGAAACTCTTTTAAATTTGGCTCGTAGTAATGATGGAATACCGGGAAGCCTGACCGATCTTTATCATAAGGATAAAATCCATATAAGGCTATGCTTTCACAAAATGTCTCAGCAACCGTTAGCATATCAAGTCCTGATGAAGGGTAGCTTCCAACGTGCCATCTTCTGTGAAAAAAGGAAATGACCAAACAACTCTTTGAATCTTCTTTGTTTTAGCCTAGTATTTAAAAGCTTGTGAAAAGTTCCCTATAGATTCAAACAGTCTGGCCCGCAATAACTCAAAAGGGGGATGGAGAGTCTGGCGGAGGGGACGAAAATATTTTGCCCTCTAGAAGTTTTTCAAGAATAGAAGCAAGTGTTCCCTCAACATGTCTGGTCCCCTGGAACAAACATATATGGCGCTTCCAACACCACGTCTAGCTACTGGCAACGAAGAGTGTGTACATTGTCACTATTGCAAAAAATCACCAAACAACTCAACTCTGACAACATGCAGACTAAATGTTGTAGGTGAGTTATTGTCATTTATATTAACATTTAACCTAGAATGGATGCTACTAAATAGTTGAAGATGTAGGTTAACGTCGTCACGTAATTTTGTTTGAAGCAAAAGTCCTGAAAGAGCTCTACAATCATATATTGAATCAATAAATACACATTACACCAAACGACTGTTTAAACAACTTTGATAATCGTATTTTATGATTCATAGCAATGTAATCAAAAAGAGTTGATCAGCCAATGTAAACTTTTTTTGTCATTACTTACCTAATGGCTGCTAGGGACACGTCACCCATACTGTAAGCTAACGTTACATTTAGATTGTGTTTCTCGAAATATTGTGCTACTTGCTGTAGTCTGGCGGCTGAATTGTGAGCTTCGGTGCCCTTAGCAAACCAAAGAATACTATCCTTCAGATGATTAGCTATATATCCTCTCAAATCACCAGCTTTACCTTCATTACTGGAAGATTTAACTAAAGAGTTAAATATTTTATTCAAAGTTTCATCGTTTATCATCATTAAACTAGTCTTATTGCCAACGTAGTCAGTGTATCCTTCAAGGAGCGCCAGATTTGCTCTCATGACGAAATCATGGCTGTCAATTTCCTTTCCACATTTACTTTTCAAAACAATACCACTATTTCCTACTACAGCGCATTTTCTCTGTTTTGTAATAGTGGTGAAAAACGGTTCAACGTCATCTATTGAGCAGAACGTCCTTCTCGTAAAGAGTTTGTTTTTATAGTCGTTCAGAATCTCATCAAAATGTTTTTCTTTAACGTAAGGAGAGAACAATTGTCTGAATCTCATCTGGTCTGTTGTTGCATTCGTATAAACTAGAATAGCAATTCGAGGATCAAAGCAAGTTTGGTTCCATCTGTAGGGTAAGATGGGAAATAATTATAAACCAATGAATGACATCCATGGAATTATCAATTTCATTTACAAGATACTGATTACACTCGTTTATTACTAAGTTAGGTTCCTTGGTTCGTTAATTGTATTCATGTGTTATGCTGGAAGCTCGTGAATCTGTAATATCAGCCCAATCGTGGTAGCATATATTCCATTTACCTGCAATGTACTATTACGCAAAAAATGTTCTTTGCAGTGTAGTTTGTAGTAGTGAAGCTTAGTGTAGTGTAGTGTAGTGCAGTTTAACCTTAATAGTTAAGGGCTCCTTCCAGCATTCTAATGTATTCAAATTTTATTCAAATTGACGCATCGAGGAGGAAGCATTTGAAATGGTTTTACTATTGTTTTGTAATGAAAGGTATCATCTGTATATAAGCGAACCGTTAAGACAGTGACGATTAAAAAAGTATTTCGAAATTCAGTCTGGATCTGTTACCCGTGTGAAACCAAACATCTGAAATGAGGATAGAAGATGCGTTTCCATTGAACTGTTCCATACTATTGTTGTACTGCTTTAATTTCAAAAATTATATGCAAACACTTAGAATTGTAGCACTGGAAATATAACACTCACCTTGCAACTAAATGATTCCCAAAATGAAGTGTGCCCCAACATCATGATTGAGATTTCAATAAAATTTCGTTTCCTATCATGTTATTCGTCTTTGTGGTTATTATCTTAATTTATCATCGAAAAAATGCATGCGATGAAAACCTCAAAAGCAGAGATAAGGAACGCCACTATATAGTGTCCTTCACTAAGGTTGTGTATTTGGTTAGCATAACCACTTTCCCCGGTAATAACTTTTGACCCCTTACCCTATTCTACTTTATTACTGTTTTAGGCCACTACTGTACATTTGAAATCTGAATATCAAGAATTCCAGCAGTCTCCTCTCTTCGATCACTATTTTTGGCATATTTTTGGAAATTGTATTACATCATGGGCGTCACCAAGGGGGGGGGGGTCGGGGTGTGCAAACGACCCCCCTTTGAGTTTCGTACATAAACATTTAAAGAATGTATCAAAAATAGGTTTCTTCTGCTATTGCAAAGTTTAAATTTCTGTTAATCTGTCGAATCGTTAATCAGACTGGTGGCGTAGCTAGATATTTTTTTGTAGGAGGGGGGGGGGGTGGGCAAAAGCAAAAATTTTTCGACAGATTATCTTGAAGTAATGATGTACTATCTTAGCGTAGTGCCACCATCATCTGGTGTGTAGCGCGCGATACTACCGAGATTGCCTTAAATGACACTTCCAGGGCCTTGTCAGTAACCATTTCGATGTGTAATTCTGCTTAAAAACATAAGAAGTGTTGTAAGTAAACCCCTAAGAATATAATTTTAGCTACTAATTTCCGTTGTAAGAATTTTTAATCAAGGTGGTAAAAATTTCCGACAGAGACTAGAAATTTCCGACAAAGGCCTTCGGAGGCTTTGTGGGGGCGACCTCCCCCTGTCCGCCTCTAGCTACGCCACTGTCGTTAATTTCGCTACAATTACAGATCGAGTCCCCCAAATTACTTTTTTCCATTACCTATTTTAACGGAATAAATGACATGTACAGTATTTTCTAGGTCTTGAAGGAGAAAGGTTGAAAGTTAAGAAACAAAGTAAATTGGTAAAATCACATTGTGCACCAACTTACTGTTCTGTTCTGTAGAGCCTGATAACTTATGCGATTAAGAGGCGCTATTCATTGCAGATTTGAACGATTTCCTTAAATTTCTTTGCATTGCAGAGTTCAATTAGCTTTCTACTTTCTGTGATTTGTTATTTGAGGTTAGCTATTTTTACCTCCTTAATCTTGAATATTCCCTTATATTCCACAAGCTTTCGAGGGTTTTTTGTCCAGAGAATCGTTTGACTCTAAATCCTAGTAGTTGGTTTCCTTGACCAGGCTCATGGTTCCCATGATAGGCCCCAACATTAAAAGAAAAACGTTCTGCATGATGCCATTGTCATTTTAAGACTTAAAAGCTTTCTCTATGATCCCCATCTATGGGTTCATGTTTGCTCTTACATAAAATCATATTTTTGGCATTATCAAACTAGCAATATTGACGATAATTTCATCGCATTAAAGGCATTTGAAATGTCTAACTCCTCAGAGCTTCCGAGGGCTTCGCCCCTTGGACTCCACCAGGGGCCCTTAAGCGGGCCCCTGGAACCCACGTCGTAGTGCTCGCGATAGGCGCGAGCATTGCCGCTAACGCCTTAACAGGGAGCTGCCACTCTCCCTGGCTGTAATAACTTCCCTCTTCACACAAATACGACCCCCCTTTGAAAATGTCTGATGACGCCCATGTTACATTGGAATGTTTGTGCTCAAAATCAAGTTATCTTGCGACCGAGAATCCGCCAGCATTTTTCCTGGTATCTGAATAATGTCTCACCCTCCAGAAATGTGCGGGTTTCGTATTCTTAAAGCCAGATATATTTAGATTTTAGAATTCAAAAGCTTTGTAACACATCTATACACTACAAAGAACTCAGTAAGTACATAACATCAGAAACAATGAATGGTATACATACTTTTGTACGTCACACGTAGTTTTGAGTTATTACTGTATTAGCCTGAATCAACTTCCCGGCCAAACCCGATTTACAATAAAACTGGTTGCGAGTAACATACTTTTCCTCAAGTTTATATTGGACATCAATAGTACAAAACGGATCTTATAGGAAAATTGGACATTGATTTAGGCATTGATGAAGACTTTGATAGTTAACCCCAGAGACCTTCGCATTTTTCTTTGAAGATGATTTTAGCTTATGAAAGGAAAGGTCCCGTGCTTTCCGTGTTGTTGGGCACAGACTTACGAGCATTTCAAAAGGTTATTAACTTCTGGAAAACCGTCTGGTAAGACTTATAGTGAGCTTTCATATGAATTGAAAGGGCAATTAACTTCTAAATCAGCTGTGTCAAGAGGGGTGTACGTTCCACCACATTTTTCTTCGGGGGAAGGGGGGGGGGGAGGAATATGTGTATATGCCGCAGAACTTAATGTTTGTCGATCCATTGTGAGTTCGGTCACTTCTTGATCTATTTGTTGCAGGATCAAAACTTTATCTCCTAACGACCATACGCGAACGATTATTAAGGCCCTCAAAAGAACGCTAGTTTCTGAAACGACAGATTAAATGTACAAAATTCACGGAACGGGTTGTCGGGAAACTTTAACGTTCCAAGAAACTGAATACCTTTGGAAGTACTATATGCTGATGGATGTAACACAAAAAGTCCCCTTTTTGGTCGTGTTCTTGTTATGGTGATGGGAAAACAGAGCATATTGCTAAATGTTAAAAACGCAAAGGTTACATGCGAGTTCAGGTGTAACAACTGTGGCAAGGTAGGACACCTGACTAAAGTATTTTGCTCAAAAACATCCAGTACTTATGTTATTACTGTCAAATAATAGGGCTAATTGCCACTTAAAATACCTCTCTTCGACATTCCATTTAAGGCAGTTTTCTTTGGGAATTCAATCAGCCAGGTGTTGACAGTTTTGGCCCATTTACTCGGCGTTCCCATGCAATAAATTCTATTCGCTGCCAGATTATTTGACACCGATGGTTTCGATGAAGCCCATCTTGTGACCCTTACAGGTCATGCCCAAATGCTGAAATAGAGGTCGCTTGTCTGGGTCCCTCTCCTTGCAAACTTTTCCCATTGGCCAGTCTGTTAAGCATGTGCAGGACTAAGTCCAATCAGGGTTCCCCATCCCATAGTTACCAGACAACACTGTCTAGAAACCACTTTTAGGGAACTCCTTTTCTGGATAGAGTAGAACCGACACTCAATTAAAATAGGTAGGCGGTAGCATTATCTGATACTACGTAGACAGTCCCTTGTGTTAAAACTTTTTCAAAACAAGTGCTCTTAACGGACATTGCGTCTTTTAAGTAGACTAATGGCATCTATGTGCTGTTGGATTACATTAAAGACCGCAGATGCTTTGTAGCTCTGCTATAATAGGTTTTTTTACCTTTAACTAGACATGTTTCTGCTCTTGGTTTTTGATTTTGAGCTTCATCAGTAGTAGGACTTTTTAGTTCGTCCAACCTGGTCTTGATTCAAAATAAAGAAGATGCTCTTTTAGAGCGCCTCGATAAAAGCATCGAGATAGCAGTTTCAACCTCGTGACTTGTTTCCAGTTCAACGTTACTTTCCAATCTAGATTTAACTAGATAAACTTTAGGGTTGGACGCCCTTTTCTAGGCTAGTAACGGTGGTTTTGGAAAACTTTGACACAATATCCCTGACAGCACACAGCACAGGAGCCCCGCTAGGCCAATGCAAAAATAACCGTTGACAACGGCCACCAAAACATCAGCCCACCGCAGCGCAAAGCACTGTGCTCCATCTGGAAATCGGGTGTCCCGATAATGCGTGCCAATGTCACAGCCGAGTTTCCTAAGCTCTGTGCAGAGTCTATCGTATCCTCATTCTTAAAAAATAATGAGTCCTTTTAGGACTCTGAGGATTGATATTCTGTTGTTTTAACGGGGGTAGCCATGAAGTAAAAGCCCCCACAGAGCTGTTTTCTCTGTGTCCGACTGTATCGGAGAGGTTTTTAGTGAAATGTTCGGTTTGTTCCGCCTTCAGACTATTTCCGGTAGTTTTAAATCGGCCTTTCATGGCCGTACACTTCCTTTGAACTCTTTGAGATCTTACACGAAGTTTTTTCCTTTTTCCAGGGATCTCGAAAACTTCCTACTTTTCGTAGAAGAAGGGATATTTTATTTCAGTATCCTATTATACCATTTTTCGCCTTTTACAGCGGGTGATGCTTTTAGCAGGTTGGCAAGGATTACCTGTAGAGCCTTCTAAGTAGGTTTTGTGTTTACCAAAATTACTCTTTCGAGAGTGCTGTTCGAAGATTTTTAGTCTTCAAGAGTTTCTGAGATACCTTCTATTATTAGGCTAGCTCAGAACTGAGAGGTGACAGCAGGACTAAGAGAGAGAGGACTAAATTAAGTAACACATACAGTCCCGCGGCTTTTGCCGCTGGGCTTCGCCTGCAGCTTTCGCCAGCTAGGCTTTTGGTTTTTTCTGACTTTACCTTTTTGAAAGGAACTGATTGTAAAAACGTTAAAAAGGGAAGTAAACTTAGTTTGTAGGGAGAACGACTCTCCGATTAGAGTAGTGAAGAGCTTGAGTCTTAACAGCATGTGATACTACCTTGGAGTAAATTTTTTTCTTTGGCCGGTCAGAGAAGGGATTTCTCTCTGACTTTTTCAATAAACTCGTCAACCGAAGAAGCTCCATCTTAGTCATCTTTTCTTGGATCGTTCTTTGTTATTTGAACTACACCCCCGGCCCGGATACACGATACTTATAGTCATGCCAATAGGGGCCTAGAAGAAGCACCACAGGACAATCTTGGGTTATATATGGTAAAATTTAATGGGAAAATGTAGACAATGACAATGGTACCACAATGGTTACCACTGATGATATCGGAAACCTTAAGCAATGGAAAATTACACGTACAAATGCATCCATGCCGATTGCTCCAGAGCTACGAGAGCACTAGAGGCAGTTCAGGCACAATGATTCGACACCACTGTACTTCAAGTCGTACTCAGGAGTCAAGTTGAAAGTGATGGAGATAGGAAGCATTACTGTACAATATGGTCAGCAGGAGGCATCTCCAATGCCAAAGAAAAGGTTCAACCCTCATATCTTGACAGAAATTGTTTTTTGGAATTGAAAGTTTTACTGGAATTCGATTTTTAAGATGACTAGGTTCCCCAGGGTCCGGATATTATGGAAGTTGGCCTTCCAAAATCGTATGAGGCAATATTAATTTCATATGCACAAAAGGACTAGGGGGTTAAATTGGATAAGAGAGGGATGGATTTATTTCCAAAGTTGCATTTTCTGACTGGACAGCACCAAAGACGCTTGTACGCAAGACAGACAAAACAATACGGATTTATGGAGTCTGTCACGTGACCATCAATAGACTCTTTTCCCAATTGGAATTACAAAGGATTGTGGGATAGAATTTTAGTGTGCATCATATTTTGCCACAGCAAAATGCCATTGACAACAACATCGCCTACCAGAACTCCATCCCATAATCCATTGCAATTGCTATTTGGAAAAGGGTGTATTCAGGCATTGGTCTATCAACTAATGCTGGTAACTATTGCCTGTACTTCCTCATCATTAATACCAACGCAACAATGTTGCCAAAGCTCAGCTTTTCCTGTTGACCTAAAAGTCTGCAGTCAATATTTCGGTTGGGTCTGTAACTCTTGTTGTTCATACGTACGTTAGAAAACAAAGAGATAAATATAAATGCAATGAAATATGTATTGAACTCCTGAAGTCTCTGAAAGACTAAATCTGGTACACAAAGGTAACTTTATATACTGCACAGATGTTAGTATACAAATAATGAATGTTTATGAGTGTGCTGCTGTGTAGACCTCATCTGTTTTCCATAATTGGACTCAGATAGTAACTTCCGATAAAGAAATTTTACAAATGGGTAAAGGTCTTAAAAGCGATATTTTGCCCCAAAGATATTCCTTGAACTTGTCCAGGGACAAAAATTGAAATGCGGGTTGATACTATGATTTGGAAAAACCAAAACTGCTCAATTGCTCAATATGAAGGGATAATTTCTAAATTAAATTCTTTAGGCGCCCAGTTCTGAGTACTCTTTAGTACCATTTTCCCCTACGAAATTATTTTACTGGATAACATTTTTATGATTGGGCTCTACCAGGTATAAATCGTCGGTCGCTTTTAGGACTGGCGAATGTGTCGCAACAGGCCGGAGGGAACCTACAGTTCATAGAGAGCGTTGGGAAAATATGGACACGTCTAAGGGTATTGAAACATTATCCCCCATGGCTTCCCCTTAACAACTTGGTGGGACTTTCGGCAACGGAGAACAAGACTGAGGCGTTTCCTGCAGTGTCGACGCCCATGCGACTGCACAAGGCTCGTAGCCTGACAAGGTACTGAATGGGGGCGAAATGGCTTCCAGGGGCTAACAAATTTTTAAGGGGGCCAAATGTGTACAAATGCCATTGAGCCAATGACAACTTGAAAACTTGCTAGGAGGCGAAAAAATTTCAAAGAGGTATTCGCCCACTTGGCCCGGTTGGCTAGAAGCCTGAGCTGCCTCTGAGACTGACATATGGTACACGCCTTCAAAAAGCACGTTTTCCTTTTCAAATCGAAAATTGTTTTTGGAATTTTAGCATAACCGCCAAACTTAAACCATATGAAGCATTGTATTTTCAATCAACGTGCTATGTTCTTTGTTTAAAAGAAAGGGAGTGGGTTCCTCTTCCCTTACGACATTTCCTAGACAACATTCACCTTTACTTGAAGTAATGTACCCCACGCCGGCATCCCAGTTCACGAGTAGCTTCTTTCCTTCATGTGACAGTATAAACTAATTTGCTATTATGGAAGGATAAGTCATTTGTTTACATTTCATACTAAATATTTTTGTCCAGAAATTTTAAGAAAAAAGTTTGTAAAGGCGATACAAGAAGATTTGAAAGATTAAGGTAATGTTTACAAATAACTTGAAACTTGAGGCGACTACATATATTCTCTTTAAACTTTAAGGCAAACTCCTAAAACCATTCAGACATCAGGCTAAGTTGAATACTTGTCTTCTGCCTCAACACAAGAATATGTAGGCCTAGCTTATACCACTGTTTCGCACAAGGCCACTTATTCTCAAGAACCTGCACAACTTTCAAACGTCCAGTATTTCTTTTCGAGTAGGCCTAACCATCCATCCAACCAATTTAGCTAGTCTATTATTAAAACGCCTGAATGAGATCAGCGCTACATGTTCACGTAACGCCTCCATAGTAGGCTGTACAGCATATTCCTTATTCATGTCATATCCCTGGTTTGGGAAGCAAAGAGCTGAGCAAATATAGTCTGACATAGTGGGGTAGCCCACGTACGGTATTCAAAAATCGATACACTGCACTTTGCGTAAACACTTCCACACTTTTAAGCACGAGACGTCCTGTACATTTATATATGTTCAGTACACTTTTGTACCTGGGGTTCTCGATGTTCTGTGCATTGAAACATGTACAATATTCGTAATTTTTTTCAAAAATGCTCTTTTGGGTCATCAGATGATAATGATAACACACTTGAAATTTTACTTCAGTTCAGTACTATTCAAACTATCTATATGAAACGTTTCAGCAGATGTAGTGCACAATTGAAGGACGAGAAGGAAATTTTATGTTTTCAAACAAAACCCTCTCCCGAGGTCAAATAACGTTTATATTTATCGAAATGGGTAAATCATTAAGATATTTTCCTCACCTACATGTCAGCCAAATTTCAGTCAATTCTATGAAGAAATAACGAAATACCACGCATTTAAACACGATGTCGAAAAAGAAACAGACACGTGGCAGACATTTGCTGCCGCGTACGATGGCAATAGCTCAGCTTCAGCTTTCAGCTGAGCTAATACAAGCCTCAGTTGCTCGTTCCTCTTCACAGAAAACGTTTAATTGTCTTTTCCGTAAGAAGCGTAACTGAGTCACCCCAAACGAGGAACCATTTTTTAAAAATCATAACTTTTTCATGCAGCATCCACCAGCCTTTATTCAACCACCAAAATAAAGCCAACAAATAGATCTATCCAATGCCACAATTTTTTTTTTGGGAGGGGGGTTGTAGGGGGAGATTTTTTCACAAAACATCGATAAACAGTTGTTTACATTCAAAGATTCTCCAAAAAAAGTCAAAAAATGCTAAAAATGGCATCATAATTTTCAAAAAATCATTTCAGGCACTTAGAAAAAGGTCACACTACTTACCGTTATACTTTCTTAGAATACCTTAGTACCAAAAGAAACACTATGAGAGGTGATTAGATGTTAGGAATAGGAATTTTAGCAATATTTCAAGTATAAGTTTCAAAAATGCGTCATTTTTGGTCAAAAATAGGTCATTTCAGCCCAAATACCCGCCCCAACACAAAAAATCGTAACTCAACAACGGAAAGTTTGATCCTTTTTATTCAAACACCAAAATGTTTTTTACAAAATTCCGTACATAGAAATACCAAAATATATGCATAAATAATAAGAGTAGGGTAAGTTAGAGAGGTTCAAAGATCCAAACATGTTCAGTTTTCAAAAATGTGTCAATTTTGGCCAAAAAACATGCATTTTTGACCCCAAAATCCCCTCCAAATATCAAAAATTATAAGCCACAACACTCCTCTGACTTTTTTACTCACTAATATGACCATTTAGAGCTACCTTACAAAGCCCATAGCTCTATTTATAGATCCAAAGTCGTTTACGTTTCACTGTGCACTGAGCCATAGCGTTCTATGTAAAGGTCATATAGGTCAGTGTGTGTTAGTTCAGTGTGGGATGTATAGCAAAAGTAAAATGGGCATACCTTCCTCATTTTGGTCCAATTTCCTCAAATTTGGTATCAATTAAATGAAAGAGAAAAGGATGCCAAACAGTCTTCTGCACAATAAATTACAAAATAATAGTGATCAGTATGGGTTTTCTACGGTTTTCTATGAAGAACTGTATGACGTCATCTAATTTGCATATTTGCATACATAATGAGATTAGTTTACATAAATAAAATGTTCAGTCAAATTCCCCATCTTTGCTCTTTACAATGATATTTAGGTTTTTGCAGAGAATATTCTTCTAAGTTCACCAAAAAGTTCCTGGAAATATTCTCTGTTAAATACAGTGAAAAGTAGGCTTATGGAAAAAAGTTTTAAGAAAACTTCTTGAACAAGTGATAATAACGTGGTATCAGTAATATTACGAAAAAAAAAAAGATTTAGGCAATGTTAAAAGCAAAGCAAATTTGTCGCGATAAGTGACTCGTCGATAGTTGTGGCAGGTAGTAATTGTCGTATTGATGTGAACCCCTGTAATCGAATGGTATAATTGTCATATGTACCCAACACACTATCGATGTGGCGTGCCCACGCTAAACTTAACTGATTTACATAATTTGCACACCTATTACGTAATTGCTTGCTTTCAACAATAGTGAACAAGTGTGTTGCTACCTGAGTTGAAAGCGTGTGTGGAGCGTGATTATAACATTGTTGGAAAGTTTGCCAATATTGAATTTCACGATAGAATGTGTGAGTTATGTGGCAGAAATATGTTAGGAGACGAATTTTATTACATTTTTGAGTGTTCTTATTTTACCAATGAGAGATCTGAGTTTCTGAAATCCTATTTTATAAAAAGACCGAGCTCTATCAAAATGAAGCACCTTTTTCAATCATCAAGTAAAAACGCCCTTATTAAGTTAACTAAATTTTGTGAAAAAATACTGGAAACTTTTGCCTCCTAGTTAAGCACGATTTGTGACCCCTTTATATACTGTATCTGGTGCCTTTCTGTCAAATTTTTAGTTTAAGTCCTGTCAAAAGTCTTTCTTCCCTCTTCTCATTCAACTCTCCGCATTATTGTACAGGCTATTGTTTTTGGTTTGTTCTGTTTACCTTTTTTGTCATCTTGCACTAAGGCTATAATTTGGTTTTTCTTTTGTTTTGTTATTATTGTATAGTATTATTTCGTTTGTATACTATTAGTCTCTCATGCCTCCATGAGGTGATATGGAGAAATAAACTGAAACTGACACTGAAACTGATAACATGAACTTCGATAACACCAGCACACTTCCACATTTCTTGTATAAAGCTGGTCACAATTATTTAATACGAAAAGATTCCTTCGAAACAAAGTTCATTAGATATGAGTAAGTCTGACATTGAGCTTAAGAAAATCATTAAAATCATATATGTAATCACATACAAAAAAACACTGAAAAAGAGAACAATGCATTTCGCTGCTTGTACCCATTGAACCACATGAAGTGGAATTAGTACCACCAAGTTACGTCATAGTTCCAAGTAGAAATATATATTTTACACAGGGAGAGTTTTAGTTATGTGTCTTAAATATCGTTGTATTTATGCCTAAAGGGTAAAGAAAGAGCCTTCAATACATTTGTCAAATTATTATGACAACACTAAATTTACCGCATCTTTCGTGGCAATCACAATACCTCATAGAAAATATTATTTGCCATAAATATACACATGCTATAATACAGCGAACCAACATGTCTCATGAACCATCGAAGGGAAGCTAAACCGAGCCAAATAATGGGGAAAAACATGCACATCAAATAACATGACAGTTTCTACCATTGTACAACTTACTAAAAAAGTAAATATATACACTTCTTTCACAACTACTATTATGGTATCTTAACTGGGATAATATAAATCCTTCACGACAAATCACCTAATTAGTGTTGGTATGATCTGAATCTCATTATTTTGCACAAAATATTCCCAAAGATGGGGACTTTGCCAGAATTTTTTTAAAAAGTGTTGTTTTCATGCCTTAAATGATTGCAAAAACGAGAAACAAAAATACTTTTGTTCAGCACAAATTGAACTAACTATATGAAACATATTGTCAAGATTGGTGCAAAACTGAAAGACAAGTAGGGAATTTTACGTTTGCAAACAAAGCCTCCTCCTGAGGTCAAATAGCGGTCAAATTAATCGAAAAGAGTCGCAGCATACAGATATTACTTTTGCCAACATCTCTACTAAATTTCAGCCAAATCTCACGAAAAACAGCGAAATGTCGGGCACTTAAACGCAAATGTCATGGTGACAGACGTTTGCCGTGCACTACATGGCAATAGCTCAGCTGAAAGCTTTCAGCTGAGCTAAGAAGGATTGCACCTGTATAACCGTCTCCCATTTGGGGTTTTAGTGCACCCTCAGTTTTCATTGTGTGGCTCAGAGTCTTTCACAATAGCCAGCAATTCATTTCAAAGGAATTTTCCGACGTCATGCAAAATAATTAAATTAAGCATATCAGAGTAGCTCTTTATACCCCCATCTTCAAATACAGCCGCAGAGAGATTTATACAAGTTATACTCCACCAGCAGGTCAATTGGCAAATGACCTGTCACCTTACGTACAGCATCGAAGGTTTGCTATTATATTTGATAACCCCCATAGTACTAGATTTGTTATCGTGATACCCCACACAGTCAACTGCAAGTCCCGTGCCTGATGAACTTATTGAAGACTCCAAACTCCAACCAGATTAAGTATTCTAAAACCAAATTTGTCGTCGTCCAATATGAAGAAAACTAAGATTACCAGAAGAAAGTTTATAATGAAGGCCAGATAAGAGGTTTACTCTTATGAACCGATTGATGACGTATTGGTATAAGGACATTCAATGGAACTCAAAAATTGGTTTTAGAGGTTACTATGCAGGGTAAGAAACAAAAGAAAATATAGTTTTAGTGAATGTAAACATCAGCATGTACATGTACATGTATCGTTACAGTTTATCTGACAACGACAACAGAGATAAATTCAGTTCCACGGTAGTCTTGCCCGACAGCGACCTGTAACCGAGTGCAATAAACCTAACTCCCTATCTCAAAAGAGTAATGCGTCAGGCCTCTTTCATCACCACAA
Source organism: Holothuria leucospilota (assembly GCA_029531755.1). Taxonomy (NCBI): domain Eukaryota; kingdom Metazoa; phylum Echinodermata; class Holothuroidea; order Aspidochirotida; family Holothuriidae; genus Holothuria; species Holothuria leucospilota. The sequence continues at coordinate 2,408,846 of CM055961.1, read as the reverse complement.
GATATCTCCGACAGTACTACTGTTGACAATCCCCATCCATACCCTCAAAGGGAGCACTGGCCTCCAAGGTACTCGACTGCATGATTTTATTCCTGACTAAATTGTATCACCGTAGTAATGTATTGTGCCAAAACTTAGAAAATCCTTTCGGAATTCGCGATTTGAAATAACACAGATAAAGTTCCTTATAACAGGGGAGGAAAGATGCCATACTGGGATGGTTGACCCCAAGTTCAAGGTGTCTCAGTCAAGGCTCTTAACAACCAAACACTTTCCCAGCCATCTGAATAATGATATATCCCCCGGGAAAGTGCAAGGTTCCGTAGCCTTTTTGCTAGACGCCCTAATACTGCGAGAATTCACCAATTGTTATCCATCTGTAAGGAACAAAGATTATCCTTCCATTGTGAGTTTGGAAACTTTTGAGGATGCCTTGTGTGATTGTTTTTGTTTTGGGGATCAGAGATTGTGTCACACAGAGGAAGTTGTTATCCTTCGCTACTTGACTTACCCTCAGGGAATGTGTACGTTGTCGGTATGATTCTTATAAAGGTAAATAAAGACCCTAAGCTAGGTAAGATTACATTCAGAGACTTTCACAAGTTGGTAGCACATCTGCAAACTACAAGAATTTCGAAAGCATGTTACAGCAGACAAAACTAAAAGTGTATCGGTTTGTACTTCACTTGGTAAAAGTTATAATTGTGTCAGCCTGAATCAATTTACCAAACGAAAATGATATGCAACACACTTCCCAGTTTGCATGTTTTGCGATCATCAAACAGCGCAGCAGGTATGTGCAAAGTTTGGGACAAATGTGCCTTTTATGATACCAGTAAGAAAGTATGATGAGGTTTGGCGCACACTCAGGGTACGTCTTGAGAAAGACATTTGAGTTGGCTATAAAGCATAGCAGATTTGTCCACGGAAAATAATGAAGGCCATTTTTTCACAATAACCGCCATTGGTATGTAATTACCTACATTTTGTAACATTTCATCGTATGAAGATGTGTTGAGATAAAATATGTCATTGGGAACATCATTCTAGGCCTCTAATTGTAGCGACATCATAAACATGACCTGTGAAGATTGTAACAGTCATCTTTCAAAATGGCCACCATTTTTTATTTTACCCATATATTACCCAAGTTTTTTTGGAAGAAATTACTGTCATCACGAAATTAACAGCTTGTTATTTGGCACACATTTGAAGGCCTCATGCTGTACCGCTATCTTGCATTTGTTCTATGACAACATTGGTGGCCGCATCTTTCCATTGACGTCTTTGGTTGTTATCTAATCTAAAGTTTAAAATATTTCTGTTTGAAAATTGCTGCCTGCATCAAAATCCTGCAAGTTTGGTTTTTAAACATAACTGAAGGCCTCTTGCTAAAATGTGATCTCGTATTAAATTTGTCCTGGGACAACGATGACGGCCACTTTTCAAAATATCCGGTATTTACATGAATATTACAGGTATTGCATATTTTCGCAGAAGGAGGAGTAATCCCAACACATTTCCATAAATTTTGAAAGAGGTAGATAGTTTTTTCTTAAAGGTAGCTCTTTGTCCCTGCTGTCAGAGTTCGAAGGTTTATGGAGGGACGTCGAGAATGAGTCTTTTCTAAAAGGGTTATTTATACATATGTTGATGCCTGGACTTGCCAAGCAGTTACCACTCAAGCCGGCCCTTTGTTTCATAAGGGACCCAAGTATTCATAAAATGCATAACTTTGTCTGAGTAGATCACCATGGTGAAAGTAATGAGAGAATTTTTAATTGGTTCCATTGTAGAGTAATTAATGTTTTGACTTTTTAAGAGGCATATATGATTATACCTCTGAGCCTAACCATGAATATTTGTACAAATCGCAAACATTAGAGAGCTGTACGTGTAATAGTAATCGGGAAAACATTTTTTCTTAAAACTGTTATTTTAACTTTTATTTATTTTGTTTTGCTAATTGAAGTTGTTTTTTGTGTGCTTTCTCTGTTAATTTTTCTGTTTTTGGATAGCGAGTGAATACTTTTTTGTACCAAACGCTGTGTTAAATTCAATTATCTTCACTGAGTTAAATCTTTTCTCATTAATTTCACCGTACAAGTCAAGCAATTATCTTCAATTTCACTACCTGGATTGCTTAATTAATTTACAATTTTTATTTATTTATTTATTTATTTAATTTACAATTTTTATTTATAGTGCAATTTATAATTCATTTTTTGTGTCCTTTTCTGGGTCAATTGACTTTTAAATAAAGGTGTTGGCTTTTACCTCATAATTTGTACTCAGATGGTATGAATATTTCCTCTGAGATAAAAGTTATAAATTAAAAGTAAAATCATGAGACGAATATTAAAATGTTGGCTTTTTAAATACAAATAGTGACATTAAAAGTCAAAATTTGCCGTTAAAATTTCACGACTTGGGCTGTTTGAGGCCAGCTAATGAAATTAAAAATATTGAGATCAAAATTCTAAATATGTTAAAGTTGAAAGACTAGTCAAACTTGTAAGTTTAAATTAAATTTGGTATTATTTTACCCCAAAGTTGGGACTATTAATCTCATCATTTTAACTTGTAATGTTGTAATCATGATTTTACAGTCAAACAAAATGATATAAAAAGTCAAACCAGAGGATTACAAGTCAAGATTGCGACTTTCCAATGGAATTTCATTCTTTTATAAAGCTAAAAATGTGGCTTCAAATGGCGTGATTTTGACTTTTTAACTTAGTATTTTGAATATTTAACTATTAAATTCATCATTTTGTGTTCGACATTAACAGCCACGATAATAAGATCAATACTTTGACACTCAGTTTTGTGATATCTTTTCTGTGATTGGTTACAAAGGGGTTTGTGTAGAATTCCAGTACCAATTCCTTTACCGGGGACACATCTTTAAGAAAACAATTTTGTTTACTTCAAGGGAATGAGTCTTTGTTCCATTTACCTTATCAAATGTTACAAATAAACTTTTATTATCACCTCGTTTATCTTCCATGTCTCAGACTATAATCTTCATTTTGAAGGTAAAGCAAATTTCTCTACATGAATTTAATGGTTAGTTATAAAAATGGTGTGTTGTGTTTCAATGGAAACAGTAATGGATTACGACTATTGGGCATTCTTTGTCAAATTGGTGTAACTGCAGTTGTACATTAAAAACATAAAGGTTTTTATTACTAAAACAACTCTGATTCCATGAGAAATACTTGGCATCTACACTGAGTGTGTTAGAAAATGTTATTTAACGACATGATACATAAAACACGATAAGGCAAATTCAAAATAGTGCTTTTGGCTTGTTAAGGATCGAGATCAAAGGTGAATTGTTGGTCAAGGACAATCGTCCAAAATTTTGCAAAAAGGCGTGTGGCGAACGCCTGCTCGACTCTAATGCCCATTGCCCACCATCTGCGTTAACTTGCAAAACTGCTTGCGCCAAGTAGCGCAGTAGCGTAGCGGTGGACAAGTGTTCTTGCAAAAGCTTGCGCAAAATTTTCTTGCAAAATTGCTTCACAAGCTGTTGCGCTATTTTTAAACCTGTCCAAAAAATGCGCAAGCCAGGCTGCGCTAAAAGTTTCGCAATGCATGGCAAGCAGTGAGCAAGCCTATCGCAAGCATACGCAAGGCGCGTTATGCAGCGCAAGTCTGCACAATCGTTCCCTGGAAAATACAGCGAGTATGCTAGGCATGGTGGGCCCCGTCTCCGTCTGATGCCCGTCTCCGTCTGATGCCCGTCTCCGTCTGATGCTCTCAATTATAGGCAGTGATCATTTGCCTTTTGACCATCCTATTAGTGCACACGTGGAGCTGCAGCATTCTCCTTACAACAAAAATGGCTCCCAAGAAGGCCAGGCTGCCAAGACTTAGGCTTGACCAGGCAAAAGCACTATCTGTAGCTGAATATTATCAACAGCACCCTGAGTTTTATGATAAGTCTCGAATCTTCTGTGTCCGTAATGGAATTCAACTTTGAGCTGTTTCGCGAATATTTGCTCCGGTGGTCAATGGCATGAATAACGATTCGCTGCAAATTTTATAGCGCAAGTTACAGGGCAATAGCAATTACAAAAATCGCAAGATAACGCAGGCTTCGCAGTTGGTGGGTATTCAAACGACGTTCAAACTTAGTAGGTAGGTGCCTAACGATGATCGCTTATGCAAGAGTAAGTGATGAAGGGTTAGGTCAAACATCAGAAGGAAAAGATCATTTAACATAAAAATTATTGAACAGCCATTATTATCATTTAGGGTATGTTTATTTGGTAATTTACCCACACGATATTTAAAGAAGGATGACTCAAAGGGTAAAATAGTATATAGTAGTTGACAGGTGTCATAGTCAAAGGTCAAATGTACGTCAAAAGTGCAGTTCCAAAATTCGGATGACTTAAATGTGGTATTTTGTCATTACTTGATGAAGACTTAATTTAGGTCGACGTTTAAGTTCAAATGACCTAAACGTGGTCTTTTGTCATTTCGTTCCTTTCAGTATCTTGGGAAATTTCATTACCACAAGATATATATAGAATATGAGGGAAATGAGATTTGCAATTCAATGGATTGACATCGTTTTAGATTTCTTTTTAAGCTGATCATTTAGCAAGTAAATGCCAATATTTCTTCCTTCTATTAAGACTGTCGGGATGCATAATTTTCTATTTACTAGATATCTGACAGATTTTGGGCAGAATTTTTCTACCGCCTTCTTGAGAAAGGTGTTTACTAGGGTTTTGACCACTTTGTTTAGATTTGAGAGTCTAGCTTGCAGCTTAATGGACATTGATGCCACATGTATCATAGGTTTTGAAGTAAATTTGTATTAAAAATAATTGATATGTAGGTCTTGCCGCAGATTTTCAACCTTGGAATTCACCGATCCCCAATAAATAAAGCATTGAATACACTTTTAAGGCTAAAATAGTGTCTTTTTGCCAGATGCTTAATACTCAAACGTTGCTGAACAATGTACAGATGGAAGCACATTAACAGAACAACTGTTCAAAAATCAAAACCGAGGGGTATTTTAACACAGTGAACAGCTTTTACAAGGAAAATACAAAAAGACTTGCCATGAGCTCACCCATTATATGCACTAGCTGTTTCATTATTACTTCCTGTACTTCCTGTAGGCTCCAGCAAAAAAAAGGTGTTGTAATCATTGCGAAACCCCGCCCAATCCTTCCTAGTATCCCTCCTAACCACTCTCAACTTAGCTGCATTTTGAAATAAACGGGCGTGTAGTCAGAGTAAGGGTGTTTTAAGAAGATAAGCAAGTATAAATTTTGTTGTTACTTTAATACACAATTAGTGTCATTTGATGATAGTTAATGTTTTATCCTAAATGACCTCATCTTTGTAAATATCCCGGGCTCCCAAAGCTGCCCCTAATTGGACCCTTCTAGCGGCTTCGTCTGCGGACCTTCCACCAGCTCTGAGGCCATCACCCTGTAGATGAGCGCATTGCACTCCCGTCGCCGTTGGGTCTTCCAACAACACCTCCCTACTCAAACGTAGTTATACCCTCTACACAGGCCCATAGCCAGACAAGGTACCAAAGGGGGCAATAGCTTCCCGGGGAGGGATTTTTCAGGGGACGAGATATACTAAAATTCATTAAGGCAATGACAGTTTTTGATCTTCTACGGGGAACTTTCCCAGGGTGTCTCCGTCCAATCCCCCGGCACACCTTGCCAACAGGCTTGCCTTTATAACCGTTCTATTTAGTGCTTTTTAAAACTAAGTAGAACAGTTTTAAATGATGTTAATCTGCAACTAAGTGGGCCGGGGGATACTCTTCAGTACGGGAAAAGTTTTGTGTGAGGACTAACTTGTAAAATGCACAGCTTCCTGTGTATTGATTTGCAATGTTTCACATTTTGTGCACACATTTCAGTGCACGTATACTTAAATTCTTATTTACCAGCAAACGTCTCACCTTGAAAAGTTTATTCCACTTTCTCTGAGTTATTTTTTTATGTTTCCCCCAAGAGGTATGTTACTCCCAAATCAAGTGACGGATCGAGCATGTTGACACATACACACACCCACACACACACACACACACAAGTCTGATAGTAAGACAAGTCCACACACACACACACACACATATATATATATATATATATATATATATATAAGTTTCATCTTCTTCCTAGTAGTGTAGTTGGAAACCACCAATTCCTATACACTTGTTAAATATAATGTAAATATATATATACATATATAGAATTATGAATACGGTGCACACCAAAGGCATAGTAGAATGATATATATATATTTATATATATATCTATATATATATATATATATATAGATATATATATATATATATCATGGTAATGTCTAGGGATCGTTACATTGCGGAAGGCTACCGACAGCTCAGTGACACCAGCGTGTATAAGCGGGTCCCTAAAAGTATTTGTACTGATGTGCTTCAAGAGGTGAGTGAAATTTTATCACGCCTCCAATCAAAGGGTGTAATTACGGAAGATATGGCTAGTTTCGCCGAGCCCTCTGATTCGAAACCTGCAAGGTTTTACCTGCTTCCAAAGGTGCACAAGAGAGGATGCCCAGGGAGACCTGTAGTGTCTGGTAGTGGTTCGCCCACTGAGGGTTTGTCTGAGCTTGTGGACCACTTTATTAAACCTCTAGTTCCTAAGATTCCATCCTACATACGTGACACTACTGATTTTCTTGATAAGCTACATGCTCTTGGTCCCATTCCCCCTGATTCCATCCTTTGTACTATTGAGGTTACGGCTCTCTACCCCAGTATACCTAATACTGACGGGCTTGCTAACCTACAGACGGTTCTTAAAGAAAATTCTTTTCCGGAAGAAACTGTATCCGGTATTTGCGACATGACGGAACTTGTTTTGAAACGCAATGTGTTTGAGTTTAATTCTGAGTTTTTTATCCAGACTAGCGGTACTGCTATTGGAACCAAACTGGCCCCTAGTTACGCCAACCTATTTTTATCCAGTTTCGAACGTGAATTGTTAAATCAGTGTCTGGTTAAGCCTTCTATTTGGCTCCGATTCATCGATGATGTGTTTATGATTTGGACTGAGGGTGAAGATAAACTTAAGGATTTCCTTTCGTTCATCAGTTCAGTTCATCCATCTATTCAATTCACGTTCAATTATTCGTCCCAGTGTGTTAGTTTCCTTGATGTTTCGGTTACTCTGAACAGCAATGGGAGTGTAACCACGGACTCATATACTAAGCCAACTGACATCCACCAGTTTCTTCATATGAACAGCTGCCACCCTAATCATACAAAAAAAGCAATTGCTTACTCACAGGCTATTCGTATACTTCGGATTTGTAGCGACCCGGTTACGGCCCAAAACAGGTGTGACGAATTGGTTGAGTATCTTGCGCGGTCATGGGAGGAAGCGAACCCGACTTCAGGTTCAGAGGGCGCTGGAAGAGCACCATAACCCACGGCAGCGCCCTGTTATTGACGTCACTAGGACATTTTTTACCGTAAAGTTTCACCCCGGCCTACCAGATATCAGAGGGATTCTCGAAAAGTTTATGCCCCTCCTCCATACGTCCGAGCGCATGCGTAAAGTGGTTACTCGCCCTCCTTTAATTTCTTTCTCTCAAGGCAGGAGCCTGGGCGGTCTTTTGTGTCTCTTCAGGCTTAGAAGCAGAGAGGGGGAAACGATATTGATCCCCAGCCAACAATGTTTTGGGAAGCGCTGCCAGCTGTGTTTTTCTTTGATCGCCTCTGACAAGGTTATTAGCGCCAGTAATGGTAGGAAATTCACGTTTCATAATCAGGGTACCGATTGTAACACTAAGTGGGCTGTGTATGTAATTAATTGCGGCGTGTGTGGGAAACAGTATGTAGGTCAGACCAATATCATCAGGCTTCGCATGAATGGCCATAAGTCTGACTACCGTAAATTTATCAACGGGGATATTTCGAAATCTGGAACATCTGCTTTGTATTCTCATCTCAAATCTCATGGGTTAGCTAATTTTAAATTTCATATTCTAGAAGTTCTAAAATCTGATTCGTCTGTTACGAGGGATGTCCGTTTTTTTTGAACGTTTATTGGCTGAGAGAGAAAGACAGTGGATTTGGAAATTAAATACTTTGGTTCCTCATGGCTTAAATATTGACGATACTTTCCACAGCCAGAATCGTGGAAAAAGACAAAAATGCAACTGAGCCATCCCCTCTCCCTGTTTTCCTGCTCTGTGCACTGATGCTTGTAATCTGCTCTTTATTTACGCAGGGAGCTGTTATTTGGATGGAGATAGAACGTAAAGTTTAATTTATGCTAATACTTTAAGACCCACTAAATCGAGGGGAGATTACCAACGATAAGCCGTTTATTTGGAGCAAAGGCATTTTTCCCTTTGTTTGGTGGCTCCAATTTGATGGCACTCACCTTGCGATATCATTCAAGTCACGTAATCCATTAACAAGTGGCCTGCGAAGAACAATACTTTGATGTGTAGGTTTGCGCCGCCAACATGTTTAGAGCAGTTGTTAATAAACTCGAAACGGCTGTTCAGTTGAAGTTAAAAGAATACAGTTAGCCCCTTCTCATACAAGATGCCGTATGCAAATGAGTTGACGAGGTATAAGTCTAGCTTTTGTTACAACAATATGAAAAGTTTCCGGTAGTTTCCAGAAATAACCAGATATAGATTCTTGTTCATATTTCAACATAAAACCTAACTGATATACTGTCATGCGCGTCGCCGAGCGTCGAAAGATGCAATATTTTTTATTTTCCTTGACGACTGGCAATGCTGTGGCAGTGGAGGAAAACCCTCAGTCTTACTGTAGATTTAGCAGACGACAAATCCCTTTTGTGTTAACTTTCTAATCCAGTGTAAGTCTTATAGAAATGTCGAGAAAGATACAAGGGATGGATTACTGAGTGACCTTGGCGGTACAAACCTCACTTCAAAGCGATCTATCTCCATCCAAATAACAGCTCCCTGATTTACGTATTTTGCTTTTTCTCGTGCTTGTATTCTATTCTTTATGTACGTATTTTGCTTTTTCTTGTGTTTCTAGGGTATGTGTACTTTGCCTACTCTATTAGTGTTGTGCGAGTTGTGTTCAAGGGTACATTGTTGCCCGAAAATTAAACTGAATCCTCGTATGTTGGGTTTTTGTGAATTTTTATATGAAGTGCCGGATATGATGCGTTGTTCTGGACTATCTATATATATATATATATATATATATATATATATATATATATATATATATATATATATATATATATATATATAGATATATATATACATATATATATATATATATATATATATATATATATATATATATATATATATATATATATATATATATATATATATATATATACACATACATGCACACCGTATACCTCCTTCAGCAAATCCGACAGGAGCATTAACGTTTAGGAAACATTTGCAACATTACTTAAGAGCACTAGTCACAGAAAGCTTACCAACTGATACTGGCTTTCCCTTCAGGAGGGGACTATATGCCCCTAGGCCTCCCCATAAATACGCCCTTGAAAAAGTCAGACTTGAACTAGAGACGCTGACCTTGAATCAACACCCTAGGTATAAGCCCGACAAAGAAAAGTCTTGGCCTCTGTTCCATGCGCCAAGAGGGTATTTACGCCCCTCCACGGACTATATATATGCCCCTTGCAAGACTACTCAACCTAATGGCACTCATCAGATGTGAGTAGTCGAATTAAAAGCCTGCCTGTAGCCCATTTGGGGGCATATCAAATGTCTGCCACACTTTTGGTTATGGTTTCAACACATGACCGAATGTTGACGAACGTTAGGTTATTCAAATGGTAGACTAGGCCCAAGTTTAATTTTCATATGGAAAAATTATCCACCGTCATTAATCCAAGGTCAATACAGTAATCTAGGAAAGACGGAAAGAAATTCCTTTATCATGGTGACGTCATGGCATATCACATTGTTTCTGCTTGAAGTTAAAGAAAACAAAAGTATGAATCCCTTGACGTCAACCAATGAAGGAACCTCAAAACTTAGTGCCTAGTTAAACCAGAAAGCCCAGAGGTTTAGTGATTCCTTGCCGAAAGGGGGTGATTTGTGGCACTGAGGTTTATCCCTCAAATTTATACTCCTTGACTATATCATTTTTACAATGTTTTTACAACTTGATCTCTGCTGACCTCATATTACCTTCGAACGCCACTAAACAAGAATAACAAAAAATGAAAACAAAAAACAAGTCTTAGGGGAGATTTGCACCAGGACCGTCTGCGAGAGAAACCGTTGCGAGCTCTAATCCACTACGTCATCAAAGAACTCATGTAGCGTATAGTATTTCTAAACATGCTGTAGTCATATCATCCTAATCACGTGTTCATAATTAGGTAATTCAAATTAGTATTACAACTGTAACAATTATGCTTATTAAAAATACATATTGCTCTCTGTAACTTTATCCTTGGAATGGTAGAAAAACTTTGCCCTAAATTTTCTTTGGTAACAAAACGCCGGACACAATTTGGAGGTACCGCATACCGTCTATTTAGTTAACGAGGTTTTCGTTATTTCACCTCTGATGACCTCATATGACCTTAGCCCTCTAAAAACCTCAGAGGTTTCCCTCTCTCCCTCCCGCTTAAATTATAACACATCTATATACCAAATATGGAAAGGATCCATCATCCCTGTCTTGAAGTATGGTGTTTTTTCAAGGTTTTGGTTTTGACCTCTGATGACCTCAAATGACCTCTGAGTTCCACCGAAAACAATAGGTTTCTCCCTTTTGATACGATGAAGTTATATACGAAGTATGAATATTTTCCATCATTGCTATCTTAAAGAAATCGTGTTTACAAGCAGTTTTTAAGAATTTCGTATTTTCACCTCCGGTGGCGTAAGATAACCTTTGACGATTACCAAAATTCATACGCTTTATCTTTTGACTATAACGCATCCAACTGCTTAGTACGAAAAACATCCAAGCTTCCTACCTAGAGATATGGTGTTTACAGGGTTTTCGGTTTTTGACCTCTGTTGACCTCACATGACCTTCGGTCTTCACCAAAAACAATTGTGGTCTTTCTCTTAATATAATAATTCTGTATCCCAAGTATGAAAACTATCCATTATTACCACCTTGAGATATCGTGTTTACAAGCCAATTCAAACGTCCACAACCACACATACAAATATTTACGCACATACACACACATGCGTAATTGCATAGATTCCTTTTGCCTTTAGCAAGGAATCAAAAATAAACTGACTGATCACCATTGGTCATCACGAGTGGCCCATTGTGGCACAAAGGTACCCTACGTACATTACCCCTTTTCAATCATTGATAGTTTTCAATTTAGGCTAAGTAAGACTGTGACAAGACCGATCTCCCATGGAAGTACTGTACTACATGCAGATTCTAATGAACCCAGGTAATACCTATCTTGTCTTTTGCAATAGGTTTTCATCCATAATTTGAAGTTCTTAGTGTGTAAACCATTTGTTATATTGCCGTCAGTGCTTTGTAACATAGGGCTGGGATTCGCACCAGACCTGCATACTTGGTAAATATGTATTTCCATTGACGTTTTTTTCTTTCTTTTTTTTGTGCCAAACACAATTGATACATGTAAGCTACATATAACTCGTCGTATTGCCTGTTATCATTGTGTTGTCACATAGCCGATACGTCATTATATTTGCCAGTATTTTTCTAATTAAAAGGGAACCTTTGCCGCTTTCAAAACAAACATATAAATCGTTATTGATTTTCGCAGCTTAGCAACGATTTTATGCAATAAATCTTTACCTTCGCAGGTCATCCGATCCACATTAAGCAAATTAATGTCTGCCTTATTGTCAGTACTTTTCGACTTAATATGCGCTGCAAGGCAGACAGTCTGTACTGTGAAGCAAGTATGTTGTATATGGTAATTTCGCATTTGTCGACTTAGCACTTGCAATATTTATTCGAGGCTAACGCGGTTAACATGCTCTACACCTGGTACCATGTACAACTCATATCTATAATGTAGGCCTATCAGTTATCGATATACCAATTCAGGTACAAGCAGTAATAGCCACGCATCTTCAAAAACTCAACGTTTCCATAAATGTTTCTTCCGGAGAAATGACCCGGAGTTACAAAGAGGAAGGAGGTCATGTAAATACAGGCACTTGACGGATACTGTAAAAGTCGAAATGTCTGCTTCGATGGAGTTTTCAGAATTAAATAATACAATACACTGATGCAGGAGCTGTGTATATGAGGCTATTTACGAAGAAAAGTATTGTTGGTTACATTATTTACTGATAATGCTAAATTTTGAAGGACTGGACTGGTTACACGGTGGCATAATAATCGATTCTGCTTCATGACAATAAATGAGTGCTTTCGGTGAAACACTGACATTCACAACGTTCTTTGCTAAGTCACTGACCGAGCTTCAAAGTAAGCAGTCTTAAAGAAGACATACCTCAGTTAGGTCGGTAGCCAGACAAGGTACTGAAGGGAGCGAGAAAGCTTTCAGGGGGCGACATATTAATGGGGGTGAGACATATACTAAAATGCACTAGGGCAACGGTAATTTTTGATCTTTCGGGTGGAAATTTTTCATGGGGAGAGGCCCCTACCCCAGCCCCTTGGCTACGTGACTACTTAGACCAGCGAAATCATAATTTCAACATTTCAGAGGGACAAATGGGTCTCGAAAATGGGTCGTCAGTCATTTTCAGAAGGCAAAGCTTTATTTAGTGTAATAACGTTAGTATTTACTCTAACTAGTAAAAAGCTTTCGCAAACTACAAAACTAAACATGGAGAATAAAAACCGTTTTATCAATGAGTAGATAGAGCATTAATTTCTCTTAATCACCCCATATGTGAAGTCATTATACGATCCTTTCTTATGGAACCTTATCTTAAATATTACGTGCAAAGAGAATAACAAGTCCGTTATGCGTTAAGAAAATTATTTACCTCCTACAAGCTTCAGTTACATGGTAGTCTATTTTGTTTCATTTTTTGAAGCTTTTCAACTCACCTGTCACAAATGTTTTCACACAACTTAAAAATATCATACGCAACTGGAACTTTTATTTCGGCCATAAGCGAAGATTTATTTCTGCTGTTGTTGGGTTGTAAATGTTCTTCCAAATTCCTCATTACCCAATACGAAGAGCGAAAACCAAACGAACAAGTAGTGCTGTAGAGTTGTGAATACCCAAAGAAAGCTACTAATAGTGATGAAAGGGAAAGTGAGAGAATAAACGCACGTGTCTTCATCCTTCCCGTCAAAACGGTTGCAGCAAGTATCCTGTCAACTTAAAAACTCGTCTCAACTGCATATTGCACATTTTGCTTATTTGAAATGTGCACATGGGTGATTCACTATAGTGGCAGCAAGTGATGGCGCTAATCATTTTTCGCTTTGAGGACCCACTCATTGTACAGTACTGTATATTCAAAGCTAAACGGAGTTGATAGCTACTGTCCTGTATGTAATTTAGTAAACATTTTTGTTTCTTTGTTTGTTTGTTTTTTTTTAACCATGAGAGACCTTTTCGGTGGTAATTTATTCTAGCGCTTTTTAAGAGAGACTTTTCAAGAGATTTAAATTGACTGTAGTATCAGTTTTTAAAATTCCTGTAATCAACGTAACTAGGCTCCTCTGCTAAACTGCTAAGTGCTATAGAAAATTCTCTGGAATCACTGCATATCCAAAGAACGTTTCGTATGCCCTCAATATTTGTGTTATAGGATCACTTATTTTTCTAGAAATAACGATACCTGTCGCTTTTTGTTAACGAGCGTTTCTTCGACATCGTAGCCTCTCCCAATATCCTAGGTTACCTAAAGTGAATATAAGTAACCTGTCCCAATAGGCCACAATTATCTTAGTTGAACTTAAGTAACCTCTCCCAATATCCTACATTGACTTAAGTAAATATAAGTAACGTCTTCCAATACCCTGGAGTATCTTTAGTAAACATAAGAAACCTCTCCCAATACCGCACACCATCTAACGTAAACATAAGTAACCTCTCCCAATATCCTACATTACCTTAAGTAAACATAAGTAACGTCTTCCAATACCCTAGAGTATCTTTAGTAAACATAAAAAACCTCTACCAATACCCCACACCATCTAACGTAAACATAAGTAACCTCTCCCAATATCCTACATTACCTTAAGTAAACATAAGTAACGTCTTCCAATTCCCTGGAGTATCTTTAGTAAACATAAGAAACCTCTCCCAATACCCCACACCATCTAACGTAAACATAAGTAACTTCTCCCAATATCCTACATTACCTTAAGTAAACATAAGTAACGTCTTCCAATTCCCTGGAGTATCTTTAGTAAACATACGAAACCTCTCCCAATACCCCACACCTTTTAACGTAAACATAAGTAACCTCTCCCAATATCCTACATTACCTTAAGTAAACATAAGTAACTTCTTCCAATACCCTAGAGTATCTTTAGTAAACATAAGAAACCTCTCCCAGTACCCACACCATCTAACGTAAACATAAGTAACCTCTCCCAATATCCTACATTACCTTAAGTAAACATAAGTAACTTCTCCCAATATCCTACATTATCTTAAGTAAACATAAGTAACTTCTCACAATATCCTTGACCGACTGCAGTGGTCAAGTGGTTAGAGCATCCGACTTGCAGCCGGAAGGTCTAGGGTTCAAATCCTGGCCGGGTCATACCAAAGACTTTAAAAATGGAACCTACTGCCTTTGTGCTTGGTGCTCAGCATAAACAATGGAGTAGGGAAAACAAGCCAGTGAGCCACAACTGGAAAAAAGGCCGTGGTCGTCTCGACTTGAACCAATTGGTTGGAAACTGGGATGTTAAACCTTATCTAACCTAACCTAACCCAATATCCTATATTATCTCAAGGAAACATTTGTAACCTCTCCCAATATTCTACATTACCTAACGAAAACATTAGTAACCTTTCCCAGTATTCTTCATTGTCTTAAGTAAACATTGGTGACCAATATCCTAAATTATGTTAAGAAAACATGAGTAACCTTTCCCAATACTCTTCTCATTATCTTAATTGAACATAAGTAACCTGTTCCAAAATCCTACATCATATTACGAAAACATTAGTAACCTCTCCCACAGGTGCATGATTTGATGTCTGAAAGTGGGGTGGCAAAGCTGGGTAGACTGCCAAACGGCGCCCCTTACGGCGTGGGGTCCAGGGCCCGCCTCAGGGCCCCTGGCGGGGTCCAGGGGCAGAGCCCCAGTGGGGTTCCAGGGGCAAAGCCCCCGAAAGCTCTTGGGTATTTACAAACTGTAGCATTAAAATGATGCATTTTAGCTTTAACTTCAAATGAAATAAGGTGGGCACTTAACAGACCACAAAAATCACAATTTGACTTTTTTTTTCAATTATATACTTACTCGGTATGACTAACAGTCAGATAGGACCGATAATGCAGAGGGCTTGAGGAAGCTAGGGGAGAATGGATAATTTTAAGGGTTTCCCGGGGCTTTGGAACAATAATTAGAAGAATGGGAGATGCAATACCCAGAGTGGGTGCAGGGCCGTAGCGAGCGGGGGGTGAGGGTGTCACACCCCCCAATATTTTGTCGCCCATCGGCAAATTTTCGGTCTGTCGGCAAAAAGAGGAGAGGGAAAAGAAAAGAAGAGAAAAAGAGGAGAGGAGGAAAGAAGAGAGAGGAAGGGAAAAGAAAGGGAAAGGAAGGGAGTGAAAGGGAAGACGGAGAGTGAAAAGAAAAAAGAGAAAGAGAGAACGGGCCAGTCTGTTATCGGCTGTTTCGATTTTCGGCTCTTCACTAGTTGGCCCATTCAAATTGAAGGCCCGTCGGCAAATTGAATATGCATGTGACGGCCGCATACGGCCATATCAATGGCCGTCGATGTAATTGGACGTGTGATTGAGTCCGTCGGCAACTCGGGAAAAGAAAGGGAATTAATTGCTTCCTTATAGGTGCACTATTTTGGGTCATATGCCATTCTTGAAAACCCGCTTTCTGCACATTATTTCTCACTTTTATCATCACCATTGGGAGCAGCACCCGATTACCCATGGAGAGGGTATCCTTAGCCCGTCTTCTAAACCCTAACCTTGACTTCAAACACATTGTGCAAACCTCTGAGGATCCGGTTTACCCACAAACATCCTGGGAAAAAAATAATGCGTGCCGCACTGAAATCTCAGGTTTTTAACGTTTGAACACTGAAATGCAAGAAATACAGTACCTGTTTTCAGATTTTGGCCTTCAAAGCATATTTTGAACGCTTGTGTTAAGATTCTGAACACTTTTTCTCCCTTTTTGAACCCCGGACGCGCGCCTGTCCACTTATCGTATTTGAACGCATGACGCGTCTAGTGTTCAAATGCTGAACACATAGTGTTCCAATTCTGAACGACAGGTTCAGCTCCTGAAGTATAGTGGCATGACGGGAAAAATAGCCTAACACATTAGAATTAACCGGAATCTTTGCATTCGATAATGCATTATGAACCAAAATATACCAATCGTGCCTGAGACTTAATTTTTACCAAGAGATTAAGCTTAAGCCTCAGAGCTTGGGGGCGAAGCCCCCCGGACCCCCACCAGGGGCCCTAAGGCCGGCCCAGTGTTTTAGCCAGCCCCTATTTGTGGGACATTGTCGCATAAACGACGACAAATGTCGCACAAAAAAATCTGACACGCAAATTCTACCCGGGGGTAAATTTTGAAGTTCCTCATTAGGGCAGAAATCCACTCAAATATTGCACCATTTGCGATCTAGGCACCTTTCAAATTCCAAAAATTTCCAAAGGGGAGGGGGACACCCCCTCTCCTTAGACCCCTCCCTCAGGCCACAGATCAGTAAATGTCGCATTGAGAAAACGTCCTAGCTAAAGCATTGTCGGACCTCTGGATCCCAACCGCTTAAATATAGCGGCCTGACGAGAGGGATAACCTAATACATTAAAATTAGTGAGGATCTAGTTTGTATTGGATAATGTATTATGAACAAAAATAAATCCATCCTGAGACTTAATTTTTCACCCAGAGATATACTTTAACCACAGAGCTTCCTGGGGCTGCGCCCCCTGGACCCCACCAGGGGTCCTTAGGCAGGGCCCTGGACCCCATCCGCTAAAGCTCGTTTTCGCACTACGCATTAGCAGATCCGTCGGTCAAACATAATCTCCACCCCACAACCCAAGGATAACACCTTCGCTACGCCCCTGAGTGGGTGCGCGTAGAAAAAATCGTTGTTGAAAATTTCTTGGGGGGGATTTCCCCTTTCTTGCGTATGGCCATGGGGGCATTGGTGTTTTCAATGATAGTAAAAGAGTTTGTGAGAAGCCATGAGGAGCAAGATGTTCTACAGGAAGTATAACCTCGAATCCCGAAAGAATATAAAACGCGTGCACGCGAAGCGTGCCGAAAACAGCGTTGAGACAGCGTTTGAGACTTTTATTTGTAGGCTATTGTTTTTCTTTTGTTTTAAATGCAGTATTTTCTTTGCATAAAAATTTTTCTTATTTCCCCGGGTGCCTGCTCTTTCCATAGAGCAGGGTATAGGAACCTATATCCTACTCTATGGTTCTTTCTGTTATGTTTCATTTTGTCTATGGTCTTGGACAAGTCCCCCTCAAAGTTTTCCCGCTTATCGGACGTTTATTACTCCTGCACCTATATCGGCTGACTTGTAATACCAACTTCCGCAAACTAGAGTAGTAGAGTATGTACGCCAAAAGAGGAGTACATATTCGACACCTGCTATGAAGGTAACCCTCAACTTTGTTAGGGTGAAAAATAAGTTAGTGTCGATTTTGAGGATTATAGACTATGTGATACTTTAAAAAGTCAATAAAATGTTTTATGAGCAGTTTTAACATGGTCATGGTCAAGGACATCGACAGTTAAAGTGACAGGGAAGTAATTTTTATTGAAGGCTGCATCTTCGCCGGGAAGTTGTGGTCCGCGAAGCAACTAGGCAATTCCACCTAAGGTTTCCTTCTCGCAGCAGTACACCAGTACTAATGAGACATCGATTTCTATAAGGAGCATGCGAAGAACGCTGAATTTTTTTTCGAGTATTGCGACTCCCTTCACATGGGTAGGGTTTGGGACTTTGTTTGCAAAGACCATGGTGCATTTTGTGACGTATTGAGCTTCAAGTCACAATTGTGTGGCACGTAGGAGAAAACAAACTTTTCAATTGTATCAGTCAGTTTTCTCTAGAGGTGCGCGGGAGGAGCGCCGAAAAAATCTTCCTTGCATTTTAATGGTTTTTGATATTATTTTCCTTTATTTAATATTGAAAATTTTTAATCATGATAGGCTATTAAAACTTCTCTTATAACTTCTCCGGTCTCGCTTCCTTTCCCTTATTTTTCATTGTTTTTATTTTTAAGCTCTGGAAAAAGTGGGGGAAGTGCCCCCGTGTCCCCCGTAATCCCGTCTATGCTCTCCCAATATCCTAAACTATCCCAAGAAAACATTGGTAAAATCCCTAATACCCTACACCCTGTGAACTAAACATTAGTACCTCTCTTAATGTCATACCTTATGATAAGACAACATTAATAAGCTCTCCCAACATCCTACATTATCTTATGAAAACATTAGTAACCTCTCCCGATATCCCACAATATCTTAACTAAAGATTAGTAACCTTTTCCAATACCCTACGTACATTGTCTTAACTAAAACAAAAATGACTGGACAACTTACCTCTGGAATAAAATTCCCACCTGGACAGTTGAGGCCCGTATCCAAAAGGGGTTGGGGTGAAGCTTCATCTGGAAAAATTGTCACCCCTAGAAGATCAAAATTACCATTGTCTAAACGCATTCTAGTGTGTCTCGCCCTCACTCCCCTTCAGTATCTTGTCTGGGTACGGGCCTAGGACATTGTATCTGGAAAAACTTCCCCTCAGAAAATGCCCCGAGAAATTCATGTTTAAAAATAGCGGCCAGTCATCTTTATCAAAGTAAAACTCTGTGTTATCAAGGATGGGAACTGTGTGGGGTGGAGATTGTCAAAGGCAATTGTTTCAAAGTAATTTTTCAAGTAAGGTGCATTTGATATCAATTATCTCTCGGAGGAAAATGTTATTACATGATGAACAACATCTTCTGGGGTACAGCCTTTCAGAAATTGAAACACTTGACATACACAAATGCCCAACCGTTTTTTACAGAATAGGATATTCGATCAAGAGAAAACGTTATGATTTGAAAATTTTATAATATACATCTGCAACAATGTAAAGCAAACGTTTGCAGGAAACTACCTCTAAAGTCATACTATTTTTCAATTTCAATTCAAAGTTATGTTTCCACCTCGCCTTAGGCATTAATTTATTCAGATTTTTGCAGTTTTGCTTATCTTATCTTCCAGCCTGTTATGTTACTTTTGCAGTCAGATAGTGGTTCGTTAAGTCGTAAGTCGTTAAGTGAAAATTTAACCTTTTTCACGTAAGGCTAAGGAAGACATAAGACACTTCCCATTGAAACAAGTGATCAATATATTTACCATGAGACGAAGATCATTGAATCATTATAGCACTTCTCAATTGTTCTTCCCAGCCTTTCAAACACTATCGTTAATTTCCTAAATCAGTTCAAAACAATCTTAGATGTTACTTGTTAAAATAGTATTGTATTGTATTAATTAATGTCTCGGTTCACTTTCCATTGTTAGAGCTAATTGACTTCATAAGCACTAATTAGCTACATAAGAGCGAATTAGCTACATAAGAGCTTAATTATTCCTTAATGACTATGATGCTGACAAAGAGGACGGTAAAGATAACTACGAAAGAGATGACAATGGCGATGATTATTATAAGTACTACATTCAGAAGTTAAATAGATCGTAGCTGTCAATTTATATGGTTCACATAACACATTCCCCATGCAATGACCATGGAGCTAATACATGAAGAGCTACGTTTACAAATGTGAAGAAAATGCTCACAATTCCTGAACCCTAAAACTTAATGGCCCGAGATATCCAAGGCCTGAAATCAGTATGTAAAAGATCTGGAATAATTCGGTGTACTCAGTAGCTAATTGATTTGGACGTATGACTTTTGATCGTGCTGTGCGCCATTTTGAAACTCAAACCAGGTCCGAAGCCTGGGGAAATCCCAAGGGCCGTAGTGATGTACATTAGATCGTTTGCACCGGGAGAATCCTTCCTTTGTAACCTTTTCCATTGGGAGTCTTATTCAGCCTAGGGGTCTAAACGCAGGGCCCACATTTACGTAAGTCAATTAAGGTGTCTGATCTTTTAAAAAAGTTTTGAACAAATTACATGTTTAGAAATTCTCTTTGACGTGTTTTCTTATTTCTTGGGTGAAAAAAGGGAAGGGTGTCATCTTAAGGAAAAGGGTGACACCCCCACCCTTTGAGAAATTTTTGTTCATATAAGGAAATTTATATGGTGCTATCTAAGATAAGGCTTTAAACCGATTATATGATATATTTTCTTTTCGTTTATTATTGAGTTTATTTTTTTTTATTTTTTTTTTCGAGTTGAATTTTCCGATATTTTTAGCAGGATGTCAAGAGTTGACGTTGTCTAAGGTGTTAACTTTGAGAAAGTTTTGCGATATGGCAAAGCTTTGAAGTTATTATACGTCTAGAAATCCGTATTAGTTAATGATTTCTTTTGATCGTTCCATGGCATGGTTTCAAAGCCACCTTTTGTTGTCGCGTAGAATAGGACTACCGAGAAAAAGTTTCAGTGTCACAAATGCTGACAACATTGTAGGAAACGGTACTTACTAAGGCTTGTAACTTCCATTTAAAGATTCCTTTTGTGAGATTTCATGTTTTAGAAATTTAGACTAAAAGCGGAAAAGGGAAATTCGAAACCTTATTCAGTAAAATCACTTTTTAATGGAAGCAGGACTTGAAGTTACTCACACTCTCACTGTTTTAAGCATGTAATTTAAGGTGAATCTGGGATACTTCATGAAAGCATGCTGTGGTATACTTTAAAAGAAAGAGTTGGCCTGCTAAAGAGCTTTAGCCTACAGGTCTCAGGTGTGTTCTTCAATTTATCATGTAGTTATAATCAGGGTCACAGCATTCGTGACGGGATATGAGCGGATCCAATATTTACAGAAGAGGCGCATTCGTCAGGATTAGTGAATCACATAGGAGCTCATCTATGGTGGGGTCCGGCGATCACGCCAGGAAAATGAGGCAAAGGGGAGGCCTTATATGTGATTTCTCAGTCTCGGCTTTCCTTTTTTCTTTCATCTTTCATTTCTTTTTCTTCGATTCAGGTTCATTTGCATTTCATTTACATAACGCAGAGAATATCAAGAATACAAAAAACAACTGGAAAAGAGAAAATGTTTGGTTAAACATTCATTAAATTCAAAAGTCGATAGATTCAAACAGACTGCCACAAACTGAAAAAGTCTGTTCCACATCTAAGTAACTACGTTTTCCTCATGGTCTTTTGTCACGCTTAGAAAATATCATTTTTCAGTATAAAGAGTAAATTTAAACTTGTAATAGAAACCATTTACAGTAGGCGTAATGGATTGCAATAACATAAAAATAAATAATACTTCAAATGCAGAATAAAAAACGTGAATGGGTGGCAAACATCATACTAGAACGCAAAGTAAATATCTTGCTTAGAAAACACAAATTGCTTATGGGGGAATCTCTCTTATACGTCTAGAATAAAAGTGGAGCTACATGTACAGCCCCCCCCCCCCAAAAAAAAGAAAAATGATCAATAGTCTCAACCTCTCTGACAAAAAGTGCAGAGTTCTAAATCAGTTTTCCCCATTAAATGAAGCAGTCTGTTTGTAGGGAGGATCCTGTGTAACAAAATCAAACCAAAAAAAAACACAATTTTGGGTTCTCTGGTAGTGACTCTACGGTTTTCAAAATTATGACCCCAAACGTCAATAGAAATATCTGCACTCACATTTATCCACTTTACCGTTGCTGCGGGGGATTTTACCACTTTTGCAATAAGATGGAGGTAAACCAATGGAGAAACAAAAGTGGAACGGAGAACTTTATGAAAGAAGAGCTGGTTCGGTTTTATGAATCAGTATGCCCACTTGAGAGTAAATCTTCTCTCTACTCTTGAAGAGATTACCTACAAGCTTAATGGTGCTACTAAATTTAGTAAGCTTGATGCTAGACATGCATATTGGAATTTTGAATTGGATGAAAAATCCACTAAGCTAACTACCTTCAACTCTCCACTAGGTAGAATTAGGTTATCAGGTTACCGTATGGCTTAGTTGTAAGCTCTGATGCTTTTCAAGGAGAAATGGATCAGATCTTAGTAGACTGCCAAAATATTGTAAACACAGCTGATGATATCGTTGTGACTGGTATGACTAATGATGACCATGACAAGAACCTGGATAGGCTGATGAGTGTTGCTCATCAGCATGGTCTGGTATTCAATCTAGATAACTATGAGGTTAAATGTAAAAAAATTGACAGTGACACTAAGGACTATATCAAGAAATGTCCCACATGTTAGAAATTTATGAGACAGCAAGTGGCTGAACCACTTAAACCCCATGAAATTCCGAATAAGCCTTGGGAAGTGCTAGGAGCTGATCTGTTTGTGTGTCACGGATCCAACTAACTGGTGATTGTTGATTACTACTCCAAATTTCCTAGTGAGAAAAGTCACAGGAAGGCTGATAGCTTTGTTGTGGTGAAATTAATGAAGCAAGTGTTTAGTGAGATGTCAATCCTTGGTGTCTGATAATGGTCCTCAGTTTGATAGTGGATGCTTCAGGTTTGCAAAAGAGTATTGTTTTAACCATATAGCTTCAAGCCCAACATTCCCACAAAGCAAAGACCTTGCTGAGAGAATGGTTCAAACAGGTAAGAATGTCATTAAGAAATTTCATGACACTAAGTCTGATAGTGATTTGGCTCTATTAGTACTAAGGGCAACACTCATAAATCACTACTTACCAAGCCCAGCAGAGCTATTATGCTTTAGAATTTGGTCAAAGTAGGTCAAAGTGTAGCCTGCTGTAAGCAGGCTATTGTTGAGTTTTATCAGCTACAAGTACAATTCTTAATACTTGCTAACCCCTAATGTACAGTATACTGCAGACAAAGTTTAATACAATACAATAGCCTGCCAACTTTCTAGCCAATCTCATTTCCGAGACAAAATAACTTCATGATAATTAATGCACACGTCATCAGCGTTGGTATGTTGACATACCAACATGAGCGACCGTTTGCGTCGCTACAGCAGACAACTCTTTTCACTTGTATACACGTTATGCAGTGCAGTACGGCTATTACTGTATAGTTACTGGCTTAGCTGCTACCGTGTACATGTATACATATACAGCTAGCAAGGAACGTTTTGGTCTTGTCCGTACGAGGGCCTATATACAGGCCAGTTCATACAAACCGGCAAGATCTGGGACAAGATCCTACGCCTAACGTTAGGATTGACTTTTCACTGCAAGGGTTAGCTCGATTTTTACCCAAAACATGATAATTACGTACCTTTTTAAGATGTCACTGTATCTTCGTATACATCGTCGCAGGCCGCAGGCCGTTGGTAAACATGAATGGTCAGTAGCCGTGAACACATGTGACCATCTTATGAATAATAATTTATCCCGTATTTTGGGGATTCGTGTAAATGAAAACTGGACGAAGGTTTGCAGACTCTTTATAGAATTTGTAAAGGGTGTATTATGATTTCTGAGAGAGCGCCATCTCTTGGAAAGGTGCTACAGAGTCTACTCCGCAGGCTAGTCAAAGTGTTACTGTATTCAAGGATAATGATACTTGGACACCTACATTTGCTGAAGAAAAGTTTTTAGTACCACGGTCTTATACAGCTGAAACCCCAAATGAGAATAGACTCAGGAGAAATAGGAATTATATTAGGGATATTTAACCAACAAACTTCCCTAATTCCACAGAGCCTGAGAAGGCTAAAGCCAGTCTTGAATCTAACAGTCAGCTAGGACCCAGTGACGCTGATACAGAAAATTGTGTTACTAGTAGAAGTGGAAGCCTTGGGTAGTCAAACCTCCCATGAGGATGATTTAGGAACTGTAGTCTACAGTATTAGAAAATTGTTTGTGTCATTGTTGCTAGCAGTAAGTTTCTTTGTGCTGACGTTTTTCCTTGCATGGCGATGTACTTAAAAGTTATAAAGTATTTTGTTCAGTGAAGCTTATACTGGTTTTTTCTTTGTTGTTGGAAGAAGGGGCATGTGATAAGTGGATTGATTCTTTTCTTTTTTATTTTATTTGCACTTTTGGCCTGCCTTGTTACACTACATGCTAAACTACTGACACTGTGTCGTAAATACAGCTCAAAGATATGTTACTTTTTGTATCCTCATCAAAGTCATATTTTGGGGGATAACCACTAGACTGAAGGTTCACTATATCGTGGGTTCGTTCGACTGACCATTGGCTTGACCAAAATTTTGCTACTGGTTAGAGATAGAGTTAAGATTCGGTCAGACAAAGATTAAAGTTTAGGACAAGGATAAGGAAATGCCTAGGGTGGGATTAGGGCTTGGGTTAGGATGAAATTCTAGGTTAGGATCAGAGATTTTAATTAGGATCTTCGGTCTAGCGAACCCTCGATCTAGTCAGGGAGATGTTAGGAAGGAGATTCAAATTTCTTTAGACTCTTCGAAACAATGTTCGTTTCCGACAGCAATCTTGCCTTTTACATTTCTTCTCAAAATTCTTATCTCAATACCGACATCAACTAGGATCAGTAATGCATTCTCAAAATGACAATTAAAAGACACACTCCTACGTTAAACTCGTTAAGTTTTTATTGCCAGCTGTAATGCAAAAATGCGAAATTTTAACCTTTCGTCGTTATTCGTTACACTAAATATCATTTCATTAAGGCCAGCTAAGAATTTCTTTACAACTTACTTTTCGAGTATGTTTCTTAATTATAGAAAACTTGCTAAAAAGTGAGAGAAATGTATAGGCTTGAACAATGCTTCTAACAGATGACGTATTAAAATCGTGGGGGCACAATTGAGGTAAATTATTTGAATTTTTGTTGCCAGTCATTTTACTGAAAATCCTTATTCAAATTTCGTCATTGGCGGAAACAAATATCACTCTAAAGCATGTATAACCAATGACCTCTGTCGGGGCATTACTTGGAACAGAAAGGAGGAGATCATCATCAAATGGATTTTGTCAACAGAGATCTAACAGTAGGGACAAAGAGACCTGTCAATCAAATAGCAATGTCTGACAGAATTAAATCATTTTCACGTACGTACCGTCTGACCTATTTGGTCGTTGTATCTCCTCCCTTAGCCTATATCTCCCTGATCTAGTGAACCTTGATCAAATAAATCCTGCCCATTATCCATAACTGCCATGCCAAAGACCGTGTCTGGGTTGTCCACTGTTAAGAAATCAGTATGTGTGCTTTAATGGTTTTTATCCTTTATTCCGATTCAGAAACTGAGTTCAATTTTTGAGACCTGACATTGACAAGTAAACTACTGCAGTGATCAACTAGTAGTCTGGATCATCACACATAATTCAAACACGAGACATTAATTGTTCCACTGCCTACAGTAAGATTTTGCTATTATGCAGCATTCCTAAAAAGAGCTGAACAATACTAAATTTAGAGCTAGCATCTCACTTTTTCCAGTAATTATGTTCATTATTTCATTTTTATCTTTTCTTCATATTTTGTCCAGTTTTTCAACAATTTTTCAATTTAACTTATATTTTAAGATCAAAGATTCCTTCGATAATAATTGTAAAATTATGCCATTTTTGCGATTATTTTCACCGTTTTGTAAGTTTTCGTGTTAATTTAATGAAACCGTCAGGCTTAATGGGATGTTTCAAATTTCTCATCGACGAAACTTTTTAGTAAGACCAAACCACGACGTGTTTCTTTTAGTGTTTAAATGTTTTTTTGTTAAATTAGAAAATGTTATTTTAGGTTAATGTCTACAAAGAGTTATATTGCTATCACTTCAGTTTCTATAATAAATTTCTACAGTGTCTCCCTTTTAACGGCAATGAGACCGTTTGGACTTACAATACGTCTTAAAAAACACCTTCCACTGAGATTATTTGAGAAAGCTGTTTGGCACATATGTATGAAACTTTGGTGCTCGAAGAATTAAAAAAGCTCTCACTGTATAGAAACAACATAAAAATGGAAATTTTTGTTAACTTATGTACATTTAAAAGACAGACTTTCTCCATACAATACTTAAAGGAGCTACAGGTATGGCATACCCCCTACATATATTTAGGCATATCCCTATAGTTCTAAATCCAGTTGGTGACTGCACCTTGATTGGCATTCATTCAAACAATAAAAGCACCACTCTGGTTGGTTATGATGACTTGGACAGTTAGCTGTGTTCCTAATTAGGCTCACAGTCACACACAGTTTGTTTTCAATATTGCCTCGAGCAAGTGAACCTTAGTACAGGCTACTGTGGCAGTGGTGTAGCCAGGGGGGACAGGGGGCAAGTTGCTCCCTCTGGAAAAATCTTGGGGGAAATTTTGAAAGTGAATATATGGTGAAATTTGCGCATGATCTGGTAAAATTTAAATTTCTCAACCAGTACACTTTACTTATTTTAAAGTATATGCCACACTGGCCCAACCAGTCCGCATTAAGGTTTTCAGAGATGGAATGATGACACCATGCTTATAGTTGTACTAGTTATGTTTTACTCTCTGTTTTATACAGCATGTGATCTCTGGACCCAGGGCGTCACCAGAGCATTTATCATGGGGGTGTGGTGCCGTATTTGCCGACTAGGAAGGAAGAAATACCGACTGAAAGTGTTGATAAGAGATGCAGTTAGAGCTGAGAACCGTTAGTCCAACCGGTAGTGGTCCAGCAGGGGTGGCGCCAGGATTTGCCCAACGGAGGGGGGCAACGACCCGGAGCCTCGACAGCCACAATGCCGTCGAGGGGTTGGTGAGGGGAGATTTGAAGAACACCTGTGTACTATACCATGTCATTGAGGGGCATATAGCCTATTGCATAAAATTTTGTATATACTAGAGGAAAATATTTCCGCCCGATTTTAAAGTTTTTCCCGAAATCTACACTCTGAAATTGCAAAGCGCGCAAACTTTTGGGTAAGCTAACACTAAAAAGAATCTGTACTTATTTAAATCTTATATAGGTCAACCAGTAGCGTACCCAGGATTTCTCTCAAGGGGGGATGCAATGTGTTGTGTGATCGCCGGCCTGGGGGAGGGTGTAAGGGGAGGGAGTAAGGGGAGGGAGTGTCCCCCTCCCCTCTGAAAATTTTTGAAATTAAGGTGTCCTTACATGCAATCTGGTGCCACATATGCCAACTTTGGAAGTAAAATTTGTGTTAAAACATTTACGTTTTTTAGGAACCAGAGAAAATTGGCATCCGTGAGAGGGATATGGCCCAATGGCCTCCCCCTGTGTACCCCACTGAGGTCAACTGTCCAGGCAGTTGGGCCCAATCGGGCACAACTTACATCGTACTTTCCTCTTCGAGTCACTAGCCGTACCGAAAGACAGACTCAAGAGAACATTACTAGTAACTTAGTTTAGCGAAATGAGATGAGATTCCCGGCATTTGCATAAAACGATAAATTCTACTTAAGGGCATTGTCTGATGGCATTTCGTAGGGGTCGTATATGAAAGATAAAAATTTTTCATTACATGTCATCCAAACCCCATATCAAAACTCCATTCCTAACTCAAGATATCTCTTCCTAAAGATTGGTTACTTTTAATAAGAAATACCTCCAAGTTTCCTCAAGGTCACAAAACGTGATCCAAAGTGGGCAAATTGCCTCAGATTCCTTTTGTTATTCTTTATAATTTTCTACCTTGTTTGTCTTTGAAATTTGATACCGTTGGAATGTTTAGTTGTTATTCCGTGTAGATATAGTGAAAAACTGTTCCATACTTATGGTACAGCAAATAAAGTTATGGAATATTCAATATAGTGATATCAACATTATAAAGAAATACAAAAGCTACATCAAATCCATTTGCCCAGATGACATCACAGATTTCCCATCATGCACTAGGGAAACTGAAAATGTACTATTTCTTCAAAAATTTGTATCTTCCGAATGCAAGATGCTATTGAGATGGGGTTTTCACTGCCTAACACAAAAAATTTTTCTGCTTTTTTTGAAAGCATCAAGTTTGGTCACCAGACCATGCTTTTAAGTTACTTGAAAAGATGGAAAGGGTTTGTTCTATATTCAGCTATAAGTAACGAAACTGGAGAAGAGCGGGCAAAGCATATACCGAAAATTTGGGGGTTTATCGCACAAATGACCCTTTTGAAAGCTAAAATAAGTAAAACGACCATGGGTGGCGACAGAATTTTCCCAACATGAGGCCGGGCCATGCCAGCGACCCCAAGTTCCGACAGCATGAGAAAGGGATATGAAGGAGCCTAACTATCCCATGGCATTGCATAGTACGGTATATTTAGCATAATATCACTTAATATGTCAAGAGCCGAGTTGCGCACTGATACTGTTCTTTTGAGTCTGAATCGTGAAATTGCAAAGGGCGCGAAAATTTTTGATAGGCTGACACAAAAACATGTTATCATTAAGAACAAAGAAAAACAGTAAAAACATAAAAACTGTAAAGGTTGTAGGCTGTATCAGGGACAACATACATTGTGTCGAACCCACCTGGACTAGCCACACTTTACTCCGTGAGTCGCTCACCAACTGACCGTATACCGCATGACACAGACTAGAGAACGGCAACTAGGCTTTGCGATTTGGGATGAAATTTACATAACCTGTGTACCCTGCCTACATGTTACTTGGTAAGGTTGACAGGACTTATGCTATCTATCTATGTGGAATGGAACTACTGAAGAAACCGGGGTGACTTTACAGCGCGCGTAGTGCGTCGAAAATGTTCGGTTCTGATTACAGAAATTGTCCTCTTTCTGTTACTTTTTTCCCTTTCTTTTCGTCATGTTTCCGTTCATTTTGCCGACTGGTGCAGAATTTACCTACTCAATGCCAGAAACCACATGAACGATGAACTCCTTTAGTATACAATGATACTGAAAAGCCCTATGTAGCTTTTTTGCCGACAGAATATGTTTTAAGTTTCAAAAAGTGTTGCTTACGGGCTTTGAAAATATTGTAATAAACGTTGTTTACAAATGCATTCCAATCTCCTGTCTTCCGTCTGCACCAGCCTCTTTCTCTTGCCCTGCTTTGTCCCTCCCTCCCCTGTCTTTTTCTCTGTTCGCTCGGTCTTTCTCTCTCCCCCTTTTCTCTCTTCTTTTTTTCTCTTTTTTTCACTCTTTCTTCTTTCCTCTTACTTTCCTTCGTTTGCACTTCCCTTTTTCCTTCATTTGCCGACTAGTGCAGGATTTTGCCGACTGTGTGGATCGGGTGGGGGGGGGGGTGTTCACACCCCCACACCTTCCCCTAGCGTCGTCCCTGTCTGGACCTCTGACAAGGGACTCTGTCCTTTTACTGTATACTTCCAATGTTTCTTGAGGAGCAGCATTGAGGTATATGCAGTTTGTTTGAATAGGTCAGTGGTCAAGTGCTATACTCTGATACCAGGGCAGGTCCTCGTTAAATTCACTGATTGTGGTGAATGTGGTGAACTGATGGAGGGAAAGGTGTACCAGGGTTCACTAAATTACTGTAATTCACCCATTGTGATTCTGAAGTACCAGTAGGACTCAAGAAAAATTTACCAAGACAAGCAAGATAAAAAAAAATTCCTAAAAAATAGGAATTCTTGGCGGGAATTCAATTTTCATTTAGCACCAAATGTGGCACCATTATGCATTTAGTCCACCTTACATGAGGGGTTTTCCTCTCCCCTAGACCCCTCCCCCAGGACGGCTTTCAGTCACATCTGCCAGGTCAGAAGAAATCACCCGGACACAATTTGGACCTGCGGAGAACACTGATATTTGGAAGCAGATCACTAATTGGGGGAAATCTTGGTGCTCTTGCCCCCCCCCCCCCACTGAAAAAAGCCTGGCTACGCCACTGTACTGTGGCTCTGTCTTGGAAGTGTTCTACCACTAGACAGTTGTTTCTGTTTAAACTGAGAGGGGGCTAGAAGTGAGGCTAGTTAGGAGAATTAATAATCTCTAGGGTGAGCTTAGAGGGCTTGTAAATACTTCTAAAAATAAACAAATTCACCAAAACGACATTCGGACAAACAAATTTACTACCCTCTTTACTTGGCATCTCGTAAACATGATTCTTAATGCTGGAAAACGAGTTTCTCTTTGGTTTATATTCAAAATGGCGTATAAGGTAATTAGTGACGTTCTCTAGACACCAAAGTCAGAATCAAAAGGAAAAAAAATGTAAGATCATCAAACATTCAGGAGATTTTCGTCATTAATCAGAATCAAAGGAAGAAATAGTGTAAGATCATCGAAAGTTGTTTACACTGTAAACAAATTAGTTAAAACCGTGTCTGAATCGAATGCTCACGTTAGTTTACAACATGTGAATAATTTTTTGACCATTTGACTTAGTCTGTGCCAAACTTTTGTGTCAAAAGGTTTATTTTTAGAATGTAATTGTGCAGTTAGTCAGATATAATCAGAAACTAGTTTATTCTGAGAGACTTACGTTTTAGTCGATTCCAACGCCGTTTTGACTAATTTGTGTGTACAGTGATATACGTTCCTTTCGACTTAGAAAGTTTCCTCATCAATACCTTGTAAAAGATAAATAAATCACACCGTATGCGAAAGAGGCTACAAATTAACCTCCTACCTTTACAACATTTTGTTCTAATGCACTATCATTTTTGAAGTTTGTTGTTATAAAAAGAGAAAGAGGTCAACTCACATTAATATCTTTTTCCGCCTTCATTGTGTCTCTGAAAATTTTAATTATATGTACTTCGTATGCAATTGGTTCCCATTGGTGTAATATCGCTTCACTTGTATGAGCAAAACAACATAAATACTTATACTTCATTTACAACATAATTGCAAATTCTTTTACTACTTGCTGTCGTTGCTAATTTGTAGACCTTACGGGAACTGTTGTCGTGGTATTTGCGGGCTTACACGGATCTATTGCAAGGCGTAAGAATCCCTTAGCATGAAGGAATCGAAGCATTTTGTGTTCCTTATCAAAGTTATGAATCTTTGTACGGAAATCTGTTAAATTAGGCTCGTAATAATGATGTAATACTTCGTTTCCTCGCGGATCTTTGTCGTATGGATAAAATCCGTATAAAGTCATATTTTTACAGATGGTCTCTGCAGCAGCTAAAATATCTACACCAGAGGAAGGATAGCTTCGTAATTTCCACCGCCTAAGTAAAAGAAAAAGGTAATGGTAATTAAATCTACAAAACCATTATTTTTCGTTTCCGATGACTTTCACATATCGTGAGTGAGTATCACATAGAGTGAACTTCCAGTAACTGTGCTATATAACTGCAGCCTTGCTATGAAAAAACAATGTTTCTAAGAAGCATTATTTGTTACACTATAAATTTTAAAGAGCCTGGAACTTAATTTTGCATGAGAATAAAATACTTACATGGAAAATACTTTTTTCAGAGAATCTAAATGGGATGCTAAAGGCATTTTAAATTGACATTGTCCGAATTGAGATTGAAGGACGTCAACCCAAAATTTGCAGTTAAATTGACTTCAAATGCCCATATAAATAGAAGTAAAGAATTGAAATATTTCATAACAGCAACACAACTAAAGTTCAAACCTCATCTTCTGGTAAGTGATAATTTTTTTGATTCGTGGGAATAATATGTTCACATATTTTACTAACTCAATTTAATTTAAAACAATTAGCAAATCTATTTCTTACAGTGTTTACACCCAAATTAATGGCTATAAATCATCAGCTAGCTAAGCTTAATTGAAGTATATCCCAGATTTTACAGGCTTTTTTCTATATAGTGAGCATGATGAGCACGAAAGTTAGAAATTCTGCCCAATTATCGCTTTTACAAACAAATTTTAAACTTTGTCAACACTTTCTTTCGTTGTCAAAGCTGTTGGCATTGTGCTCAACTAAGACACCGTTAATCCTCCGGTTGTGGCTTCCTCAGTTTATCTGTTTAATTATTGTATTATTGTCGATTCTTTAATCGCTAAGTCTAACAGTATATGCTTGCTAAGTTTAATAGTATGTTTCCTTGTACATTGAACACTAAATTTCGCACTTGCAGTCTAGTCATTGCTGAAGAAGGTCCCAGGGGGACTGAAAATTTCAATACAATTCAGTTTTTGAATCTGTATTCATGTTTGTCAACTTTGAGACTGGTCTCTTTTTTGTTCTTGTTTGTACTTTTTCACCGGAATACACGTGTATCTAACTTTTATTTTTATATATATATATATATATTTGGCATGGTCATCTATCCAGTTATATCTGGCTTGATATGGCCATATAAAACTTGATTCAACATATCAAGATACTTATATCTGCTTTCATACCTGGCTTAATAAGGCCACATGAAACCTTTTATTAGTCAGATATATCCAGATACACAGCTAGATATAGATTTTGAGTAAGGGTTGAAAGCCCCTCCTTAACCCAATTAAGTTAATTTTCATGCAATCTGAAAATATCTGCCATGTCCAGGTACCTCTTAAATAGCATGTATTTTATATTAAGAGTTTTCCAGTCTAACTTTTTTGTTAATCGAGAAACTTAAACCTCAATTACTTAAGATGAAAACATACCTTGCCGCTGCAGAAGAAATTTGTTGCACGCTATATGCTAGTTTCGGCCGCAACTCATACTTAGCAAAAACTTCTGCTACCTTTTTTAATCTTGCTGCTGAACGATGGGATTCAGTACTCTTTGCAAACCAAATAACTGTATCATTAAGGTGAAGTTTGATATATCTCATCATGGTGTCAAATTTATCTCTTCCGCCTTTTTGTGCTACAAGAGTGTTATACATGTTAGTCAATGTTGCATCATTAATCATCATCAGACTCGTCTTTTTTCCAACGTCCTCGGAATAATTTTCTAATCCTGCAAAATTTGCTCTGATAACAAAGTTATTTGAATCTATTTCCCTTCCACAACCACTTTTCAAAAGAATACCGCCATTACCTATAATGGCGCATCGTTCCTGTTTCTCCAGCGTGTCATACGCAGTGTCTATATCAGTGACTGGACAATAAGTTCTCCTCTCAAGCTTTTTTTCGGAGTGTTCTTTTAAAACTTCAGCTATACTTCGATCTCGTAGGTAGGGGGAAAAGACTTGACGGAACGTCATTCTGTCAAAAGATGCATTTTGATAAACTAGGATCGTCAATGGTGTAGCAAAGCAATTTTGCATCGACCTGAAAAAGAACATATACATACTAGTAGTATATAAGAGAAATTGAACATGGTGGACTGTGATGCAAAAACAGTTTGTATATTTGTTTTAGAAAAATTCAACCATGAAATACAGGGCAGGCAAAAATGAGTTCTTGCAAGAAACGATTGTATTACCCAAATTATTGTAATCTCAATGCAAGTCAAACATTGCAATACCTTTCCAGTATCTGTTAGTTATGTGGCGTTATACTTTACGTATTACATTCTATAAACGGTCGGTTCAAATGTGAACCGACCGGGGTCGCAGGGGCAACTAACCGAAATCTGTTCAAATATTTGACTAGATTTGGTTCAAAATTAAACCGAGTTGGTTTAACTTTGAACCAATCCTAGTCACATTT
The DNA here is from genome assembly GCA_029531755.1 of Holothuria leucospilota. Classification (NCBI taxonomy): domain Eukaryota; kingdom Metazoa; phylum Echinodermata; class Holothuroidea; order Aspidochirotida; family Holothuriidae; genus Holothuria; species Holothuria leucospilota. The sequence continues at coordinate 2,375,112 of CM055961.1, read as the reverse complement.
CTGAACAGATAAGTTGCCCCTCCCACCCCGGGGTTCAAACTTGAACCGACCGTTTTTAGAGCGTACTAAATTCACGTAACTTTAGATTTCGAGTAGCAACAAAGGGAGCTTTGGGTGCTGTCGAAACTCTCTTAAACAGAGGGAACAAAGACAACTTTTTGGATACACCAGCTCCACACTTTTGCACCAAAAGGGATGACCATTCGGAAAAACAACAAACCATAACTCTTTATTTGGCTTGGGACTTTAAGGTATCTTTAAGGTATCTATCTGAATAGCTTTCGCTTCACAGTGTTTCTGACGAAGGACAGTTGATCTGTTAGAAACGGTGTATATTTCTACTTTTTTATCAAAGTTTTCTGTTGGATATATTTAGTAAATGTCTTCTATTTGTCTAACTATGTATCATCCTGGAAACACGAAGAGAACTTTTGAAATGTACGGTGGAGTTTATTTGTTATTCACATATGTATGTATGTATGTATGTATGTATGTATGTATGTATGTATGTATGTATGTATGTATGTATGTATGTATGTATGTATGTATGTATGTATGTATGTATGTATGTATGTATGTATGTATGTATGTATGTATTTATGTATGTATGTATGTATGTATGTATGTATGTATGTATGTATGTATGTATTTATGTATGTATGTATGTATGTATGTATGTATGTATGGATGGATGGATGGATGTATGTATGTATGTATGTATGTATGTATGTATGTATGTATGTATGTATGTATGTATGTATGTATGTATGTATGTATGTATGTATGTATGTATGTATGTATGTATGTATGTATGTATGTATGTATATGTATGTATGTATATGTATGTATGTATATGTATGTATGTATATGTATATATATATATATATAGTGGATATCGGTAAAGCCGAAAAATCTGGCTGAGGTGAAAAGTGAAGTTGACTCCAACGGGATTCGAACTCGGGACCTGCCGCTTGCTAGTGCCGACGCTCTAACGACAGAGCCATGAAGCCAAGAGAATTGTGTTACCAGTGACGTAGGCTAATTTACAAGGCCACAGTCAAGTCAAGCACCAAATTCTATCCTATATATGTCTTGCAAGCGGCCAGTTCAAAACAAGGTATAACAACCATACCAAATTATTCAGACGTAGCCGTTACAAAAACGACACGCAGCTCTCCAATCACATGGGAGGGGGGGGGGGGGGTAAAGGCTAAAAGCAGAGACTATGTAATAAGATGGGACATACTAAGAAAATCAAACACGAGCAAAGGTCAATCGCGCCTCTGCAACCTATGCATGGAAAAGAAGCTAGAAATAATCCGATCCAGAGAAAACAGCCTAAATAAAATCACAAAGCTCGTCTCCACGTGTAGGTACGGCAAAGTATACATGGGAAAACCACCGAGCCTTGAGAAAAGAAAGGTATAGCTTTTGAGGGGTTGAACTGTGCAATGAGTTTGTTACAGTCATTTGCCTGATGGTCGTCATACAAAGTGTGTGTGTAACTCACAAAAAATAATTACCAAGTATTTTGGGGGATTTTGTCAGCAATTTTGCAAGCCTTTTCAAAATTAATTAGGAAATGTGTTCATATTCTTTCTTATGGACTCAGAGTACCGTACTTGTGACAAAAGCTTAAAACCCCATTTATCCAAATTTTTCCGTTATCCGAACACCATTTGGTCCCGATGTGTTCGGATAAACGGCTTTTTTACTTTATATATATATATATATATATATATATATATATATATATATATATATATATATATATATATATATATATATATATACATACACACAAAAGGAGCTAAACTCATTGACTTGTTAAATCTTCTTATTGTTCTATGCCTTTCTTTAACTTTTAATTCATTTAACCACATTTACATTGCTTCAATTTTTTTTCTTTTTTTTTTTTTTTTTGGTTGGAATGCTTATTTTGTTACTTTAAACTTAACTTTTACTTTCTTATTTATTATGTTTTTACTCTTGTAACGCAAGCACCGCAATTTCCTCTTTTGTATGAATAAAGTGACTCTTACTCTTAGCTTATGTAAAACACAAAAGAGCTTATGATACTATGATACTTAAATACTGGAGTAAAGACACAGTGCACCTCTCCTCAGAGTTTAACGCCAGTGCGTTCGTCTAGCTGGAGCTCGGACAACACACAAACCTACATTGGTGTGTCCTGTAGCACTTTTAAGGAGAGGTACAACAACCGCAAAAAATCGTTCAACCTGACGAGACATGAAAAAGAGACGGAATTATCTAAGCACATCTGAGTGCTTAAAGAGGATGGTGTTAATTTTTCCACACTGTGTTGTGGGCAAATGGCTCCTGCAAAGGTTTGGTAGGGAATCTTGGGGTGTAGCTCCAGTCAAAAAGATCACGCAAAAATAAAGGCGGTTGATTTCAGATGATTGATGATTAATTAGATGATGGTTCAGGTTCCTTAAAGTTATAAAAGGCCAACCAAACTATTTTATATACATAGTGACTAACGTATTTCTCCCATAGAAATAAAAGTAAGGGAGAATGACGTCTGCCGATCTGGACTGAAGCCATTGATTTGGCTCCGTTGTACGGCAACAGAGCACCTGCGCGTAATACAAATATCACGTCATTGCTTTTGCCCCAAGAATTGGCAAAGAAACTACAAGTTTTTAAGTTAGGAGTGTAAAACAAAATACTTAAGGCACCATGACTTATTTCTGTTGAGAAAATTACTCCTAATCTTTCGAAAAACGGATAAAATAAGCTATAACTTATGCAGCAGAATGCACACTGTACGTACGGAGACACACCAATCAACCGGCCTTTTGCCGTTAGAGACCCTATAGTGGGAGAGATTGGCCAACCATTGTTCTCAGATACGCATTCTGATTGGCCGAAATGTATGGGCACCATTTTGGAGCCAAAGTACGAGCTTGCAAGATCATGTGTAGCCTATGTTCATTTGAGAAGTTGTGTAGGCTGTACTGTACGTACGGCCGGACGTACGCATCCTATATAAGATTGAGTGATAGACATGTTTTGTTTCCAAAATTGCGTCCAGTTTGTGCTGCATTTGGATGCACGGACAGATCAGAGAAGGGTTACAAGTTGTATAGAATCCCATCCTGTCCAAAAAGAAGGCTTCGGTGGGCTGTAAAAGTTAGAAGGTTCAATTGGAATCCTTCAAATAGCGATCGCTTATGCGACGTAACTTACAGTATACAACTTAGTAATAGGCCTACATGTAGGCCTAACGTTAGAGTAGGCTTAGCCCATAGAAATAAAAGTAAGGGAGAACGCTAACACAATGCATCCATGCATGTTTAACCGGTGAAGCCACGAATTTGTGAGGGCGCTTTCGTTGTACGGCAAAAGACCGTTTGATTGATGTCTCTCCGTACGTACAGTGTGCATTCTGCTGCAGAAGTTATAGCTTATTTTATGCGTTTTTTCGAAAGATTTGGAGTAATTTTCACAACAGAAATAAGTCATGGTGCCTTAAGTATTTTGTATAACTTGAAAACATGTAGTTTCTTTGCCAATACTTGGGGCAAAAGCAATGACGTGATATTTGCATTACGCGCAGGTGCTCTGTTGCGGCCAAATCAATGGCTTCAGTCCAGATCGGCTGACGTCATTCTCCCTTACTTTTATTTCTATGGCTTAGCCTTAGAGTTAGATTACGACGTTCTGTACACAGAGCAGGATGCTCTATGGTTCTGTACAAGGCCTAGTCTTACCGTATACGGCGGTTCCATCTCTATATTCCGACTGCTTGATATTCCAACACATAAACCCAAATACAACTCCTAATGAACCCTTTGGCCTAACCGGCTAACCCTAATACTAACCCTATTGGAGAGTTGTCGGAACATCCCCATAGAGACGTTGGAATACCAGAGCTGCAGTCCCCAGTCATAGGTGTAGGAGCAGTGGCGTATTTAGGGGGGCATTGAGCCATACCCCCACCCCTCACTGATGCCGATTTTTTTTTACTTCCTAAAGATACGTTAAGTTTTTAACACAAATTTTAGTGCAAATGGTAGCATATGAGGCACCAGATTGCATGTAAGGACACCTAATTTTTCAAAAATTTTCAAAGGGGAGGGGGAACACCATTGGGCCATGGTTCCTCTCACTTATGCCGATATTTTTGTTTTAGTTCCTAAAATACGTCAATTTTTTAACACAAATTTTACTTCCGATGTAGCCTATGTGGCACAGGATTGCATGTAAGGACATCCAATTTTTCAAAAATTTTCATAGGGGAGGGGGACACAATAACAGATCAAACATTGCTCCTGGATCTATTAGTAACATGAGAAAACTGAAACATTTGCATACCTTTGACTTTGATGTAGGTTTTTACATGGAATACACCCTGGTCAGTCACAATTTTATAAAACCTAGGCCTAGGCCCATGGGAGTCAATCCTGGGAGGACAGGGGGACACCCCCCGCCCCCACATTTTGGAAATACACCCATTGACTTAAGATTTTATGCACAGTAAATTTTTGACAGAAGTGGCCATGTTCCCCACACTCGCGTAAAGATTGACGCCCATGCCTAGGTCTTTCCATAAAATAAAAGTTTCACTACGAAGTGCTCCCCTATATTTACCCCTTCCCCCAGCCCAGACCTCTCCTGAATCTTTCACTAAATAATGAAAAATCTTAAATGATTAGTTCAACTTGCTTGAACGTTCCATAAAAAAGCACCATTTTGCATGTATGCCATCCTGCATTAACGTACTAGTAGTTTTCTTAGAAAGAAGGGGTAGACCCAGCCCAGAATAGACCCACCCCTCCCCCTCTCTTACCAGCACAAAAATCAGACACACTAAAATGAGATTTTTTAAAATAAAATCACTTTTAAAACTGTCAAAATAGCATACACCATTCTGCATTTTCGTCACTTTCAATTAGCAAAAGTTACTCAAAATGGAGGGTGTTATCCCCTCCCTCTAGACCCCTCCCAGGACGACTTTTCTTGCACCGGGTGACAAACTAAAGGATCCGGCAGACAGTGCCAGCCAGAGTCAACCAATACGAATGATTGTCACAAGAGAACAGAACGCTGTAACTCACTTTGTTTCACATTTAGTACGAAAAACTGTTCGCACACAGTGTATATGATATCTGGCCATGGTTACCATTTGGCTCCAAAATGGCGCCCATGAAATAAGTTGGCCAATCTCTCCCACTAAAGGGTCTCTATTTGCCGTACAACGAAAGCGCCCTCACAATTTCGTGGCTTCACCGGTTAAACATGCAGGTGATGCATTGTGTCAGCGTTCTCCCTTAATTTTATTCTATGGTTTCTCCTTAGAAGCGTGCAGCACGAGTGACCAGCTGCTGTGCACCAATGTGTTTCACATGTGCGTGGGTTCGAATCCGCTCGATGTACGTGGGTTTTTCTCCGGGTACTCCGGCTTTCCTCCCACTTGGCATAGGCTTGCCTCTAAAATCGGTTGCCCAGCCGACGAAGTCGGTTGCGCGCCGGACTGAAGCGCCTTCGGGTGGACCAGTTAACTAGCCGACTTTGCATTTTGTGATACTGCATGACCAATGAGGAGGCTGTAGATGGTGAAATTGACCGCGCCCGCAAAATTAAGATGGGAAGGGATGAGACGTAAGTGAAATTCAAGTTCTCACGTACGCCAAACACGTGACAGGGAACCGGAAAGACTTCCAGGTGAAAGGCAATAAATTTAATTTGAGATAAACAGGATTGCGTGGCGCACTGGCAGTTGAATGACCTGCTCAATGTAAGAGAACTAATACTAAATACTATCCGACATCCCCTTTGCATTTTTAAAATGTTGAGAACGCAGTTTGAAAAATTTTACTCTTAAAGGAGATGCACATCACTTTAATGACAAATTGTTTTCTCTTTATTTAAGAAACAAATGATAAAAGTACAAGATGGTCTTATGGTGAGAGAGTGCGAGACAAAACAGAGAAGGAAGGAGGGCCACTGAACCAAAGCAGAACATTGGGAGTGTTCGAAAGAAAGTAGCTCGACCTAATTATGCACGGTGCTACCATACATTTGAATCAAACATTTTCTAAGGGCAAAAAACTGTACATACTTACACTAGCAATACCAATAAGTAAAGGATAAAAGATATCATGACACTTGTATACGTAACAACATGAGCAAAGGACGAGTGTACCCTTTGAGTAACAGACTTCTTTACTCTTAAGGAGAAATTAAATTGAACAGTATAACTGAAACAAGAACATGTACCCAGAAATTAATATCTGCTGAATATTAAACCAGAACTGAAACAAGAACATGTACTCAGAAATTAATATCTGCTGAGTATTAAACCAGAAAATTCTTCCTACGAGTAAGACTTGAACAGAGTACAGCTGTCTGCAAGACCGATTCTTAGAGTAGGTAAAAATTTAAAACTTAGGATTTACAAATAGCATTTCAAAATGTGAATACGTTTGCTTTGTGATAATGGGTAAAATAAACTTCAAAGAACATCACATTCTTTGAATGATGATGTAAAAAGGTAAGTAATATAACTCAAGACGACTTTGTGAGCAACAAAAATATACTGTCAGGTTCAACAAAAGCTCATTTGTGATACGCATTTTCTGTGTGGAAACCAGTGTTGCTAATCTTCCAGGTATATTCTAGTAGACTGAGTAAACGTTCTGCCGAATCCACAATGACATAACACTCCTGTCTTACAGATTTGATTGACATAGTTAATATTTGCTTACATTGTAAGTTGTATTCAACCTTTCACCACAAGAAGCTCAAGACTAAAGGTAGTAGCACATGAAAATTCATTGAGTAAAGATAACATTGGTTTATCTCCGCATTATCAGAACGTTAGCTAAAAGACATAGGCGTAGGAAGCTTTTCGAGACTGGGGGGCTGAACCTTGTTTCGGATCGCCGTCCTGGGGAGTGGTCTAAGGCGAGGGGGTGTCCCCCTCCCCTTTGGAAAATTTTTGAGTATTTGAGGGTCCTCAGATGCAATTTGGTGCAACATTTTGGACAAACTTTAAAGAAAACTACTGCAAATTTTTGACATTTTTGACGGAAGAGAAAAATAAGGGGTTTTTGCCCTTGGATCTTGGGGACGCGGAAGCATACTTCAGCCCCCACATTTTTGACTGGGAGGCTAAGCCCCCAAGCCCCCCCCCCCGGCTTCCTACGCCAGTGCTCAAAGATGTACACAACAGGAGGAAAAACCACGTGGGCATGATAAATACAATATGCAATGGAAAGCAAACTTCTAATCGATGCCTGTCTTCTACTGATATGAACTGTTTCACAGATTTATCAGGATCACCTGTGATTGGGACATACGCATCTACCATAAACTCTAAAATTTCATTTGCGTCTGAAATATTGGTGGGCATTCCACAAAATTGATACGGGTTCTCATCGGGGAGTTTTCCCATAAACGTGTGTGAAAGCGTGCACGGAAAACTTACATCGTGCTATCAGGATCATGTGCTAACTGTAGAAATTGTAACTTGATTTCACTGTCTTTTAATGGCACTGTAGAAGCCAAATTGTGATTAGATTGTACATGTTTAAGGCACAGAGAGACATATGCCCAATTTCATTGCATACTGCTTTGAGTTTATCCACATTTGCAATAGGTTTACTTTCCTTTGATGCTCTTACAAAGCATGGCTTAATTAAGCCTGTTAAAATTAAATACATCTTGCAAAACATTACCTTGTAATGTCTGGAGAAGATAGTGAGTTCGATCAAGAATTTCATGCATGACTTAAGGTCCAACCCATTATGCAACAAGTTTACGAAAATTTGAATTAAGAGAAGAGCGAGTTGACTTATACAAGTAAACAAGTCAAGCTGTCCTACTGAATACATGGGGCTCTTTTCCAGCTTGTTTGGGACCTTAGCATTTTGCTTCTCTTGACAATGTTTTTGAAGTGTAAACATTGTTTGAGACAAGTGCCCAAATCGGTTCTTCAAAAGATCAACGTACTGACTGTATGAATGTAAAAGTCCTTCCATTGGATTGTAGGTCAAATTTGTGAGTTATGGCGGCTTACGACCATAGACTAACTCAAAGGGACTGTGTTCACACAAGTGTGTGGTGCGTTATACGCATAGGTCGTAGTGAGAACGCATCGTACCCAATCGGTACCAAACTGGTTAAGGTTGACCTTCAAGAAATTTGAAAGTGTCTGTATATGCCTTTCAACTTGTAGGCTGCCATGATTGCAGACACTGATGACTTTTTTTTGTATATATTGAGTGCAGAACACAAAAATTCAACTAATTTCCCAGTGAGAGACTTGGCTGCACCAGTTATGAGCATAGGGGAAGACCAAAAAGTATTAAAAAATGTTGTAAGATTACCTCACAAATAGTTTGCGCATCAAGCGTTCCTAAAGGAACACAGAAAACAAATCTGGTAATTTCGATTTTTGCAACCATTAAATGTTTATACCCTGCATTAGATATAGGCAATGTTTTAAAATCCAAACTGATCTTATCAAATGGTCGATATGAATCCGGTACTCTAGAATGAAACTGCTTAACTTTATTTAATTATCAAATGGTCGATAATTAATCAAATGGTCGATTAATTTATCAAATGGTCGATATGAATCCGGTACTCTAGAATGAAACTGCTTAACTTTATTTTCCTTTCTACGTTTAAATTGCTGGCACCTAAGGCTAGCTTCGACATAATTACTTACAACTTGAAACACGTTTCTCATAAAAAAGTGTTGCCTTATAGTGAGGAATGTCCTTATAACACCTTGATAAAAACTGAAAAGATCATAGTGATAGTTCGGAAGGATTTTCTCTACCATTGTGTCAAGAAAAGCTACCTGTAGTGTCACTCTAGACTTGTGCTCCTTATGCAAAGTTGATCTAACCAAAAGGCTATCACACATAATATATTGCTCTGGTAGGAATAATACGAGCAGACTTGACATCTTGTGTTAAAATATAATGCAAGAAAATCGAAGATTGGTTTAAAAGAGGGACATGTCGCCTGTTAGATTTTGAATTCTTTCGCGTCAAATGAGAGATCAAAATTTAGGATGATCTTACTTTGTATTTTGTGCATGACACGTTGTATGTCTCTTTGATTTGGTATATGTGTCGTCCGAAAATTCTTTACGTCTGAAACGAGGGGTTTATTTGGTGTGATTAATTCATCTGGAGGGCCCCGGTCTGTGGCGCTCTTCTGGTGAAGGCAAGTCTACCAGACGTGGCTCTCGTGGAGTTTGCGGTTTAAGAATATTTTGACTTCTTGACATCATGGGACGTTGCTGCGGGGGGGGGGGGCACAGGTGGTGGCTGCATAGGGAAAGGGGTTACCCGTACTGGGGCTGGATTATCACGGGGAACCGGTGGCGGCGGCCGTGGAATGTTTTGTGGTGGTGAAGCATCACTTCTCTTTGCAGGCGTATGCACATTCTTGACTCCTGTCTGCCGTGGGTACGGATTAAAGTTTTCCTCCCAGGGAACAAGTGTGGCACCTAAACACTCAAAGCTTTAGCTCCAGCTCTGGTCAAAACTTGATGAGCTTGATCATCAGAGTAATTCTCGAGGAACTCTGATACCGTAGAAAATATATTTCTGAATCACCATTCTAAGGCGCTCTGGAGAGATAATCTGCTTAGGCAAGCTCAGAACCCTTCTTATAGCCAACCCCAAATGAAAACTGTGATAACTTGAAAAACAAATTTCTAAGCAGTGTTGTATAGGGATGACGTTTTGAAGTAAGAATTTCTAAAAGTGCAGCATGATCCACATATGCATCAAATTCAACATTTTTGAGGTGTACAAAGTTATTAATATTGATGAGCAAACCAAATAATTTTTATTCTGTTACACGATATCAAGTACATGCTTCTGGCAGTACCTTAGAGTAGTAACCCAAAAGATTTTCTTGACCATTCATTTTCTGAGTCAAATATGAGCCAATGGCAATTCTTGAGGTGTCACTATTCAAAGTGAGACGACCTTCTCGTTTAGGCATATGAAGAACTGGTGGATTACACATTAAATCACAAATGGTGTCAAAAGCCTTCTTGTGTTCCTCTGTCCATCAAATTGACATTTTTGCCTTCTAAACTTGTGTGTAGGTCTCAAATGTTCTTGAATACGATACAAATGGTTGAAAAATTAACTACATTTACAAATCTACTTGCTGCCTTTGCATTGTGAGGAACCGGTGTGTGTTGCGAATCTCAGCACATATATCAGTACGTGGCTGAATAGTAGCTTTACTGTCCCTGTGTACCGTTAACATTACGGTGTAGTCTCCGTTACGGATTTTATCCTTTCTGACTCTCATCTGCCTACTCCCCAAAGTAATAAATTATCAACCAAAAATTTCATATGACTTCTCCAAAAGTGATAAATTATCATCCAATTCACTCCTCTGAGTTCTGGCTGTACCAATTACACCTAACCTGTCTGACCCTAGTGCTCTTTCAGGGTAATTATGTATACCACAAACCTGTCTGTGCACAAGGTGGTTCCCTGCAGATCAATATGCACCAAAAATGAAAATGGTATATAAAAAGCTATTCTCTACTAACTAGTATATGTGTATATGTACATGTGCTTGCATGGTTTTATTTTGGTTTTGTTCCTTATGAACTTGAAGGATAATCCTAGGGTCGGAAGAAAGGGCGTTTTGTTAAGTGAAAGAAACAAACATTGACATTTAGGTGACTTGAAAGACAAGTCTTGTAGGCCTACTAGGATGTGGTTGAGATGGCAATATTTCAACTTATTTGGGAAAAATGCCTCTACCTGTCGTTTATTTGGGTCCAGAGACTGACAGAGCTTTTTCAATTTTATTGGACAATATTTTAGGTGGGAAGAAGTGATTCTCATAAAACTATTTAGCAATATTTGTGCTTACCTTGACATCTTTCAAGTGGAGCGAGTTTTGCTGTTGCACGGTTTTTTTTTTTTTGTATAGGGAACTAAGAAACTTAATACCTTGTATGAAAATGTTTACAATATTATATATTTGTATTCTTTGTATTTATTTTGGGGAGAACTATTTCATTGCATGAGAACCATTGACTTTCCAACTACTGCTTACTTTCCAAATGCAAGGTTGTAAAGAACATAATTTGATTGGACAAATGTTGCCACAAATATTATGTAAATTTACCGAAATATTTTTATCAGTGTCAGTGTGCAATTAAGCCACCTCAAACTCTTGCAGAACTGTAGTCGTGTCTCGAATTTCCTATACTGTGCCTATCATTCGTAGCATTCATTAAGGATTCGTATCGATGGAAGATAATAAATCTTACAAGCGCGGCATCCCTTCCTTCTACATGTCATAAGCAAAAATCTTGCAGGTATGGTCTCCATGTCCATATAGTAGTCAAGATCCTGATCTTTAACTCCCGAGTTATCAGAATTGTTAGCAATCTATGATTACTGTCTCGTGGAATTGTCTCTGAGTAGACAAAATTAAGTAGTTCGATGCCCAATTCGTCTCATAGGTGATTTTGAAAATGGGTTATAAACAAAACTTTCGAATCTATGTGTTGTATCTATTTTTTGTGCAATTATACGAATTTAACCGTCAGTATAAAACTGCGTTCACTCCATCACCGAAATCTGCTGCGGGCGGGACGCAAAGTTTGTTATCTGAGCGCGAATGGGGCGATTTTCTAAATTTTTATTGAAATAAAGCTGTTCCTGTTTGTCCTGGGAAAAAATTCAGCAGATATCGGTTTTGGTGTGAACGCACCTTAACATTGCCATACATTGCGAACAGTTATAACTGGACATGAAACAAATTAATAGTCATCGCAACAATCATCCAATCGACAGAATACATAGAAAGGATATTCCGTACAGGATGAGGATGTGGAAACCAGGTTTTAAGTACTATTTCTTGTAATGAGTGACCTTGACCGGTTAGGGGGTTTCCCGCGAGACCGCAAGTCCTCTAGATGAAAGGTCCACGAGACCAGAATTGCATTGGCGAATTAGCCTGAAGCCGGAATGAATTGGACAGAACGTGAACTGGGGTTCGCAAGTTTGAAGGTCCCTGCAAATAGGAAATATGCGACAGTCAGACTGAAAGTAACTTTGGGTCCCATGAAAAGTTTTCGGCACCAAATATTGAGCCGTTCTCAACTTTGAGACCCGTGATCATTACTACCTCTAGCGAGGCCTCTTTAGGAATTTTTATACGACAAGTGGTTTTATTTGGGGAGCAATTGAGGTTAAAATGAGAAGACGTAATTAGAAATTTAAAATTAAAAAGACTTGGAGATTGCCTTTAATTTCGAATGAATTGAGCATAACCTCTGTGTATGATTTAGACCCAATTTAACTTCAATGGCCAAAATTGAGTAATTAACCAAAAAGTTACCTTTTCCTGCATATATAAAGAACCTTATCTTCACAAACACCTGTCCTTTTTAAAGTTTGCCATTAAGCTGTCAGTCAAAACCCTCAGCCTATACTCTTAGGGGACACATCAAAACCTGGCTTTTAAGGCGTTATTTCTGTGACAGCTATCCTGTGAGTGAACTTTCCTGTAACCTTAGTTTTTCAATAAATGGTCTCTGAGGGAGGGTTACTGGGTTAGTTAGTTAGATGAGGTTTAACGTCCCAGTTTCCAACCAATTGGTTCAAGTCGAGACGACCAAGCCTTTGTTTCCAGTTGTGGCTCACTGGCTTGTTTGCCCTACTCCATTGCTTATGCTGAGCACCAACCAAAGAGGCAGTAGGTTCCATTTTTAAAGTCTTTGGTATGACCCGGCCAGGATTTGAACCCTAGACCTTCCGGCTGCAAGTCGGATGCTCTAACCACTTGGCCACTGCATTGGGAAGAATAGGGTTACTGGGAAGAATAGCAGTTGTCTGATATTTGAAGGTTACACTCTTCTATTGCACATTGTAAATTCGGTGTACGCTTGTAGGTCTATCCAATATTTTTATTTGTATAATAGTTAAGGTATTACACTAAGTAGTGTGACGAATATCAAATTGTAGTAAGACACTGTAGGGTTTCTTTGAAGCACATGGAAAAGCAAGTCCCTGCGTAAGGGTAGGGGGAGGCTCCCCCGAAAAATTCTCTCCTCGCCCTCCCTAAAATATCTTAAGTTACCATCGACTTTAATGCATTGTAGTATGGCTCACCCCCTAAAATTACCCCCTTCTGCTATCTATCTTTCCCCCTTCAGTGCATTGTCTTGAAGATATGGACCTAGTGAAGAGAATACAGAGCTAGAACAATGGGTTTCTTTTCAAACAGAAATTACAGATTTGTCATGCTAATTTCCACAGCTATGCAGCAGCGAGTATAATTTATTTTTGTTGGCAAGCAAACTTCTTGTAGCACTGAGTAGATACTGTATGATTTTGGTTTGAAATTAAGGATCAAATCTTGAAATGAATTAAGTTCATGGGAGTGCAAAGAGCTTCATCAGGGGCTGTTTCCTGGGGCCTCGCCTAAATGAGGGCCAGGGGAGATATGCCAGAAGCTCTCGAGTCTAACAAAATCATTTAATTGTATTCAAAGGACACTGGATGAGTAATAAGCATGCAAACAACCATAGGCATAGGAAGTTGTTCTCAGCGGGCGGCTGGCTTAACGCTGTTTCAGACGGCCATCCTGGGCAGGGTCTAAAGGGGAGGTGGTGTCTCCCTCCACATTGGGAAATTTCAGAATATTTGAGCGCCTACATCTTGTGCAAATTTTGAAGAAAATTACTGCAAAGTGAAGCCTTTTCATGAAGAGGGAACAAATAAGGGGCTTTCATCCTTCAATAGTATGGGCAGAAACATACTTCCGCCCACCTCATGTTTGACTGGGAGATTTAGCACGACCACCCCTTTTTTCTACTACGCCAATGCAAGTGACCATGAATATCACAATTTGACCATAGGCTTTTAAAAATAGCCTCAATGCGGTATAGTTACAGTTTTAACAATATAGGCCCGTCCATGTCAAATCTAGTAGCGTCAGTATGTGTGTGCAGGGCGGTTATTTCGACTGTAAAAATATCCTGGCGGAACTCCAAGGCCATTTGCTAGAGCGTTAATGGGCATTAGCATAAAACATTTAATTACATTCAAATGGCACTGGATAAGTATTAATTGGCAAGCAATGCATGTGAATATCACAGTTTGACTGATCGTTTTGATAACTGTCTCATTCCGGGGCTGTACATGGCTACAGCTTTCACAGTCGGCTCATCTCCCCGCGCATGTCTAATCCATGCAGTGGGGTCATCTTTTTGGTTTCCCGAAAACTTAGGGGCCACTCTTGCAACAAAAAAATTAATATTTTTCAAGAAAAAGGAAACAACAATACATATTATATAGGCATGCATCTGTTATCACACTGCATGTCAGTTACATACAGTCATTTGCCGTGTTACTACCCTTCCATATTGATTTTAATTTTGGGGGAAGTCGTTACAATAATAAAATGATAATAATCAGTGGCGTAGCCATGATTTCTCTCAAGGAGGTGAGAGCATGGTTAATGTTGTGTGATCGCCGGCCTAAAGAAGGGTGTAAGGGGAGAGGTGTCCCCTTCGAAAATTTTTGAAAAATTAGGTGTCCTTTCATGCAATCTGATGCCACATTTGCTACATTTCAAGTAAAATTTGTGTTTAAAAAGTACTAAAAAAGTCGGCATCAGTGAGGAGGCATGGCCCAGTGACCTCCTAAATTGATTATAATAACATAAGTTAAACAATTAACACACTGGTGAATTAATACCTAATACATAGGTGCAGGCGGGTATAGCCAAGGGGGAGGGAAGGTGGCAGCCACCCTTTTGGGCATATTTTTGGTATTTTTTAATGTTTGTTTTCACAATATTGCTAGTGTTTCCGCTATTTATATTAGGTAAAGAAGCCTGGGAAGTGCCGTTTCCAGCGATCTGGGAGGTATTTGGGGCCAAAATTTTCTTGCGCTTTGCGCCAACCCATGGTGGCCCGGAACGCTGAGAGTCTGTCTATGGGCTTCGTCCCCCCCCCCCTCCCTCCCTTAACAAATTCCTGGCTACGCCCAGGCTGTGTATAGGTGCTGATGTAATTCAAATCAGAACTTTAATTTAATTACCAAGGAAGTTTTTAAGTCGTTGAAAATCGGACATTAGTAATTGACTTCAAATTAAACTTATAAATAATTTTAACTAATCTGGGTATTAGGGATCATAAAGTCGGTTAATTAAGTTTCCTTCAAGTTAATTCTCAAAAATGTCTGATTTCCTAAAAACTATACCGAACTCAATGTAAATTCCCGAAATTGACCGTTTGGGGGAAATTTCCTTGAAAGTTGAAATACTGACTTTTTATAACATCAGTATTGACCTTGATAGATATGTTATTGATGGCTTTTTCCTGTTAAATAATCAGATTATTGTATTAGAGTATCATGCAGGCACGAGTGTGTTTTCATGACATCAGATAAGTAGACGACAGGGCCTACTTTATTAAATTTCTGCAAAGGCTATTTTATATGTATTGAACTCTACGGCGATTGGGGGGGGGGGCAAAATGACATTTGACCCTCTCACAAAAAATATTGAGGAGGCCATATGGCCCCCTGCCCCCCCCCCCCGGTTCCTACGCCACTGCAGGCTGGTAATGAATATTTGTGATCCCTCAATCTAGAGGAGAGAAGGTGAGCCATTGCCTTTTTGTCTGGCTAAATGTTAATCAACTTCTGGAATTTTGACTGACACAGCGTAATGCCAATATGTTGCGTTCATTAGATCATAGTCTAAATTAAAGCCTGCTACCTGCATTGAAGATATTCACCGCTGGTTTTGGGCAAAACCGGCGGTAAAAAGGGTTTCTGTCCGTAACGGAGACTACGCCGTAATGATATGCCCCATATAGGTAACGGATGAGTAAATTAACTAGTACACTTGCGTGGAGAATTCCAAACCATATGCTATTAAAGCCTAAAAAAGAGTTCACAAGTGTTTTGAATGTGACGATTTGTCCTTACTGTAAACGATAATATCGTCATGCATTGAAAGACAAAACTGATCTGAATTTGTGATAACACGTCATTCAATTTAAATTGAAATATTGCGGGTGAAAGATTCAAGCCTTGAGGTAAACGCTTAGGCTATAGAAGTGTTTACCTCCACTATATGACGGAAGCAATGCCTGTGTACTGTTGCGCCATGTGTACTTAAAGAAATACAGAAGAAAGCCGATTTCAAATCTACGGCGCTTAAAATTGTTGCGTCTAATTTACCAGTAGTACGTAATGTCTCGTTCAAGAGTAAGAAGGGATGATTAAATTAATTTTCTCAACTCTACTGTTCAGAAAATGGAAGTCGGTTACAACACGTTTTTCACTGGTGCCCTTTTTCGGAATTAAAAATACCGGAGACGTATGAGACTGGTGTCCAACAGCTAATTTTCCAAGATCTACCAATTAATCTATACAATTCTCTTGAAACAATAACTTTATCATCCTGAGAAAGTTTGTATGGCCTAAAAAAGAAAGGCTCAGTACTGGTTAAAGATATATCTGCTTCAAATTTAGGACAACTCAAGAGTTCACCATGTAATGAGAACACTTCCTTGTTTTTGAGTTGCATTTGGTAAAGTTTTCCCCTTTCTTTTGAATTTAGAACACTGATCTAATGAGACCTGCTGTTAAATAATTTATGAAGTCATGTCAGTGAAGCTACAGGATCATCTTTACTCAAGTGTGGGTAACGCCGAATGTGCTTACGTTGTGACTGTTCAGTGGAGTTAGCACTTGAAAATTGCGAAATTGCAGTATTAAAATGCCATGAAGACTGATTAGAAAATTAACTATAGACCCTTTTTCAAATAGCAATTGCAATGGCTTGTGGGATAAGTTCTGGTACGTGATGTTTTTGTCAATGGCATTTTGCTGTGGCAAAAAATGGTGCACACCAAAAATCTATCCCACAATACTTTGTAATTCCTATTTGGAAAAGAGTCTATGTTCCTACCATTCATAATAACAGTCTTCATGATGTTCATGAGTGACTGATGCAATATCAGACAAATCAAAGGAAGCTACATTCTGCCTAGGTGACACAACAAAGGGGCGTGTACCCGCTTTTAATAACATAGTTCTAGTTCTACCTTTATGCCAATTGACCATCATTGAAGTTCGTCATGTGTGCGATGAATGCAGCAGGCTGAAGAATAACCTCAGTATTACGTACATGAGAGGGTACACGACTTTGTACATTAATATACTTGCACTGGCCTGGAAAAATAGCAACTTTATTTGTAGGACGAAAACGTTGCACACGTGGCTTTATCTTAAAGGAATTGTTTGAGAAATCCAAAAATCCATTAAGCTGTTTCAGAGTATCTGTGCCCAAAAACAAAGTTAACCTATTCTTGTCAAATTGTCAGTGACAAAGGCATTGAACTGGACTCTGTGAACCTGAATATTTACAATGAATGTCAAAGTTTCATGAGCAACCAAAAACTGATCATTACCCAAGCAAAAAGATATCGATTTAATTTTACTACGCCTGAGTGGAGATAAGAAGCGTGAGTTCTTCACAACGGATGCAGATAAAATAGATCTCGTGGCACCAGAGTCAAACAATAGGAACATATTCTTTCCGTCTTAGGTACGTTTTCTAGGGGTGGTTTGAAAAAAGTTGAAAGTTTCGATGACGCAATAAATTGTCGAAGAATCCGGGTCTATCGGAGGGCTAACAAGGGTGGTCTTGTAAGGGGGTTGTGGAGGGAAGAATCACCTTTTAAAGAGGGCAAAATCCTGTTAGATCATGCATGCCAAGGAATGGGCAGGAAGGTGGTGTTCCAAGACCTGAGGAATGCGGTCCCTGGCCTTCTTAGAATTATAGGTAAGATGATCCTCCCTTTTGAACTTGTTAGCTTTCTCCATTCTGTCTGATGACATCCATGGGATAACCGTTCGAAAGAAAAAAAGTGAATAAGGTCAGAAGTTTTAACATTGAAGTCCACCTTATAAGAACATATCCTTTTTATCCTATCATAATCCAATCACATCCGTTTAATTTGCAGCTACCATATTTTTAGCTGGCAAAGACCTTCCATTTCTTAACGATAATTTTCCCAAATCTGTTCGTCCCAATCAATCTACATCTGAGAAGAAAATAGCTAATCTATCTATCAACTCTCACGTAATAAGAAGTCGATCCTCGAAGAGGGACTCTCCTTTTGCCCTTCACGACGCCTAGATGCAGTCGTAACCTGCTTTGATCTTAAAGAGTTTGAACGTCGAGGACGCCCCAAGGAATATTTTGGTAAAGACGACAACTGGCAAACATATATCGGAGACTACGTCAGCTCCCGACAACCCAAATCTACATGGACCTCCTAAAGGTCGGACTGAAGACATAAACAATTTAACAAAGACAGCTAGAGCCCACCTAAATTCATTCCTAAGCGACAACCGACACCATAATACCCACCGGAACCTTACCCCAACACAGCACAAGGCCATCAGGAGTTTTCTAAGCAACACCCAAGTTACTATTAGACCCGCCGATAAAGGAGGATGTGCCACCCTTCTTAATACCCAGGACTATATTGCTGAAGCTAAAAACCAACTAAACCCCTTTAGGATTTACTGGCAAATTACTGACGTTCCTTCTTTATTTACAATCTCTCGAAATTTGTTGGACCCTCTAGGATAATATTTTACCAACTGTTAAGATACTTATACCCAGGAACCCCAGGGTAGGCACTGTATAGACACTTCCTAAAATTCAAAAATTATCTAAGATTATAGAGAACTCGCAAAATATCTCCACGTTGCCTTTGCAGCGAAGAAATTTACCGACTTACCAAAACTCTCAAGATAATTCCTTCTAGTAGGCCTATCATCTCGGGTGTGGGAATACTCTCCGAGGGTTTGTCAGGTTATGTTGATTCCCTAATTAATCTGTTGCTTTCTAATATCCCCAGTTTCATGTAGAATACATGTCATTTTCTTCGTGTCCTCAATAACATCGGTACCCTACCCGACACGGCCCTCTTGGTGACCATGGACGTCACATCCCTATACACTAATATCCTCCCACGAGCAGCCTGCAGAGAATTTATGTTAAAACACTCCTTCAAACAAACCCTCGCCGATTACGTCCCCAACATCATTAAATTTATCCTCATCAATGACTTCTTCACTTTTAATAATAAGCATTATTTACAACTCAACGCCCCCTACATGGGAACCAAGATGGCTCCATGCTACACAAATATCTACATGGAGAACTCGAATCAGAAATGCTGAATTCATTTAATCTTAAACCCATTCACTACTATAGGTACACTGACGATATATTTTTTATTTGACCCCGCGGTTTGAACTCTCTAGACTCTTTCAAATCTCACGTCAACTTCTGTCACAGTATAAAATTCACCTTTGAGGTTTCTTGCTCCAAAATTTCTTTCCTGGATGTCTCAGTTAAATTGCGTTCAAACTCTCTGTCCAAATCCGTTTAATATAAGCCCACCGATAACTATCAATTCTTACACTTCAAAAGTGCCCATCCTCCCAGTCTCAAAAAATCAATTGTTTGTAGGCAATGTCTTAGAATTAAATGTTCTGATAAGGAGGACTTCAATGTTGAAATTTCTGACCTTGTTCGCTTTTCTCCATCGAACGTTTATCACATGGGTGTCATCAGACAGGAAACAGAGAAAGCTAACAAGTTTAAACGGGAGGGCCTTACCTAAAATTCTAAGAAGACCAGCTTCCGCATTCTTCTGGTCTTGAAACACCACCTTCTTGCTTATTCCCTGGCACGCATGATCAAACAGGATTTTGCCATCTTTAAAGGTGATTCTTTCCTCCCAAAATACCTTCATCAAGCCACCCTTGTAAGCCTTCCGTCAGCCCTCAATCTTCGACAATTGATTATGTCATAGAAACTCATCTTCTTTCAGACCACCCCTGGGAAACGTATTTGCAATAAACCCCGCCGTCAGGTTTGCGAACACGTGTCCTTGGGTTCCCTTACAAAAAATGGAATTCACCATAAAAATCCCGGGGAAATTTCCTATGGGATTTTGGCCCACGGGAAATGCTTCCCACGGGGAACGCTTCCTACGGGAAATGCTTCCTATGGGGAATGTTTCTGATGGGAAGCTGTCCCCAAGGGAAGTATTTCCCGTGGACCAAAATCCCTCGGAGAATGCTTCCCACGGGGAATTCTTACGGGGAACCCTCCCCATGAGAAATATTTCCCATAGGGATTTGTCATGAGAGGACTTTTTCTCATAAAATATAATATCTTTGAATATCCTTGAGTATGAATCTAGGCAAATCATGAAAGAATGTCTTCATCCATAATGAACACTCTGCCAGGTAAAGCTGAAAGGATAAACTGCCTCTACTTATCAGTGTGAAAGCCTGTTATGAATTCGAATAGAACTGCATGAAGCTAGCAGCTGGAAAAAGCATGCATGATCATGTACTCCTTTGTCCTTCTAAAACCCTTCACAACAATTTATTTACTAAAAAGCATAGTCTTGGGTGTACTGAATGTCGCAATATATAGCTTTTCATCCAATCTGCAAGTCCGATGAATAGTTAGTTCTAATTTCCATATGCATGTCGCACATTCAAAGTTTTCTACATATATGCTCAGCCAGCTAGAGTCATTACCGCTCAAACCAGAATCAAAAAATGCACGTTAATTCAGTACATTAGTATAGAGTTTTCACAAAAAATAGTCCATTCAAGTTGTAAGTACTGAGAAAAGTCCACCACATGGGTCCTCTTCAGTCCTTGCTGAGTAAAATTGTTTTAGCAGATTCCTGGCACTGTCTTCACGTGTTAGATATTGAAACAGAAAGTTTCTGTTTTTCAATTACAAGAATGGAAGCTAGGGGAAGAAATAGAATTTCTGGCCATTGTTTAGGTTTAAGTAAAGGAATCTTATCACGTATTGTTGAGCTGGGGATGAGAATTTTGTTGTCAATTGTTAGTTGGGAAACAGGTCTATTGTATTATCTCACCTGGTCATGTTTATTCATTAGGCTCTGGTTAGGTGGGAAGAATAACAGCATTTAATTTGACCAATGATGGGAATTTGGGAGTTGTCTCTTGGGGGAATGACTGCATGCAGGGACACATGTAGTCACAGGGGGAAGACCACTGATTTTAGAAAGTCAGAGGCAGTGGGAGTAGCCTCAGTCTAGTTTAGGGTTTTATTTTAGTTTAGTTGGGTTCTGAGTTTGTTTAGATCGACCAGGGATTTATATTTGTACTGCCAGTTTTGTTTTTCATCTTTTCTATTTCTGAGCTGGAGTCATCTTTTGAACACGGACAAGTAACCGTATATTAGTTGTATCCTCATTTTGTTTGGTATGTTCTTGTTTGGAATCTGGACTTTCACAAACTGCAGTTGCGTCAAGACCCTGAACTCCTTCCTCCTGGATTGGCCGTTGGCCCATTAGAATACAAGAACTGAGGCCAAGGATCCCGACCCCCACCCCCGGAAAATTTTCATTACAATATTTAATTCCACAACATACAGCATTACACCATGGAAGCACGCATGATTACCCCATACTTCCATTACTGTACAACTTCATTCCTGGCTTTGTTCTTCCAACTGCTACATTCCTATAAGCTTCAACTGTTATACTTGTATAGCCTCAACAGTACAGCACTGTCTAGTGCAAGCAAGCTGAATTACTGTAGCACACTCTGTCTACCTTGATTACAGTGTTCATGTGCTGTACCCCAAACAAAAGTATTGTTTGTACTTGAAAAGCCCTCATGCACTGTATACAAGAGTATACACACTGTACAATATAGCAGTAGTTCTATAGGTGTCTTATAGGCAAAGCGTTGTGTACAATAAGTTGTTGTTTAAATTGCAGGTAGAAGACTGCCAAAGTATATATTTATCAGTTAGTTAAAAATACTGTATGGAATATACAGAAGTAAATAATGATCGGTGATCACAACTAATTATCAACGTATCACAGTAACATATAGGGGTAAAATTTCAACTAGCTGAGTGTAAAAAAATACATGAAAGGTATATGCCAGTGTACAGTGTAGTGAATTGTTGCAATAAACCCTATAGCTGTCACTGGATCATAATACTGTAGGTGTACAATTCTATATGGGTAGAAACTGTATTCATTATAGCCATTTACAGCGATTAATGAACGGCTAGCATACAGGCTCTCATCACTGGGAAGGACAGACGCTTACCCAGGAGTACTTGACTTACCTCAGCTCACAACATGATGTAGTCAGGAAACATATTGAGGATCCAAGACTTAATTTGAAAAAGTGGGAGGGGAAGGTAAACCGATGGAGTCAATTTCTATCTGTCATTATCTCATAGATTTGAGATTCAAAGCTGAGGTATACTCAGGCCTTGTAGGTTTTATGGCAGTCAGTGTTCGCATCACTAAGAAAGTGGTATAGCGCATTTACTGCCCTCGTCTAAAAATCCTGCAAGTCTTAAAAACCTCTCCATTGATATGCCTTGGTCACCTGCTGGGAAAACCTGTTACGTAAAAGTTGACTCTTTTTACGTTGTTTTGACTTATCGAGATCCTGGTCCGCTTTTGACCACCCCAAATATTTTGGAGGGGGAATCCCCGTAAAAATCAGAGACCTATGCCAACACTGTTTGGTAAATGTACCATATAAGCCAGTCCACTGAAAACTGCTATTGCTTTACCCTGTTTGGGAGTGTTATTTTATCATGGCACATGCTTGTTTCATTTTTGCCCTTTATTCACTCACCAAAACCTGTGTGGTATGTGTTTTACTGGGGTATGTGCCTGCCGGGGGGTCAGAAGGGCTAGGAGCAGCTTTCTGCTGGCTGGCAAACACTTGTACCCCAGAAGAGTTAAATGCAATGGTCAGAATATGAACTTTTTATTGGTATCCCTGAAACAATAATTACGCCCAAGTGACATAGATATCTCACATTTTAGTACATGCTGGAAACTGAAAAGTAAAAAAATGACCAGATGCTTCACTCATGTGAAAGGCATTTAACTCATGCAAATCACAAAGGGTGCAATACGGTACTGTACATGGTTCAAGTATGGTGACATTAGAAATGCCATAGGCAATTGCATGGGATATTGAAACATTCCATGCAAAAGTGACATTCCCCATGAAAAAATTACAATTCCCGTGGGGACTTGTCACTTCTTGACGAAATGATACTACTTCCCAAGGAAATTTACACTTCCCATGAGAAATGAGTCAACTTTCATGGGGATTTGTAAGTGAGGGAAATGGAAATTTCCCTTTGCCGCGGAGAATGCATGATTCCCATGGAATTAAAGGGTCACCTTCCGTGGGAATCTTGTGTGCTTTCTGTAAGGGAATTCACCCGTTTGCCTTCCTTACTTGAAATTTACCATTTTTCACTGGACGAACACTTCGGACTCGGCAATCATTCCCTTCAAAATGTGAAATGTATACTGCTTGGTTCAAACTTTCATTCTCCTCGACACCGCAAGCCTCAAGATCAAAGCTTAATCCTTAGGGCCCAACAGAGATCTTGGCCCACTCAACCATTGCACTTTCTAAAATGATTCTTGAACCATTGATGTTTGTTTTTGTCTGTTCAGCAAAGGCTGTACATTAACTTTCCATTTACCCTTGCATGTATTAGTCTTGAATCTATCTTGGCTGAAGAAGGTCCCAGAGGGATCAAAACTTTCCAAGCTCAAATAAATGATTGCTTCGTACTTCGTATGACAACTAAATTATTACCTAGTGTTTCATTGCCATCTTTGGCAATTACAAATAGTATCTCACGTACACAGTCTTGCGACAGATCATAAATGTCTAAAGTTAAAAGCACAAAATAACAAGGGCTTTTAGCCCGCCGTCTCAATGGTGGTCTCACCCACAAAAGCAGACTCACAGTCGTGACAAATAATATTAAAAACAACATTCTTCAAATAATTTGTATATACATACTGATCAATTGATTGATTGATTGATTTATTTGTTTATTTATTTGTTTGTTGTTTATTCATTCATTTATTCATTCAGTCATTCATTTATATACATACATATACAAACAAAAGGACAAAGCTTGTCTCACGGCAACTCATACAAAGGAAAATCACGTAGTTTTGCGAAAGAAAGAGATAGCTTTTGTAGAGAGTGTATATATATATATATATATATATATATATATATATATACACTCTCTACAAAAGCAAATCTGGTGACAGATCTTTGAAAAGTAATAGGCCAATTTCTGTTCTTCCGGTGTTTTCCAAAATTTTGAAAAAATTGTATACATCTGTCTTCCAAATTTTCTCGAAAAACACGACATAATTACGAACTCCGGTATGGATTTCTCCCTAAGAAGTCAAAATCTCATGCTTTGATCAGTTTTGTCAACAAAATAATCGACGCCTTTGAAAATAATAAGTTCTCCTGGGGTATTTTTCTTGATCTTTCAAAAGCATACTCTCAGTATGTTAACTTATCAAAAGTTAATTCTCACATGTGCAGTATTAAAACAGGTGTTCAGCTCTATTCTTGGACCTTTATTCTTACTGTATATAAATGACTTACCTTTCGCAAGTTCTTGTCTTAAGTTTACTCTGTATGCGGATGATACCAATATTTTCTGTGAGCATTATGACGTTGATTCACATCTTAATAGCGAGATGATTAAAGTAACAAACTGTTTTGCTGCAAACAAGCTTCTCTTAACCGCAAAATAATCCTTAGCTATTCTTTTTAGGCCATACCAGAAAAGAATCAATTTTGATGGCAATACCGCCGACATCATAATTCAAATCAACTTCGTGCCCTTCTCTGATTCTGCGGGCTTTCTGGGAGTAACTATTGATCCACCTAAACTGGATGCCACATATTGAAACCCTTTGTATAAGAAACTGGCTAAGGTTGTCCTTACTGTTTACAATTCTCTTGTTTTACCCTTTCTAACTTATTGTGCTATCGTCTGGGGAAATGCTGCCTATGTTCATGTAAACAAACTATCTGTCATCCAAAAGTGTATATTTCATGCAATTGATAAGAAGTCACCTCCCGATCATTCTAAACCAATTTTTAAGAAATATATTTGTTTGTCATTGACTGATGTTGTAAAACATCACATTTCTGTATTTATGTTCCAGTCATTCAATAACTTATTGCCAAATTCTTTTATTAACCTTTTTAGCTTCTACGGTCATTGTTACGACACTAGAAATTCTTTCGATTACGTAATCCCATTGTGTAGACTTTTAATCAGTCAAAGTCACATCAGATTTTTGGGGCCTCTCACCTAGAATACATCCCTGACGAAATTAGGAAGCTTCTCATTTCGTCAGGGAGTGTATTTCATTCTCCCACTTCTCCTACATTTAAACGACGTCACAAATTGTACCTACTTACATTATAAATAAGTATACACATATCAATTCTATTCCCATTACTTCTGTAAAACATTTGTCATCTTAACATCGGAGGACTCTCTCAAAAATAGAGCAACTACGGCTCATGCTTGTTATGAACCCTTTTCATATTATTTGTTTAAACGAAACATTTTGAAATCCTATGTATTGATGATATTCAACTAAAAGATTTTCATATTTATCGTAAAGACAGAAATAGGCATGGTGGTGTGGCGATATATGTAATTTCTTCCCTCTCACACAAAATCGGGTTGATTTAATGGATGGCAGTGTTGAAAGTATCTGCATAGAAGTAAAGTTTAAAGCTACTGCGCCTATACTGATATATTCTGTCTATCGCCCGTCAAACTCGCCCGTTTCCTTTTTCAACAGTTTCTCAGAAATGCTATCGAAGGCATCGTGTGAACTGAAAGAAATAGTGACACTGGGTGATTTAAATTTTAATGTTGACCCCAGTGTTAGAGATGTTAATGCGAGGCATTTAAGATTTATTACAGACCTGTATCAATTAGAAAATATAGAAATACCAACCAGGGTATCAGAAACTAAGTACAGTAATTGACCTTATTTTAACTACTATGGAGAAGAGACATAAAGAAACAAAGGTATATGTAACAAATATCAGAATTCCAAAAGCGGGTTTTGTCAAAATATCAACTTCCGGGTTCAAGTACTACTTGTCAATTTGGATACGCCCAAAAAACAACAAAGTCGATTTTTTTTTTTTTTTTTGCAAAAAAAAAATGTATATTATGAGACTTAAATATCAAAATTATCTTACGAAATTGAATGGTCTTTCTTGATTGACCAAAACTTATTCAATATGCAGTAACTTCCAAAACTAAACAGTTGAAAACTCCCCGTTCGCAACAATCCTATGTATACATTGATTAAATAAAGAAAGAAAGCCGGCCGGTTAAATTATTCGTTCACTTAACAGACACATATCACATTCTCCGCTTCTTCATATGGAGTCAGTAAATAAAAAAGGATTGGTAATTCGTACCGAGACAACTAGGGGGTTAACACGGTGTCCTCTGAACCGTAAATTTAAATTCGCATACAAAACACATCAACCAAGTAAACCTCTCTTTTAACTTTCCTTTTCCCAGTTTGGTAAAACTGTCCTTACTTGGACTACTATGCAACAGAGTTCAAAAATGCATTCAATGATACAAAACATAATGTCAGTGTCTTCACTCCACGTGGTTCGTCATCCCTCTCTAGCGTCTTTCAAGTCATATGGACGGAACACGGGCGTGGAAGTTTCCATTGCAATCCCCCAACTCAGGTACAACGTAAAAATGGTACAGTGAAATTAAATGACTGACTGCCCGCTACCGGCGTTGCCCCGAAGGACCCCTTTCTCTCTCGCACCATAACATCGGAGCACCTCTCAAACGATGTACAAACTGAAATTCAGCTGCGAAGAGAACCCAACGTAACACCTTGCCTCCACAGATACTTGGTAGCCTCGGTTATCTAGCCATTATAACCTTTACCAGATCTCCCGACAGCGGTGTTGACTTGTCAACGACCTGGGCAGCAGTGAGCAAGCCAGTCCACACCCAGCGAAGAACAGCGCATCCCTGGAACGCATTCCTTGTATACACACAGAAAGTCGAGCCACATCCAAAAGAATTTTCTCCGTACAAAGATTGCGAAGAATAAAAATGGTGAAGACGTCTGGAATTGCTTAAACTGTTAATCCCGTCAAATAAAAATCACACCAGGCCAATCTAAATTATGGTACAGAAACATTTGAGTCAAGTAATGATATAACCAATGCTTTTAACGACTATTTTGGTATGATTGCTTTAGATATTGTTAATCATAATGATGAACATGTACATTCAGATTTTATGCTTCCAAGTGTTCCAGGTCAAATGTTCTTCTTGCTTCATGTCTCTGAGGAGTTTTTAATGAAAGAAGTATTATCCATGTCACCTGATAAATCAACAGGCATTGATGGAATAGGGTGCAAGGTTCTGAAAACTGCTTTACCTGTAATTCTTAGTAGTCTTACTTATATTATCAATCTATCACTCAAAGAAGGTTTTTTTCCACAAGAATGGAAACACGCCAAGGTTACTCCAATATTTAAAAAGGGTGATGTACATGATATTTGTAAATATAGACCCATCTCTGTCCTTCCAATAGTGTCAAAAATAATTGAAAGAGAAGTTCATAAAGCTTTGTATGAGTATCTAAGCAAAAACAAACTTTTGTGTGATAACCAGTTAGGCTTTAGACCTGCACATTCCAGTGAAACCGCCTGTACAAATTAGTGTACAAATTAAGAATATACTGTCTAAATGTAGTGATATTAAAATTGGTCTTCCACAAGACTCGATCTTAGGACCATTATTATTCACACATTATATAAAGACCTTCCAAATGTACTTAGATATGGTCGAGTTGACATGTATGCAGCTGACACAACATTATCCGTAAGTGGTGGTAATATCAATGATATTGAGCGTAAATTAACTGTTGATATGGCGGAAATTACGAAGTGCATTCATAAAAACAAACTTGCACTTAATGTTACAAACACCAAATGTATGTTATTGACAAGTAGTCAGAGACAAAGATTTCTAGACAGAGGAGGTGATTTACATATTGAAATTGATAATACGAGAATAGAATGTGTAGATAAAGTTAAATGTTTAGGTGTCATGATAGACAAAGACTTACTTTTTCATAAACATGTCTCTTCTGTGTCTAGCAATTGTTTGAAGAAAATTGGTTTGCTTAAAAATCCAGTGGCTTGTTAGATTCACACCATTTATCCATGCTATATAATGCGTTTATACTTCCACACCTAAATCTTTGTAGTGATGTGTGGGCTGATAAACACAAAGGGGACACAAGTAAATTTTCATCAATTCAAAGACGATGCGTGAGGATTATTAGCGGTGCCGAATGGGACACTCCATCTTCCTGAAGTTTAAACGAACCGATACCGATAGAAGAACAATTTTTCTTTAATAGGAGTATTACGATGTACAAAATCTTATACGACATTTCCCCACCTTATCTAAAACGTAACTTTACAAAACTCAAAAATGTACATTCTTATTGCACACTTCCGGGCTAAGCACAACCTCGTATTGCCTCGATGTTGCACGTCACTTTATGCAAAATCTTTTACGGTAAGAAGACCTACATCATGGAACAGCATTAATGATATAGTAAGAGACAGTAAATCAGTTGAAACTTTCAAAAGACGACTAAGACAAGAAATTCTCTCTAAATATATTTTATCTAATTAACCCCTCTTGTGCATTCTATATTTATCTTTTTGTACCATTTTATCTGTTTCTATCATTTTTATACTTGTATAATGTGTCATGTTCTTAGCTGTATTCTGATTTTTTAACTCTTATGTTTTATTATCAAAGTTTAACCATTTCTTCCCTTTATTTAAAAAACTGTGCTTTTATTGTTTTCTTGTTAAGTCTCGTTTAATGTTTTACTTTTTGATATTTTATGCTATTAACTCTATGCTTTTGTTCCTATTTTAATTTTTGTCTTATACTTATGCTGTTGATGTTTTAACCCAGGGCCCCTTTGAAGAGCAACTTTATGTTAACTGGGCTACCCAGGTAAAATAAGAAAGGAATAAAAAATAAAATAAAATAAAATCAACTGTCTCTAGCCTAGATACCCTCTGTTACCTAGAAACTGATTTTTGTTGCTGTTGTTTTTTATAGTTTATTCTTACTCGTGTTTTGCATGCATTGTTTATATATGTCTTATGTGATTATTTTGACCTCATTATGTATTGTTTAAAGGAGATCTACCATCTACAAGCTTTAAGTAGCTTTCGGTGTAATCTCCTCGGCTGTTTCTTTATTTCTTTTTTTTTTGAACCGCATCCTGTTCCAGTGACCTGTAATTGTATTGCAACCTATAGAACGGTCGAAAAAAAGTTGAATTAAATTGTATCTGACAATTTTATATTAAAATCGATTTTTCTTATTTGAGCAGTGTAAGCATATAAGTGATGACCGAATTAACGTTTATTCGGTTTGTCTTGTGTTGTTGTGGGCTTTCTTTGGGCTGTGCGTGACTAAAGTGATTTAAAGGTTTCCTTTACTATAGCTGGTTTTAATGTGAACGTTTGTACACTAACTAATAAAATTTCATCACACCAGCTAAAAGAGTATAATTTTCTTGATGTCATGAAATGACACTTGATATTATTTTTTGCAGTTTAAGTCTCTCCTTTCACGACGTAACAGTTTTTATAATTCTTAGCTTATAATATATATATATATATATATATATATATATATATATATATATATATATATATATATATATAGTGCAAAGAACACCCTCAAAGCTTTGCCACTGACTGTACATTCAACTCAATTTTGAGCATAATTTGAAACTCTACGTTTACATGACAAATGTGAGTAATCCCTGTAACGAAATGCTTTATAGTTTCCAATATGATACAGACTTAAGGATGGGCTTTTTGGGCCAACCTGGTTGAAGCAAATTTGTAGAAGACATTATAAGATCAAGGAATTGTATATGTGTTTGTATTAATTTCGGTGGAGAGGGGAGATTGGCGAGGGTACTTCTCAGAATGCCAAGTAGCAGAAAGTGAAAAGTGGTCATAGTTCCGCGGTATAAGTGGAACCAGTTCCTCAAGTTATGGGAATACATACCCGTACGTTTCATGCGTGCATGCCATTTACATCAACTTATGCATTGTCTCCATGTCTTCCAATAACGTATCACGTACAATTCCTCTGGAAGTAGCCATTTAACAGTTTCACCATTGATGAAATTTAGCATGTTGATAGAACCTACGTAATCACGTCCACATCGCAAAAGTAGTTAGGCCTATTCCAAATAATTTGTTAATATAATACTAGGTGAAACAGTTAGTGTGAACATTAACTACAATGCCACAGCTTATAAATGAATGTTTTTACTGAAACTGATGAAAGAAACATTAAAGTTCAAGCCATTGTTAACACGACTGAATTCTGTTAGGATACCCTCTTGAGTAGTTAGTAACTTAATATTGGTAGCCTAGCCCTAGCCTAGGCCTAACAGTTACAATTTGTTCATATTATCATGCTACTTAATGCATGTTATAGTTTACAGTTGACACTCGATAAGTTTTCCATTACCAAGGTAATAGGTCAAACCATTGTACTGCAAAAATGATTCTGAAAAGATCATTACTGGTGTCGTTACCGGGTAAATTTCAGGCTCACAATAGCTGGGAACCAGGACTAATGCCAAAACTGAGAACAACAAAATTTTCA
Organism: Holothuria leucospilota; assembly: GCA_029531755.1. NCBI lineage: Eukaryota > Metazoa > Echinodermata > Holothuroidea > Aspidochirotida > Holothuriidae > Holothuria > Holothuria leucospilota. The sequence continues at coordinate 2,344,437 of CM055961.1, read as the reverse complement.
TTGTCTTGCAAATATGATGTGAAGGTTATTTACTTCAAACCAACTACGCCTTTTTGTGTTTTATGAAATTATCGTCCAGATAAAAGAGATAGTCATGGTTTATTCAAAAGTTTAATAGCAGGTAACGCAGTCCAAGGTTCTTTGTACTTCTGATAGTTTTTCTTAATTTTCAGTTAAGCTGAATGTTGAGATCCATTGTGCATACAAACTACCAAACCCCTACCAATAGTGTCGTATTTTCTTTTGCCAGAATTTGTGATGCCGGTATTAATGGCTACCTCAGCTTATAGAATACTCTTTCCGTCATGTTTGACTGAAAACAGTTTTAGGGAAGACTATTCAACTTCTACTGTGTAGATGTCATTGTCTTTACCTTAATCAAAGCTTTCTCAGAAACTTCAAAGTATATGAAGGTAAACTAAACTGAACAAAATTCGCGTTAAAACTACACTCACAAATAGGTCAGATCAACCTGGTACAGTAGCGGTACGAAAACTTTGGTTAATTATGATGTTAACTGGATTCGGGTCAATTTCCCTGGTTTGCCAAGGATATATTCACCATTTAATACCTAAAAGGCTCTATCATCCCACCCCAGATAGTAAAAATTCTTCCTGCTAAATTAACTACTAGCCCCTCCTCCAATTTTAAAGACATCACACCTCCAAGACAAAGGCACAGTAGCCTGCACTGAGTTTCAACTGCACTCATAGACACCTCCTTGCCGGCACATAGGCAGCCGGCGAAAGCTAAGCTAAGCGCGGGTCGAAACTGGCGTAGCTGCTGACCGAGAATTCCGTCACTGGAATGAGAAGTCTCGCGCGGCTGCACGTGCCTGCCTTGCCTGCAGCCCGTATGGCAAGCCGTTTTACTTTTTATTCGATATTTGATGATATCAACAATTAATTGGTGATATCAACAATTAATTGTTGATATCAGCAAATAATTGCTGATATCACCAAATTACTTGGTGATATCAGCAAATAATTGCTGATATCAACAATTATTTGCTGATATCTGCAATTAATTGTTGATATCAGCAATTCATTTGCTGATATCACCAATTCATATGCTGATATCATCAATTATTTGCTGATATCACCAATTATTTGTTGATATCAGCAAATAATTGCTGATATCAACAAATATTTGGTGATATCAGAAAAAGAATTAGTGATATCAGCAAATGAATTAATGATATCATCAAATGAATTGGTGATATCAACAATTAATTGCTGATTTCACCAATTATTTGCAGATATCACCAAATGGGACATATCACTAATTCATTTGCTGATATCAACAAATCATTTGCTGATATCAACAAATCAATTGTTGATATCAGCAATTGATTTAATGATATCAACAAATGGCCACCACATATCACTAATTCATGCAATTGTTGATATCAGCGATTCATTTGCTGATATCAGTAATTCAACCGTGACGAGAGGGAAAACACACCCCATGTACGTTAAGCTCATGTAGACTGTATACAAAACCTAGCTATATCAAATGCAGTACACCACGGTATACTGGCAATGATTCACGTTGGCTGAGTGATCGTTTCCTAAATGCGGTAGCTGAAGAAGCACAGGTCGTTTTAGACAAAATTTCACCAGTTTGGGGCAAACTAAAGAGGCTCTTAATAACCGATAACGAATTATTTTTTGGAGAGTCGGCCAACCCAATTTAAATGTTACTTGCTTCTCCATCTTTGATATGAGACGGTTCTGATACAGGGGCCTCCCTCAGGATCTATGAGTGGGGGTACTGGACATTTTTCCCGACAAAAAGGGAATTACATTCCCGACAAAAACGTCCCAAATGCCTGTGTCAAGAAAGGTTACTTAATTAGCAGTTGGGTTGCCAGAATTTCTCTCACGGGGGACGGGTGGGGACATGCAGTGTGTCGTGTGATCGCAGGCCTGGGGAGGGGTCTAAGGGGAGGGGACAATAAGGGGAGGGGTCAGTAAGGGGAGGGGTCAGTAAGGGGGGAGGGGTCAGTAAGGGGAGGGGTGTCCCTCCCCCTTTGATTTTTTTTATTTTGAAAAATCAGGTGCCATTATATGCCATCTGGTGATTCACATGCTACCTTTTAAAGTAAACTTTGGGTTAAAAAATGTACGTATTATAAGAACTAAAAAACATTCGGCATTAGTGAAGGAACGTGGCCCAGTGTCAACCTTGAATACGCTACTGCTCATAACCCTCTTTGAAGGTAAATGAAAGTTTTATATACAACCGGTGGACAAGAAAGGCAAAAAAATAACTCTGTAAATGACATTGAATACGCACTGAACAGACCAGGAAATCTGAGTTTGTCTCTATCTTTTCAAAAGAGCTTAATTCGGTCTAACCCCGGTCTAGTTCTTTAATATGCATCGGGTTTGTAGGTGAGGAGGGCGATAGAGTTTCTGTGGAATTTCTCAATAGCTATAATTTGTTCGATGTAAAGTAATGAAAGCACAACAAGAGAAGATGATTACGCGTCGAAAATTTGGTTGTTTGCAGTTCGCCTTCATTTTACATAGCAATTATATGTGCACAAATATACTGAACACGCCCTACATAAACCTTAAACGTAAATGCAGCCTGCGATTTAGTTTCATAATAGCCACGACCAACTTACTGTCATTCGATTTCCTTATGACGCAGCAGTTTGAGCAGTAGCGTGTTCAAAGGGGGGGGGCTTGGGGTCACTGCCCCCTCCCCCCACCTCTGAAGCCAGTCGGGGGAAAATCTCTTAGTCGGGGGATTTAAGGGTTAGGGGAAGAGAAAAAGATTGAAGAGACACTGAGCACTCAACAGGGATGGCGCCAGGTGGGGACGGGAAGCCAATCGGGGAGTCTTAATCGATACGATAGAGTATGCAGGCAGTCCCCGACGGCGCCTGAGAGAGGACAATTTTTCTAATAAGAAACCAAATTTTTCGGCGCGCTACGCGCGCTGTATACTTACTCCAGGATCTTCAGCAGTTCCATTCCACATTGCTAGAAAGCACATGTCCTGCCAACCTTACCACGAAACATGAAGGCAGAGAACACTGTTCATGTGGAGGTCGAAAATTTTATCGCATGTAACTAAGCCTAGTTACTGTTCTCTAATGTGTGTCATGCGGTACGGTCAGTTTGTGAGCGACCAAAGTTTGGCTGTTTCATAGAGTAGTCCAAGTGTTTCGATAATATGTATGTTATCCCCGATATGGTCTAGAACCCCTACAGTTTTTCTTTTTTGTTTTCTTCATGTTCTTGACCACATATCTTTTTTGTGTAAGCCTACCAAAAATTTTCGCGCGCTTTGCAAATTCAAGTTTCAGATTCGAAAGAACACTATATAAAGTGCGCAACTCGGCTAATGAAGTATTAAGTGATATCATGTAAAATATGCCCTGAAATGGCATGGGATAATAAGTCATATCCCCTTGTCACCACCTCTTCGACAGAGGGGCTGTCGAAGCTTGGGGTGGCTGGCATGGCCCAGCCCTCTGAAAATTCTGTCGCCACCCATGATCTGTACCTATTTTGGCTTTCAAAGGGTCATTTCTACAATGAAACCCAAGATTTCCGGTACGCTTTGCCCACTCTTCCACAGTTCTGTTACTTAAAGCTAAACATAATACAAACCATTTCCACCTTTTCAAGTAACTGAAGAAGTAGAATTCATGAATTAATGTAAAAGTTGGGAATTTCATGTTATTCAGTCAATGTTCTCGTGCTTCTGTTGTGCGATACGGCTACAGTGACAAGAGGAGAGAAGTACAATGTAAGTTATGCCCGATAGGGACCAACTGCCCGGACAATTGACCTTTATTAGCTTTTAATAATTATACCGATTCCTTTTAGTGAAGGATAACCCCAAAAATTTTCGCTCGCTTTGCAATTTCACACTTTAGATTCTGGGGAAAACATTAAATCAGCCCCGAAACTACGTTCCTCTAGTATATACACCCATCTTTATGAAATCTATGTCCCGCAATGGCATGGTTTAGTACACAGATTTTCTTCAGATCCCTCCTCACCATCCCCTTGACGGCATCGGGGCTATCGGGGCTTCAGGTCGCTGCCTCCGCCCGTCTGGCCACCTGTCGGGCAAATCCTGGCGCCATCCCTGGCACTCAAAACTTAGAAGTAGCCTACAGAATGATATTAGAAGAGATTTTTTTTTCATTTTTTGGTCGTTTACCAAAGGATAGAGCTCTTCCAATTGTCCTCCAGTGAATAATCAGACAGGATGCTATCAATATCAATATCTGTCTCATATGGTGCAGGTAGGCCTACTATCATTAAGGTCCCTTCGCCCTTCGCTCTTCGCGCTAGTCACTTTAACCATCTGTAATGGTAAACTATATAGGTTTAAGGATGAAACAGAGCTGTTGACTTTTGCGATCATCTCAAGCGGCCTTCTTGACTGGCCTCGTGATCTTTAACGTAGTCCTGTCAATGTATGTGACACATACTGTAGCACACTGCAGCTTTCAACGCATAGAGGATAACCTGAACTCTCCGTCACTGACACCGAATTTTGAAAGATCTGAAACAAACGAAACCTGATCAATAAGGCCTCTAGAACCAATTTAGGGCGGTCTTATCAGCTTGTGTTGCAGGAGCTTCCGGGGGCTTCGCCCCCTGGACCCCCACCGGGGCTCTGCCCCTGGACCCCGCCAGGGGCCCTGGCGCGGGCCCCTGGACCCCACGCGTGCAAACTCGCGCTTCGCGCTCGTGGTGCACCTTCGGTGCACTTGTCACACCTCTCCATGTCAGTCGGGGGAATCACAGGTTGTGCCCCCCCACCTTCGAAATCCTGCACACGCCACTGTTGAGGGTTGGGAAACTAAAATTACAATTAAAATTAATAATTCGACAACTGGTGCACATGAAAGATGTGTGTAGTGCGCTGCTCTATAATGGTTTTAGGCATTGCACCCACTGGGGTCAGACTGAATGCAAACTTCTTTTACAATCGTCGGAATACAAAATATACGCACTTCCAAGTTTACAGCAAACGCGAACGCTCCCGACTTCATGCTTTTAGTAACAGTAGCGTTACTTTGGTTCAGGGTGCCGGAGGCAAGAATGAGTTGGGTGCCCCTGATCGTAATTATACGTGTGCATGGTGCTGGTACAGACAGAGAGACAGTGCGAATTAAATTTTGAAAGTCACTTGCACTTACAAATGATACTTACCTTTTCAATTGGTGGCGCCCCCGCGATTTCTCTCAAGGGGGGGGGGAGGGCATGCAGTAGGCCTATGTTATGTGATCGTCGGGGTCTGAGGGGAGGGATGTCTACCTCTACTGAAAATATTCGAAAATTTAGACGTCCTTGCATGCAATCTGGCGCCACATATGCTACATTTTGAAATCAAAGTTCTATTTAAAAATTTACGTAGGCCTATTTTTATGAACTAAAAAATGGCGTCAGTGAGGGGGCCATGGCCCAACAGACCCCCTCCCCACGTGTACGCCACTGCTTCCACTCAATTTTATTTATGTTCCAGACTAGCACAAAATAAATGCATCCGTCCATTTTGTCTCTCAAAACGTTGATGTACCATTCGTGTCATCCAATCAGACTGCGTATTTCAAAGTATTCTCTTGCATGTCTATATATCGGGCTGGTAACCTAAAGGTTAATACACCGTGACCCTATAACCACTATAGCACAAACGCCTCTTGCCAACATCGGCAGTACCAGTAGCGGCCTAACCGGGCTTTTGGGGATCAGCCCCCATGAAAATAGTGGAGGGGCTAAAGCATGTTTAGCGCCCCTCCCCCCCCCCTTTAATATTTGTCAAGTGCTCCAAGAAGTGGGAACCGTGGAGAAAATTTCTATTGGGTGTTGAACATATTCTTGATCGGTTTACGTGTTTTGGCCCTCAAGAGGACAAGCTTTCCAACGAGAACCCAGACTTTTAGGGGCGCTACGCGCGCTGTAGTGTCAGTTCAATCCAATCTCTTCAGTAGTTCCATTCCACACAGCTGGATAGCACGTATAACTATCCTCCTTACCAAGTAACATGTAGGCAGAATACACAGTTTGTACATATGTCATAAATTTGATCCTACTGTATATGGCAAAGCATATCGTGGCTGATCTTCGTGTGCAGGTGTCAGTTGGTAAGCGACTCAAAGTGTGGTTATCTCATCGGGTAGTTCAGGTGGTTTCGATACAATGCATGCAATCCCGGATATGGTCTACAACCCCTACAGTTTTTCTGTTTTTCGTTTTGTTCTTTATGATAACATATTTTTTATGTGTAGCCTACCAAAAGGTGCTTAGCAATTTCGCAATTCACATTCAAAAGAACACTAACGGTGTGAAGCTCGTTTCTTGACGTATAAAGTGATATTATGTAAAATATGCCCTGCAAAAGGCATGGGATAGTTAGGCCCCTTAACATCCCCTTCTCACCAACCCTCGACATAGGGCTGTCGGAACTTGGGATTGCTGGCCTTGGCCGGTCCTCTGTCGGGAAAAATTCATTTACCACACATGATTGGTTTACTTATTTTGGCTTTCAAAAGGGTTACTTCTGCAATATACCCCGAAATTTTCGGTACGCTTTGCCCACTATTCCTCAGTTTCACTACTTTTAGCTAGACATATCCAAACCCTCTTACGATTTATTCTTACAAGTAACTTAAGTAGAATAAATGGATGTATGTAATGTTGGGAATTTTATCTCATTTCGCAAAACCTAGTTCATGTTCTCTTGCGTCTGTGCTTAGTAGTGCAATGTAGGTAAGTTATATCCGATAGGGTCCAACTTTTCCTGGACAACTGGCCTATAGAAAACTTTAAATAAGTACAGATTCTTTTAAGTGTAGGCTTATCCCACCCCACCCCCCACCCAAAAGGAAAGACATTTAATCAGCGCAGAACTATGTTCCTTAAGTATATACAATTTTAATGCAAACAATATATACCCGGCAATGACATGGTATAGGCCTATAGTATGCAGGGTGTTTTCAACCCCCTCACTAACCCCTCGATGGCATCGGGGCAGGCTGCTGGTCGCTGGTTCCCGTCGGGCAAATCCTGGCACCACCTCTGGATTCTTGTATCATCTCAACTCATCTTTGATGTATTAACATTTTTCATAGACTTGATTTTTTTTTCTCATCAATTGAGGAATTGCAGACATGAGATTCATATTTCAAGGTTGGGTACATGCAGCTTAGAACACTCGGGAAGTGCCGTTTCCGACCATCTGGAGGGTTTACAAATCCAATTTTTTTGTCCGCTCCGCATAGATAAATCTTGATGGCACTCATCCCCCTCCCCGGTATTTTTTTTTCCCGTTCCGCCGCGCCTGGGGAGTACCCCTACTCAGCGTTTGAGCTACTGTACATTTCTGGTATAACACAACTATAGCTGATTAACATTTACCATGCACACAAACCTAATTCAATCTGGCACACCTGTCGGTCCAGCACATCGCATCGGGTTAAGGTTATACCTAAAGGGCTATCGTATCATGGAGTTACCACCTACTCCATGATCGTATCGTAGCTCTTCACAGCAGGAGCGTCAATCCGTATTCAAATGTGGGGGGGGGGGGGACATACATGACTTAGCACAAACTAATCCCTTTGGTTTTGAAGAGGGGGGGGGGGCTTCCTAAAGGCCCTCCCCTTATGATGACTGACGTTGTCCTGTTCTAATAAGAATTATCATTTCAAAGTTAACATGACCATCATAGATGATCTGCCAGGTGAAATACACGGAGTCCAAGGAATTACTTCAAGATGTTATTTTCATCATGTCCCAAAATAGCTGAAACAACGCTTCGCAGCGTAGATCATTGTCGGGGATCATGGACCCGACTAGGGTGATATATTTGGGGGTGTGAAGGTCCCAAATTCCGACCAGCTCGATGCTTTTTCCAACTGAGTGGAGGCGTTTAAATTGCACTTTGTTATGCGCTCTGCGTTTTGTATACAGCGGGTGGATCCTTCCTTTGTCACTACATAAATGTGTCGTCCTGGGGGAGGGGTCTAAGGAGAGAGGGACGCTCTACCCTCCCCTTTGAGAAAATTTTGTTAATTTAAGGTTGCTTAGATGCAAAATGGTGCTATCTTTGGGATATTTTTGGAGCTGATCGTAGTATAGCAAAGGTGTGAAGGGATTAGCAAGAGGGTTTTCAGAATGCTTTGTAGTCGAAAGTGTATTAACAATCACCATCTATACCAATAATGGCTTCGGCGAAGCGCTCGGTAAAAAATTTTTTGAAAAGTGTTTAATGGCAACAACTTTCACCCTTCCACATCATGCTACAAATTAGACTGAATGCAGTGGCGTACCCAGGATTTCTCTCAAGGAAGGGGGGGGGGGCATGCAGTATGTTGTGTGACCGCTGGCCTGGGGGGTCTAAGGGGAGGGGCCCCCCTCTCCTTTGAATATTTTGAAAAATTAGGTGTCCTTACATGCAATCTGGTGCCACATACGTTACCTTTTGAAGTAAAATTTGTGTTTAACTTAAAAAATTTACGTATTTTTAGGAACTAAATAATAGGCATCAGTGAGGGGGGGGGCATGGCCCAATGGGGTGTCCCCATCCCCTTTGAAAATTTTTGAAAAATTCGGTGTCCTTACATGCATCCTGGTGCCAAATATGCTACCTTTTAAAGTAAATTTGTGTTAAAAAATTTACGTATTTGTAGGAACTTAACAAAAAATCGGAATCAGTGAAGGGGGGCATGGCCAATGGGTGTCACCCTCCCCTCTGAAAAGTTTTGAAAAATTCGGTGTCCTTACATGCAATCTGGGGCCAAATATGTTACCTTTTTTGTATCAAAAAACTTACGTATTTTTAGGAACTTAAAAAATCGGAATCAATGAGGGTGGGCATGACCGAATGGCCCTCCCCTCTGCCTACTCCACTGATTGAATGATCCCATATTGATGCGAAGCCCTTACAGATGTTTGGAGATGTATGTCTGTTTTCGGAAAGTATTGTGATCAGAATAGTTCCATGTATAATTACTTTTTTAATGGTCATGAGAAGGAGTGCAAACCGTGACGCATGCGGGCGAAGCGCTTCGAAATTTTGTCATTAACTAAGATTTCCCTGACGAAATCTACATTCAGAATCTGCATCGAGACACTTAACAATTGCCCAACAAACCTACATGCCACTCAAAAAGCCAGTCAAATAGAGCCACGACACTACTCTTTTTCGCAAATGTGGGGGGGGGGGATATTTGGCATCGAAGTGGGGGGTGGAATTCTCCCCCCCCCCCAGGATTGACGCCCATGCTTCACAGCCAGCTGCTAACAACTGTATTGGCCTCCACCGGCAATCTGAGAGCTATACTTACTCATTAATTTTACTTGGGATCCCACCGTGAAATTCCAAGTATAATTTTTGATAATAATCGTCCTTTCTTGAAAGTGAATCTGACAAACATTGACTAAACTTTTAATATACTGCTACTGCACTACTGATGAGCACCGAAAATGATTTTTCGGGGCGAATTAAACGCGTTTAACCAGGGATTTGCTACTGCCTGATTAAACAATAGCATTCCTTGATATGGGTTGTTGGTAAGAAGGTCACCAAAAGACATTATGATCTCAAACCTGTGGGTATCCCATGAAACTTAATCAAAAGTTGCCGAACTATTCTTTGCTCCAGGGTAATATCCTCCCCATGCACATGACACAATAATTTTTTTCAGGATATTCAAGAGAATAAACGTATCACCACGGTTTAAATTATCCCCAGTATATCTCGTCTGCAAGTTATTGAAGAGCCGGTCTTCTCAATCAGATCAGCAGTGGTCAAGTGGTTAGAGCATCCGACTTGCAGCCGGAAGGTCTACGGTTCAAATCCTGGCCGACTTTAAAAATGGAACTTACTGCCTTTGTGCTTGGTGCTCAGCATAAACAATGGAGTAGGGAAAACAAGCCAATTAATTGCAGATATCAGCAAATAATTGTTAATATCACCAATTATTTGCTGATATCATTAAATGATTTGGTGATATCAGCAATTATTTACTGATATCAACAATTAATTGCTGATATCACCAATTAATTAATGATATCATCAAATATCGAATAAAAAGTAAAACGGCTTGCCATAAGCCCGCTCTCCAGACACGTACGTCTACCGGGTGAGTTGGAGGTCAGCCAAGCCCATGGCGAAATCCCGTGAATTCCTTACCTGGTCCTGTGTACGTGTACCGGTAAGGCAGCGAGGGTGCGTATGTGTGCTCGGGCTATGAAATGACACACAACTATGTGTGAGCTTCAATGGAAACGCAACTGTCTGTATAAGTCATCATTGACCAAACAGAGTGAAGTTAATGATTGAATGAATGTTAATCAAAGTGCAGTCAGCACTTGTATTTAGAACTACAAGGCTATTCCTAAATAGGTTCAGAGATGCCATAGTTCCTTCACGAAGCAAAAAATGAAATCGTGGTGTATGCCAAAGCAAGATTCAATAAGCTCAATGTACTTACCGATCGCATATCTTATCACACAGCTTAAACAAATCGTAGGCAACTGAGATTTTAATATCTTCATGATACCTAACCGTCGGTGTTGTTCCCGATAAATATGAATATCCGAATAATGATACTGTAGCGGAAAAGCAGGTAAGTGTGAATACCTGATAATAGTGCTTCATGTTAGTTGGTCAACGGCACCTCTTAACTATGCAAACTGCATTTCGACATGTTGCCTTAACTCACGCTTCTTTCATATGACCAAAGTTGTTTGCTGACTCCTTTTTTATCATTGTATCTCAAACATTGCGAGGTTCAGTTAAAGTGTACTAGAGGGAGTGAGATAATATTCAATATGAAGCCCGTGTCTGTATAAGAAGAAAGACAGGCCCTTTCAGGAAAGGTTTGCAAGTGTATCTCGGTGAATGCAATTTCAATTGTGGTTTATTTAACAGAGAACTAAAAAGAATCGTCACGAAAGTATTACGCACAGACGTATGGACAGCAATGAGGAAGCATCCTTTGTGACAGATATTAAATTTTCCCCGTGGTATCTGGTCACTCAAGAAACCGAAGCAAACAAAGCTGTCCACAACTTTGAACTTATTTTTAGGGATGAACTAAACAAACATGCTCCTCTGAAAGAGAAACGAATTAAAAGGAAATATCAACCAAGGTGGTTCAATGGTGAAATCCGCAATGCTATGAATATTCGTAATAAAGCTAAGGTGAAAAATAATGTTGAAATGTATCGTTTCTGGCGAAACAAAGTAACGTAGCTGATTCGTTCGGCCAAATCAAATTATTTTAAACAGGAAATTACCTCTAACACCGGTAATGCAAAAGCAATGTGGCAAGTAATTCGAAATGTACAATCTAACAACTCGGGTATGCAAAATAGTCATACTCCGAATCTTGTAATCAAGGATGATAATACGATCTCCGAACCCGATGGTATAGCTAATGCTTTTAACTCATTTTTACGTCGGTGGCGGCCAAGTACACTCATGAAGTTAATTCCACAGGTTTTTATAATTTTGATGATGTGCAATATTTTGTGTCTTCTAAACTGCCTAATGGTACAATGTTTGAAATTCCAGAGATATCTTATGAATTTGTTTTAAAGTTTTTGCAAAATTTAGATCCTAAAAAGGCAACCGGTCTAGATGGTATCAGTGCACGTATTCTTAAAATATGTGCAAAGGAAATCACCGGAAGTATCACACATATTCTCAATGTTAGTATTACAAATAATGTCTTTCCTTCTAGCTGGAAACATGCAAAGGTAATTCCAGTTTATAAGGATAGCTCCAAACTTGATGTTTCAAACTATCGCCCAATTTCAATCTTGCCAGTTTTATCCAAAGTTTTAGAGAAACATGTTTTCAATGCTTTAAGTAATTACCTAAATTCGTACAGCTTGCTGCGTGTAGCACAATCGGGATTCAGAGAAAATCACGCATGTGAAACGGCTTTACTGAAACTAGTGAACAATTGGATGGATGCCATTGATAAGGGGTACTTTGGTGGTTCTGTGTTTTTAGATCTACGCAAGGCATTTGACTTGGTTAATCACGAAATTCTACTACAAAAGTTAAAAATTTACGGATTATCTAGTAATGCCGTTCAATGGTTTACATCATATCTAACAGAAAGAATGCAAACTACATATGTTAAAGGGGTTTTCTCAACCCCTGGAAGAATTACGTGTGGTGTTCCACAAGGCTCTATCCTAGGCCCCCTTCTTTTTCTTATTTACATTAACGATATGGATATTTGCCTTGAGCATTGCTCTGCTGATATGTATGCGGATGACACTACATTTCATATCAATGCTAAATCAATTGCTGAACTGAATGAGAAGTTGGGAGAAGACATGAAACGTATAAGTTCTTGGTGTATAAATAATAGAATAGTTATCATCACTAGCAAAACCAAAGCCATGTTAATCGGGTCGAGGCAAAAACTGTACCTCCCTGAAAAATGACAAAGAATTATCCGTGGTTGTTAACGCTGCTTCTCTCCAAAATGTGTCTTGTGAAAAACTATTAGGAATAATGATTGACAACCACCTGACTTGGAATGATCAGATTGACCATATTTGTAGTGTTATCAACAATAGATTGGCCTTACCTAGACGCATAAAGCCGTTACGGATATAAGCACTCAAAATCTTTTTTACAATGGTTTCGTTCTCCCTATTTTTTATTATTGTAGTACTGTTTGGGGTACTTCCAGTGTTGGCAATATTTCACGTTTACAACGCTTGCAAAAAATGGCCGCTCGAATAATTTTAAATGCCTCTTTTGAAAACAGATCAAGTGAACTGTTTGAAGCTCTCAATTGGAAGTCAACAGATGTTTTATTACGATTAAAACGTTTATGTATGGTATACAAAGCTCTTAATGGTTTAACCCCACAGTACATTACTGATATGTTTAGATTTTCAGCTGCGGTGCATCATCGAGCTCTCAGATCTACATCAAATAGTAACATATTCTTAACAGGTGGAAGAACTGAATATCATAATAGAAAATTCTCATGCATTGCAGCCAAAGAGTGGAACCAATTACCAAATGAGTGTAAAAATGCTTTGTCTCTTCCCGTTTTCAAACGCCTTTTGAAATCTTTGTTATAAATTGTATTCTTTTTAGTGGCAATTTTATTGATGGTAGTATTCGTAATTTTTAATCACAATTTATTGATTTACATGCCTGTAGATGTTCTTTTATGATTCTTTGTATGTATTTTATTTGTTTTGCTATCTTAATGTCTATTTAAGTCATGTCTTTGAGCATTTTCCTTTATCTCTGCTTTACCCTTTCTTTGAACCAATCCTAAGTTATTCTTAAGTCATGTTCTTTGAATTTTGTTATCCTTTCTGTAGATGCTTGTAGATGTTTTTATGTGTCTTATTCAGTATGTATATTCTTTTTACATATCTATTTTAGTTATGTTTTGTGATTTTTATTTGACCTCCATCTTCGTTTTCAATCTGTTTTAAGTTCATGCTCAATTTTTTAGTCTTCTATGGTGTGTTTAACCTTTTTATTGCTAACCTTACATTTTGTATTGTATTTAACATTTTGTATCTTTTGTAAATGGCCTCGGGTGAGATTAGCTTTTTAAGCTAACCGAGTTTACCCTTTTGAATGTTTAAATAAAAAAATAAAATAAAAAAACATTAGAGGGAATGTCTATTAGCCAGGATTGAAAAAAATCTCTAACCACAACTAATCCTCTTAGCAAATAAACAGTGCAGCTCAACCTCCTGGTACGCATGAACCTCATCTTGACTTCCGAGAACTTGTATTGTTGAAAGTCACTCATGCATGACACACTGAATAGCTGTGCTGGGCCTGAATGGGAGAGCCTCCCCAACAGTTGTGAGGAGAAAACCACAAAGCAAACATATCAATGAGGGGGGTCTAATATTATTTCCCCGACTTGCCACTGGCAGATAGGGTTAGAGTAGGTAATGGAAGATACCATAAGTAATCCACTGATAGGTCTAATATATTAGCGAAGGATATTTTATGAGTAAACAAATAACGTACCTGTGGATTACCAGCAATAGTTCCCTGTCGTGATGTTCAATTAGGGGAAAAAAATGAAAGGAAACCAGTGTGTAGACAACGTATGTGCCATGTATAACTGAATGGTCCTTTTGAGCAAGAGGTTGTTCGTTGTATGAGTTATCCCGTCTAACTGTGAAGTGTGTAATAAACTAGGATCTAGTTATTCACACGTCATCTAACGTAACACTTAACCCCATTAATCCAAAACCCCGTGTCTGCATAGACGGACTGGCCGTTGTGACGACGTGGCGATCGTCGCATGGTTCATGGCCGCTCGGTTCATGGCTGCCTTGGGCCAGCTACTGAGAAAAAAGAAAGAGGGAAAACGAGAGAAGGGAGGAGACAGAGAAAGAGAGAGAGAGAAAAGCATTAAGGAAGGGAAGTGAAAAGAAAGAGAGATTGTAAAAGATGGAGATAGAGAGGAACACAGGATCACAATCCAGTGTGCACGGGAATAGATTGTGCTCCGAGGGCCCATAGCTCCCTTTAATAATCCCCTGCCTCATCGGTGGCCTCTAAAAGACGTTTGGGCCAATGTTCGGATATGATCATAGAAAAAAAGAGATTGAAAAAATGTTTCAGTTTTAGAGTCAGGGTTGGGGTTAGAAATGGTGGATAACCTTAACACTAGCCGCCTGGGGCATCTACAGGTTTCCCCCATCAGGTTCTACAACTCCAAGGGCCTCTGCCTCATTCGTAGTGACTCCTGTTCATTCAGATGACATAGGGACAAATAAGTGAGTGGGAACTAAAAATAGTGCCCCCCCCCTTCCTTGTGCGGGGTCATGACAGTTTAGATACTTCTAAAAAAATATCCTAGGCAATCAAAATTTCAGAATTTTCCCAAGGGAGGGCCCCGCGTATTCCCGAAAAGACGTTAGAAAGTTTCTAACGGCTTTTCAAAAATACGCCGGGAGCGTATCAGTTACAGCATGTAACAAGGTCGAGTTTCGTGAAATAGTGTATTACTGGTCAGTATCGATGAAGACAAGTAAGCTTACCCGTAAAATGGTCAATTTTAGCTACAATAACCACGGCATGACCCTTTTCCTCAAACTGCTGAACACCCTATATGTACCATTGTTCAAGGATAATACTGACATGTTATGCTCATCAATCTGTATTAGAAGAAACGTTTTGACCGTTTGATCAGAAATTGACCTTTTTGAGTCCCCCCAAAAACCCTGGTTGACCTTTGACTTTAAAATCCTACATAACCAAGCAAGTTTTACCACCTTTAAAATCCTCTTGAACGAAATCTGCAATATTGAAAATGGGCCTGGGAAGTGCCATTTCCTGCAAACTGGCAAGTATTTTTGTCCAAAACTTTCTGGTACGCTACGCGCCAACTGATGGTGGCGCTCCGCTTAGATAGTGTCAAAGAGCCACTCAATGTAATTTGCCGCGGCCGCGTAAAACTGACAGTCCGCCCCTGCGTGTCTGAAATGGCTTGCGATTTTGCCAAACTAACATTTAATACAAGCTAGAACACTCCAACTTTTCTGTGCATTCATGGGCAAAAATTGTAAAAAAAAATTAGTAGAATACTTTGATTATTCTCATTTAATAGAGTCACAGTCAGAATAAATGCTGTCAAAATCAGCACTTTTTCTGGTCAGAAAAAGAAAATTTTCAAACTGTTTGTCAGATTTCAAACCGAGCTTATTTTCAAATTCTTGATAGGAGGCACGAGTAGGTATAACGTAGTGTGTACATGCCCCTACCGTTATTACGGAATGAATACGGTTTCACTCTTCTGAGAAAAATAGCCAAAAGGCGTCAATCCGTGTCTGGTCAACTTAACAAAAGTTTCCCCTTCCACCAAGCTATGAGATTTTAATCCGATTTTAGCTCAGTGAGGTCAGGAAGGGTGGATAGCCTCGGGGGTTACTCAGTTGCATAACTGTGGGATTAAAGCAGACATTTGCACCACCGAGGCTAGGGCTAGGACGAAAAAGTCTGACATTTCAAGCTAGCTTGATATCAGGAAACACACTTTGCAACGCAAATTGTCCACCACTGCTCGTCGTCAGAAATGCGTGGGTTGCCAGTATGGGGAGAATATTTGGCATGAATACCGCCATAGTCTGTAGGAAAGTGAACTCTTAAAACACAAATACGTCATTAAAACTCTATGGGAGGGTGACCATGCACCAACGAAACATTGGTATCCCAAACGTTCTAGATTGGAGGAAATTCAACTGTCAGCATAAATTTGGAACTATACGTTTGCGTCCACCATGTGTGAATCCCGTTGGCCTACGGAAGGGAATGTAACACCCAAAGGCCGGAGATTACACTCAGAAAATCGCCTCTTAAAATCGTTTCAACTACTTAACTCTTCGGTGGGCCACATTACTGACGTCGTGGGCCGCAAATGAGCCCTAGATCAGATCTCCAGTAAAGGTCTCATGAACAAGATAGGGGTGGAGTCAGGATTTGCCCATTGGGGTCAAGCCCCCCGACAGGGTCGGCAATCTAAACCCCCAAAATGGCGACGGGTTGCCGAAAGATTGCCGAGGGCAAATATTTTGAGAAAAAATTAGGATTATTTTGAAGAAAAATGGATGATTCCGCTTTACAGTAGGGACGATTTGATAAATTAGGTTTTTATTGAGAAGAAAATATTTTAGAAGTTTTTTCCAGACCTTAAAAAATAATAGAAAAATAAACGACAGGGAGAGAGACCAGAGGAAGTATGAGGAAATTTTTATTAGTATGGTAAAGGTGTCAATGTAAAATAAAGGAAAACATTAATTTCAAACATCATAACAATGACTGAAAAACTTTTCTCGGCGCGCTTCGCCCGCAATAATAACTAATTTATTTAATACATTGGCAAAGCTCAAAGGCGGGGAGGAAAGGGGCAGATGTTACAGAAAACTTTGTTAGTTACCTTATTTAACTAAAATTTCTTCCAAAGCATGGGGGTTGGCTCCCTTTATGACGTTAAGACCTTAAAAGGTTCACTCAGAATACTAGATGAACATCATTACAGGCATCATGCATGGTCCTTGCGTGCACAATTCAGAAAAACACCCGTGTATAGGGAATTTCGATTCTCAGTACATTTTTCTACAATAGATAAAGGTTTATCGCTAGTACTGTTGTCCGTAGTAAAATAGTTGTGAAATTGCCTCGTTAGGAGGATCAGTGCTTGAGTAAATTACTATTTCAAAACCCTTACAACGGCTGCTGGTCGCTTTCCCCACACACTACTACCATTCTAATGAATTTGACCTACGGTTACTATCTGAAGTTTGCAATCACGATAAGAAAAGTATTTCATGAACATTTCAAATTATGCCTGGGGACATAGGATTCTCCCTAGAAATGGTCAAGAATGACCATAGAAGCCATCAAGTTTAAGAAAGATTCCCAGGAAGGACCCCCAGTCCCCTGCAGTCTCCGGCTTAGGCATTTGGCGCTCCCTGTTAAAGGTTTCGCCGGTCACACCTTACGAAGATGCAGCCTCCAATGAAAATTGATTCCCTGGCGTTTTTTACTGTGGAACGCCCATGACCGTGTCTCTGTAATAACTACCCATAACAACATTTCATTTATTTTGAACAGTACTATACACCATCACTCCCAACCTTTCATCGTCCTTACAAAATTATCACATTAACCTGTATTTTCGAAACGTTTATTTTCACAGTAATGAAAAACTTGAGGGTCCCTTATTCCAGACCATTCACAAAACTACAAGAAGGAATAGATGGCTGGGGAAATTAGGAGAGTCTTTGCTGTAATGGATAATGAAAATAAAGAAAAACGTAGACTACAATGAAATGATGTTTTCTTTGGCACGCTTCGCGCGCACCCATCTTAAATATTGTTTCGTGATTACTTCCTGCAGAACATCTCACGTGTTTCATATTCGCACAAACTCTTCCATCATCATAGTAACCACTTACAAGCCAAATCCAATTAATCATAAAAATGACCTGTTATTCTGATTGAGGCTATTAGTAAAACGGTCAAAATGTGATTCTTCTGACCTGTTAAGAACGCATCCTATAAGTATTAAGATAGCCAAATGCTTATGCTAATGGTTTTATTTCTTTAAATGCTCCAGGGCTTCCAAGGGCGTTGCCCCTGGTTCCCCAGCAGGATGTTGCCCTGTACCCCGCGAAGGGCCCGCGGACGGGCCCCTGGAACCCCTTGCCTAGAATGGAGGGCTCCGCGCTCCCATGGTGCGTTCGGCGCCGTTTAGTATTCAGTTCTGGTTTGGTCTAGTGGTAGAGCATCCGCCTCTTACGCGGGAGTCCCGGGTTCGATTTCCAGGTCGGGTCATACCAAAGACTTTAAAAATGGAACCTTCTGCCGCTGTGCGTGATGCTCCGCATAAGCAATGGAGTAAGGGAAAACTAGCAAGTGAGCCACAACTGAAAAAGGCCGTGGCCGGCTCGACTTGAACCAGTTGGTTGGAAACTGGGCCGTTAAACCTCATCTAACTAACTCAGTCCTGGTTTGCCCCACCCCCAACTTTCAAACACCAAGTATCGTCCCTGTTGGAAGGTCCTTACTCTTGCTTTTGGGCAATTGATTTGGTTGCAAGCATCTTCCCGTCATTTCAAGATGTTTTTATAACATTCTGGTACAAGTTCATGTAAACTGAAGTATAGATCTACAACGGATTCACAACATGTATCAAATTTAATGATATCTATTACTCATGCATTTCTTCACTGATTTCCTAGGTAAGTGCTGATTAATGCCAAAATAATACAAAATGTTCAAACTAATTAAAGAGCCTATGAATAATACTTAAAGAGTGTGTTGCATCACCTTAAGCATATTTAGGAATTTACCCCCGGTATCCGTTTTCATAATTGGTGACTGTTATTTGATTGACATAATTTCAGACAATGGCTTCACTCATTAGACAATGATGACTTGCAATTTCGCAGATCAGTGGTAGAAGTTATAGTGCATTGAAATTACACACAGAAGTCTAGTGCACTCTGTAAAATATGTCACTATAAACATTTCCAGACCCGTACACTGTAGGTTACTGTAGCCTTGCCTGGAGGTTTAACGCAGACAGATGACTTCTTTTACTGGAGACAGGGCTAAAAGTTAGCTTATTTCAGGGAATGTGCAAATATTAACTCTATGGGACGAGATGGTCTTTTAACATGCAAGTAATGGCAAGGATATGAATTAATTCACCGATTATGTACGTAAATGATGCATTTAATACAATCATTTGTACTTGTCTATTTAGACTTCAAAATAAGACCTTCAGTTGTAAACGACGTCTGATCAGGGAGTTGTTAGGAAGGAGATACGTCTTCAGGCTCTTTGAAGCAATGTTCATTTCCGACAGTAATCTTGCTTTTATTCTCAAAACTCTTATCTCAATACCTAGATCAACTAGGATCAGTGAGAAATTGTCAAAATGACGTTGAGAACACATACTCCTTACGTTGAACTCATAAACTTTGCGTTGCCAGCCGTCATGCAAAAATGTAAAATTTTAACCTTTCGTCGTTATTCGTCACACTAAATATCATTTCATTTAAAGTCAGCTAAGAATTTCTTTACGACTTACTTTTCGAATATGAATATGTTTCTTATAATGATGGGAAATTTACTTAAAACTAAGAGAAATGTATAGGCTTGAACAATGTTTCCAACAGGTGACGTATTAAAATCGTGGGGGCACAATCGAAGTACATTATTTCAACGTTTGTTGCCAGTCGTTTAACTGAAAATCCTGATTAAAGTTTGTTCATTGGCGGAAACAAACCTTACTTAAAAGCATGTATAAACAATGGCCTTCGTCCCGAGATAACTTGGGAAAGAAAGGCGGAGATCATCATTAAAAGGGTTTAGTCAACAGAGACTTAACAATAGGAACAAAGAGACCTGTCAATCAAATGGCAGTGCCTGAAAAGAATTAAATCATTTTCAAGTACATATTGTCTGACAGATTTGGTCGTTGTATCTCCTTCCTAACAACTCCCTGGTCTGATAAATGAATCCTGCTTTATGTCACGTTTATGATAACATTGCACTTCAATCATTGCCAAACATATTTCTTATAGCGAGTAACTGTGTCGGTTTACAAATGTTTCGGTTGTGCATGATTTTAGTCACGTTTGCCATTCCTCAAAACATTTATAGATCTCAAAAATTTTGAAACGGTTTGCTACCATATGGTAATTTTTAGCTCAGCTGAAAGCTTTCAGCTGAGCTATTGCTGTCGTGCACGGCAAACGTCTGTCACCATAACATTTGAGTTTAAGTGCCTGACATTTCGCTGTTTTTCGTTAGATTTGGCTGGAATTTAGTAGAGATGTTAACGAAAGTGATATCTGTATGCTGCGTCTCCTTTCGTTTAATTTGACCGCTATTTGACCTCTGGAGGGGGCTTTGTTTGCACCAATCTTGATAATATTTTCCATATAGATAGTTCAATTTGTGCTGAACAAAAGTTATTTTTTTTTCGTTTCTGCAATCATTTAAGGCATGAAAACAGCACTTTTTGAAACAGATTCTGGCGAAGTCCCCATGTTCGGGAATATTTTATGCAAAATAATGAGATTCAGATCATACCAACACTAATTAGGTGATTTGTCGTGAAGGAATTATATTATCCCAGTTTAGATACCATAATAGTAGTTGTAAGAGAAGTGTATGAGGGAGGAGCACCTAAATATTTACTTTTTTAGTACGTTGTACAATGGTAGAAACTGTCATGTTATTTGATGTGCATGTTTTTCCCCCATTATGTGACTCGGTTTAGCTCCCCCCCCCCCCACCGATGGTTCATGAGACATGTTGGTTCGTTGTATTATAGCATGGGTATATTTCTGGCAAATAATATTTTCTATGAGATATTATGATTGCAAGGAAAGATGAGGTAAATTTAGTGTTGTCATAATTATTTGAAAAATGTATTAAAGGCTCTTTCTTTACCCTTTAGGCATAAATACAACGATATTAAAGACACATAACTAAGACTCTCCCTGTGTAAAATATATATATCTACTTGGAACTATGACGTAACTTGGTGGTACTAATTCCACTTCATGTGGTTCAATGGGTACAAGCAGCGAAATTCATTGTTCTCTTTTTCAGCGGTTTTTTGTATGTGATTACGTATATGATTTTAATGATTTTCTTAAGCTCAATGTCAGACTTACTCATGTCTAATGAACTTTGTTCGAAGGAATTTTTTTCGTATTAAATAATTGTGACCAGCTTTATAAAAGAAATGTGGACGTGTGCTGGTGTTATCGAAGTTCATGTTATAATCACGCTCCACACACGCATTCAACTCAGGTAGCAACACACTTGTTCACTATTGTTGAAAGCAAGCAATTCACCCGATACACATAGCATGTCCAGTTTTAAACTGATCTGTGCGTTTCTCGTGTTACAAAATTATAACATGGCACAGTTTAAAACTGGAAACGGTATTCCACCATGTACAGTATTTACTGTACATGCTATGAAATTGGCTGGAAGCTGAGCTATTGCTGTCGTGCGCAGCAAACGTCTGTCACCTGTCTGTCACTTTTGACATCGGTTTAAATGCGTGGCATTTCGCTATTTCCTAATAGAATTGACTGAAATTTGGCTGACGTGTAGGTGAGGGAAATATCTTAATGATGTAACTATTTTCGATAAATATAAACGTTATTTGACCTCGGGAGAGGGTATTGTTTGAAAACATAAAATTTCCTTCTCTTCCTTCAATTGTGCACTAAATCCGCTGAAACGTTTCATATAGTTTGAATAGTACTGAACTGAAGTAAAATTTCTCATGTGTTAGCATTATCATTTGATGACCCAAAAGAGCATTTTTGAAAAAAAAATACGAATATTGTACATGTTTCAATGCACAGAACATCGAGAATCCCAGTTGTTATCATTTTAGAGACTGTGTACAACGAAACGAGGTACAAAAGTATACTGAACATATATAAAATGTACAGAACGTCTCGTGCTTAATCGTGTGGAAGTGTTTACGCAAAGTGCAGTGTATCGATTTTTGAATACCGTACGTGGGCTACCCCACTATGTCAGACTATGTTTGCTCAGCTCTTTGCTTTCCAAACCAGGGATATGACATGAATAAGGAATATACCGTACAGCCTACTATGGAGGCGTTACGTGAACATCTGGCGCTGATCTTATTCAGGCGTTTTAATAATAGACTAGCTAAATTGGTTGGATGGTTAGGCCTACTCGAAAAAAAAAAACCGGACGTTTGAAAGTTGTGCAAGTTCTTGCGAATAAGTGGCCTTGTGCGAAACAGTGGTATAAGCTAGGCCTACACATTTTTGTGTTGAGGCAGAAAAAAGAATTCAACTTAGCCTGATGTCTGAATGGTTTTAGGAGTTTGGCTTAAAGTTTAAAGAGAATATATATGCAGTCGCCTCAGGTTTCAAGTTATTTGTAAACATTACCTTAATCTTTCAGATCTTCTTGTATCTCCTTTACAAACATCTTTCGTAACATTTCTGGACAAAAAATATTTAGTATGAAAGGTAAACAAACGACTTATCCTTCCTTAATAGCCAATTAGTTTATATTGTCACATGAAGGAAAGAAGCTACTCGTGAACTGGGATGCCGGCGCGGGGTACACTACTTCAAGTTAAGGTGAATGTTGTCTAGGAAATGTCGTAAGGGAAAGAGGAACCCACCCCCTTTCTTTTAAACAAAGAACATAGCACGTTGATTGAAAATACAATGCTTCATATGGTTTAAGCTTGACGGTTGTGCTAACATTCCAAAAACAATTTTCGGTGTGAAAAGGAAAACGTGCTTTTTGAAGGCGTGTGTCTATGTCAGTCTCGGAGGCAGGAATTGTGCAGCTCAGACTTCTAACCAAGGGCCCCAAGGGGGCGAATCCCTCTTTGAATTTCCCCCTAGCAAGTTTTCAAGTTGCCATTGGCTGGCATCTGTACACATTTGGCCCCCTTAAAAATTTGTTAGCCCCTGGAAGCCATTTCGCCCCCATTCAGTACCTTGTCAGGCTACGAGCCTGGTGCAGTCACATGGGCGTCGACACTGCAGGAACCGCCTCAGTCTTGTTCTCCGTTGCCGAAAGCCCCACCAAGTTGGTAAGGGGAAGCCATGGGGGATGATATTTCAATAGCCTTAGACTTAGTATACGTGTGCATATTTTCCCAACGCTCTCTACGAACTGTAGTTACCCTCCGGCCTGTTGCGACACATTCACCGGTCCTAAAAGCGATCGACGATTTATACCTGGTAGATCCCAATCATAAAAATGTTATGCAGTAAAATAATTTTGTAGGGGAAAACGGGACTAAAGAGTACTCAGAATTAGGCGAGTAGAGAATTTGATTTAGAAATTATCCCTTTATATTGAGCAATTGAGCAGTTTTGGTTTTTTCCAAATCATAGTGGCAACCCGCATGTGAACTTTTGTCCATCACTGGACAAGTTCAAGGAATATCTTTGGGGCAAAATATCGCTTTTAAGACCTTAAACCATTTGTAAAATTTCTTTATCGGAAGTTACTATCTGGGTCCAGTTATGGAAAACAAATGAGGTCTACACAGCAGGAAAGAAAGGTTCGTGACCCCAGTGTCCCCTGCTCAAAAAGTCCTGTTTACGCCACTGGTTGTAGTGTTTGTCGATAGCTAAGATGACAATTCGTCTACTTTATAATCTTCTCAGCTTCTAAATATACGTTCATGGCTCTTATTAGTCTCTTTGTTTCACAACTTAGGGCCATTTCTTAAAAGTTATAGTCTGTAGAATGGGATAACGACACTAAATACCAGTGGATCTAAAGAGCACAACGAAGTACGAGCCGTGTATCCACTTTACAGCTACTCCCGTAATATATGTAACTAGGTCGAACACACGTCCAATATCATAATACATAGGCCAATAATCTGTAGGGTAAATAATTATAGATTCTTGAACATTACTAAGGTAACATTCTTCATTATATGTGAAGTTAAATCATTATAATTACCTAATCAATTTGCAAAATTTACAAACAGTTCCAGTTTGTAAAAAATGGTCTATACTGCCCAGTGCCTTTGATGGAAGAGAAATATCGAAAAAGTGAAGCATCAGGGTGAAGAATCAAGGTGACGTCAGCAGGCGAGAGGCTTAGACCCCTTCGGGGAAGCTGTCCCCTTCGTCTGGGAAATGTCTGAGCTTTGTGGGACGCCTTAGTGGGTATAATGAAATATGTGGTTCTAGATGGTGATCAGTCGCCCAAATCACGGTTGCCATACTGGCGTTTTAAACGCCAAAATAGGCAAATTTGGCGTTTTTTTACCTTTGTTGGCCGGTAAAAATTGAAAGTGCACGCCAAACGGCATTTTGGCGTTTTTTGGCGTTTTTTGGGTGTAATGGAAATTCAAATAAAACACCTTCTTTTTTCACGAAATTTCAAGAAAAACCCTTCTTTTTTCCCCGATTTTAATAGTCACCCGAGTGGGACGTAACGGGTTTACAATTTACACTCCACTTGTAGCAATAATAGATTGAGTATGTAATGATGTATATCGTATTACCGTGTGTTGACATAACCAATCACGACTGAGACTCTCTATACTGTACATAAATACAGGGTCAATTTTCCTCAAGTAGGAGCTTGTTTTGATTTGGCGTTTTTTCATGTGATTTGGCCGGCAATTTGGCCGGTTTCGCCACAGAAAATCTGGCAACCCTGGCCCAAATACTTACCTGTTTTGCTTTCAAGGAGGGCAGAGTCTTCAATAAACCAATTTTTAATTCTTTAATAGGACAAAACTACTAAAAGTCAAAGTCTGACATTTTCTTCAATTAAAAGAGAAAATTTTCAAAGCAATTTTCTTTTGGTGGAACGAAAGGGTTTTTGGCGCGACCTGCGCGTCGTAAATTTTGGCGTTGCCTTCCTTCTGGCAACCCGTCACCGTTATCGGGGCTGCAGGCTGCTTGCCCTCCTGTGGGAAAGTATGCCCCTTACTCCCTTTGTCTGGCAAACCTGTGCTAGACCTGGTAAGTAGGCATGTCAGCTGTCATGAAAAAAATTATTGTAGAGCTTGACTGGTATTCCCAAATTGAAAAGCATTTTTGCCAAGTCGAGACTTGCAGAGGACGGCTTTTTGTTCATAATTACCTGATTACGCTGCATTGTCATTAAGCATATTATTCTGGCTGGTTCTATTTCTAAGAGTCATCAAGGATAGTGAGACCTTTTTACTCCTTGATTTTGGCATTCACTAATTATTTTTTATTCTAAGGTACAGCTAAAAGTAATTGTGGACGTAACACTTAAAAGCTGAACAGTATTTGAGCCGTATCCCATCCCCTATCCAGTTCCGACGGTACTGATTTTGTTATTTTAGCAATGCAAGGTAAAATTTGTCCTTTACCTTGTGCAACTGCAAAAAGGAGATTTTGAAAACCATAGGAATTAAAGTAAAGTCATGAACAGTTTTTGTGTGTGTGCAAAGGTAGAGCCCCTCTCGGCAGGTAACAGATTGCTCACTATATCAGCTTCGAGTATTGTTATGTTTATAACGTATAACCAGTATTAACAAGTCCACCTGAGTTGTTGAAACCATCAGTAAAAACGAAAAGGAAAATTGAAGAGTCTAAAAATAAAAAGGAAAACGAGAAGTGGAATGCAAATGCTTATATTGAAAACATTTACATAACCAGCACGTATTTGTACATAATTATGATGATTTTACCACATACTCATTGGTAACCGCACTTTTTCAATGAATGGATAGGATACTTCAATGAAATTTTTAGGAATAGACATTGTTATGTATCCGTAACATTGAAAAGGGTAACACTGCATTAAAGCGAACTACTGTGAAATGTAGCAGACACGTGCAAACGATATGTTTAGTTTGTTACTTAGACATCGACAAGTATGTGATGGAAATATTAGAAAAATTCTTATTATTTTATGTCCTTATTTAATAATAGTAATTAATGACATATTCTACACGCGTCAAACATCAAACACTCTTTCTTTTGCACAGTGTGTATAAATGTAACTTTAACTGTTACAAAATATAAATACACTTCGCATATCTTGTTTACACATTTAATATGTATTTCATTCAAATAAGTCTACCAACAAAAACACTGACTGTACTCTTCTGCTTGAAAAAGCCGGTGTTTTCACCTGTCTTTTGTAGTGCCCTATTCTATAAATAAGCTAGACTGTATTATTTACAAAAGGATTATATATCGGTTTACTTATTAACTGCATTCGACTTTTGGAACGTTCAAAAACATGAAAAAGTGGTTGATTAAACACTTTTTGATGATTCGGGCGGAATATTACACTTGCCATCAAAGTACCACTTTGGGGAAATGACAACAGTTTTGTGAGGACTCTTGATGTACATGTTTGGGAAGTGTCAGCTTCTCTCATATGGTGTTGTAGAAATTCTTTCAGATAAATGTTTTTAATATTCTTGGAATAATTATACTATACATATTTAGAGCAAATTATCCTTCGATATCATGGAATCTGGCAGTAAAAGTAACCTCGACAAGTGTGACGTACACCGGTGCTTGTCAACCAGTTAGCCGCGACGATGACTGATAAAAAATAAACATGCATAATCTGTTTTTCTATCGTTAAAATCAAATAATAATGTTTTTCTCATCCAACACTGATGAAAATTTAGAAGTATACTTTGCTTAAAGTTGAAACTGTCTGGTATTGTTTATATATATATATATATATATATATATATATATATATATATATATATATATAATGAAAAGCAGACCAGTTAGCAATTCATGAGTATATTTATCGCTACTCTGAGTTTCGTGGGGATGGCCCACTCATCAGGCGATTCAAAACACGACTGACAGCAGTCCGAGTTACAATTAACATTGGCAGAACAAATGTACATACCTAAGTTAAGCTAAATCTACTTAGTGAACCTGGTCAAAGAGAATTTGTTGGAATGTCTACAGGTGGAAACCAATTCAGACCGGGAATTAAGCGTAGCCAAGTGGGGCTTATAGATTATAAAATACTTTTCCCACAGGCACAAATTACATCGTTTAGTTACAACATTATAGATACTTGCTTTTTTCAAAAATTTCCAGCTGATAGTATACGGTATATTGTTGTCCTTTAGGTACTATATGAATATACTAAGCGCTGTATCATGGGCGTACCTCCTATTGTTGAATGATTTGATATGATTATGGTACCTGGTTTTAAAGGACTCCGCAACTGGTCTGCTTATCATTGTATTACCGCTCAACAGTATGTTACGAGCACTCTTGAGGCTTTCGATAGCATTCTTCCTGATAAATAAATATATATATATATATATATATATATCTATATGTATATATATATATATATATATATATATATATATATATATATTATATATATATATATATATATATATATATGTATAATAGCTAAGAGATAAATAGATATATTCATTTCAAACTGTATAATATAAATACAAATCAGTGAAGTAAAAGATCTTTCGCGCTTTATCTCAGCCCTCCCTCAGTTGTGTATAAGAACTAGTGTTACAAAAACGTGTCTCAAGCATCTATATGCAAGACCCTTACTTAATTGCCATTGGCTTGACTGCTCCTATCTGAAAAACCCCTATTCAAACCCAATCTGTGAGTGTTAAGTTAGAGGATTGTATTTAAATCTCGATTGCATCTCTCACTTGCGCTTTAAAATTACCGTACAACAAAACACACTTCAAATTGGACAAACTATGCTGGGGCAGATTAAAATATTCCGCAACTGGTAATCCAGGGCTATTTTTTCTTATGCTTTGCTTATGATTGTTAAAACGCAGTCTGGGTGCGGTGCTCTTTTCCCCTATGTATTTAGGTAGGGGGCATTTTGCGCAGAAAAGTAAACAGACATCATTACAGGAGTCACAATCAAACTTTCTTAGTTTCAGAGTTTTGCCTGAAGCAAAGTGTTATACAGTGAGAGAAATCTTCAAGTTTTCACAAACCGGGCAACAAAATGTGTTGCCACTTCTGTTGCCTGTCTTGAGGTTTTTCGTAACAGTAGTCTTGCAGACAAGCATAGTTCTTAAATTGCTTATCCGTTTTTCGTTTAATACAACCATAGGGGTGTTGTTGAAAATTTCATGAATGAATCAGATCTGAATATCCCCGAAGATTTCTTAATATAATTTGTGAGGGGTCGATTGGATGGATGGTATGTGATGACTAGTATAATAGGGTTTCAGTCCTATCTCCGGCGATAGGCCTACAGAAGATTTTGCCTCAATATGGCTAGCACTTTGTGGAAGTAGTCGTCCAGAAGTTTGAAAGGATAATCCCTATTGGGGGAGAAAGCACAAGTTCTATGGCTTTTTCCAGAAAGATAATGTCAGGGGAACATATAAGACGGTACCTTAGAAATTGATAATACACGACAGAATGTTTTGTATGACCGTTGTGGAAACTCCGGAAGTGAAAATAAGAATGCCTGTCTGTAGGTGTGTTAAAGACAGACGTGATTATCTTCCCTCCCTCAATCATTAGCAATCTAAAAATGACATTTTCTTTGAGAAATACTCAAAGGTAAATTTCATAGATGAATGGACACTGCAAGATGAAGTTTAGGGGATTGTCCCAACTCATAAAATTACCATTTTTGAATCGCACATCAAAAATAGCCTTGTGTGTAGATAACCTTAGAATGCCCTTTTCTACATAGCCCATAACTGTGTTTGCATATGAAAGTGCCATCCTCGTGGCCCATGGCAAACTCGTTTATCCGTAAATAATAGTTGTTAATCTGAAAATGCTTGTGACTCAAAATGAGTTCAACGAGATTAGTTATTTCAAAGTGCGCAATGATCGAGTTTCGCCTAATTAGATTGTCATTCATTTGCGCCCTCGTCATATTCTACTGGTTTATAATTAGAGCACGTCCATAGTCACGAGAATGACATCTTTGGATAAATACGAAATTTCGTTTAACTTGTTCATTAAATGAGTAATGTCTTGAATGTACCTTGGTATGGTAGGTAGCAAAGGTTGTTGATATTGGTCGACATAAGCCTAGCTGTATTCAGTCAGTGTCTTGATGCTGGAAAAATGGGGCTGCCAGTAAGAGATGTACTTTTAGGCGAACGAAATCGATCTCCTGTTTTTTTGTAGGTTGTTCATTACCCCAGCCCCTCCCCCCTCCCTGCTGGCTCATGACAATATTCCGTAATTTGTGGCCCTTAGGCAAGGTGTAAAAACATGGTTGGTTCAGCACGTGGGTGTTACTGGCATTACCACATGCTTAACATTAATGCCAAAAGTTTAGACCAGGGTCGTGAACTCCTTATGATAGGCCTAATTTGGGGTTGAATCATCAAGAAACTTTTTGTAGACCTGTTTCTTTTTAACTAGACCTGTCCATTACGACCAAGGCACCTCCTTTATCAGCGGATTTTATAAAAATGTTATTATTGGCCTTGAGGCTTGCCATGGTATCGCTCTCCGACCTGCTTAAGTTATCGGTTGCTATTTGGGGCCTTTGCTCTATAGATTTCAGAAAATAGTTCCGATTTGAATTCACAGAGGAAACAAATGCGTTGATAAAGCTGTGAATTTTCATTAATAACCACCTTACTTTGAAGGGGATCAAACCGTTGGCTGGCTGCCTGCCTCCCTCCCTTCCTCCAATCCTTACTTCTTTCTTTCTTCTTCATTCTCTCTTTATTTCTTTCTTTCTTCCTTTCCTCTCTCTTTTGCATTCTTTTTTTCTTACTTTCCTTCCATATTTCTTTCTTTTTATCTTCATTTCCTTGTAATATTGTTAAGTGAAAAAGTAAGAAAAAGTTTCTGTCAACATGGACAGTAGCACAAAGTACGTCATCAGTTCTTAACGTGATAGTTCCTTGGAATAGTGTCTGATACATGCGCTATCTACGTTGTGAGTATGTAATTGTCTATATACTGACATATCACACAGTACAACGAATGTTTCCAGTCACAGAAAAATATATTAATGCAGAGTGCAGTAATATCAGTAGCAGTAAAGTACAAATGCTCGTCAAAATGTATGATTAGTACACTGTTAATTGATATTAAAAGATACCGTATATTTCTAACATCAATGCTGCCAACAGAAACACATCAATATAGTCTCCATGGGGGATACCCGCTAGACCGAAGGTTCACTATATCACAGGTTCGTTCGACTGACCATCCACTTAGTCAAAATTATGCTACCAGTTAGAGTTAGGGTCTGCTACAGTTAGGGTTAGAGTTCGGATTGACAGAGGTTAAGGTTTAAAACGATAAGGAAATGCCTGGGGTAGGATTAGGGCTTGAGGCAGGATTAGATTTTAGGTTATATCCAGAGCCTATGATTAGGATCTTTGGTTTAGCTAACCCTTGATCTAGTCAGGTAGGTGTTAGGAAGAAGATCCAACTTTCTATACACTCTTCGAAGCAATGTTCGTTTCCTACAGTAACCTTGCTTTCTCCTCAAAGTTCTTATCTAAATACCCAGATCAAGTAGGATCATTGATGCATTGTCAATATGACAATGAGAAGACACACCCCTACGTTAGCTTTGTTAGGTTGTCGTTGCCAGCCGTCATGTAAAAATGTGAATTTGAACCTTTCGTCGTTATTCGTACCACTTAATATCATTTCATTTAAAGCCAGCTAAGAATTTCTTTACAACTTACCTTTCGAATATGTTTCCTAATGATGAGAAATTTGCTAAAAAGTAAGAGAGTTGTGTAGGCTTGAACAATGTTTCCACTAGATGAGGTATTATAGTAGTGGAGACACAATTAAATACATTATTTAAATGTTTGTTGCCAGTCATTTCACTGAAAATCCTTTTTAAAATTTCGTCATTAGCGGAAACAAACCTAATAAAACAAAATAAATCATGTATAAACCATGGCCTTTATCTTGGGACTACTTGGAAAAGAAAGGAGGAGATCATCACTAAAAGGTTTATTCAACAGAGACTTAACAATAGGAACAAAGAGGCTTGTCAATCAAATGGCAGTGCCTGAAAAAAAATAAATCATTTTCAAGTACATATTTTCTGACCGATTTGGTCGTTGTATCTCCTTCCTTACACTTCCCTGATCTAGTGAACCTTTGATCAAATGAATCCTGTCCATTATCTATACCTACCACACCAAACACCTTGTCTGGGTTGTCCATTGTTAAGAAATCAGTATGCGTGTTTTAATTTTTAATCCTTTATTCCGATTTAGAAACTAAATTGAGACCTGAAATCGACAAGTAAACTACTGCAGTGATCTACTTGTACTTTGGATCATCAAACATAATTCAGACACACGACATTAATCGTTTCACTGTCAGGATACAGTAAAGTAAGTTGTGCTATCATGCAGCATTTCTAAAAAAAGAGCTGAAAAAACTAATTTATGAGCTGGCTTCTTATTTTTTCCATTGGTTATGTTCATTATTTCATCATATCTTTTCTTCATATTTTGTCTTGTTTTCTTTTAGAAGCTATTCTAGCTTAACTTATATTTTCAGATCAAAACTTCGTTCGATAATAATTTTAAAATATGCCATTTTGCGATTCTTTTCACCGTTTTGTAATTTTTTTGTGACAATATAATGCAACCGTCAGGATTAATAGGAAGTTTGTAATTTTTCATCAACGAAAATTTTAGTAAGACCAAATACGATGTGTTTCTTTTAGTTTTTAAAGTTCCTTTTTTACATAAGCAAATGTTACTTTTGATTGATTTCTACAAAGAATTATGTCAATAATTATCACTTCAGCTTCTGTAATTACTTTCTACAGTGTCTGCCTTTTTACATCAATGAGGTCGTTTGGACCTAAAATACGTCTTCAAAAGAACACCTTTCATTGAAATTATTTGAGAACGCTTATTGCACATATTTGGGAAACTTTCGTGCTCTAAGAATTAGAAAAGCTCTCAT